>KQ435760.1:888811-899243 GCA_001276565.1 Melipona quadrifasciata | reverse complement strand
GTTTCACACCCCTTTGATCGCTCATTGTGCACGAAAGAGTGCTCCTTAAAGATCTCGAGACAGAGCCGGCCGACACCGATAATCCTAAGGAAATTTCGTTGTGTTAACGAGCACCGAAATCGCTGATCAATCTTCCATGGTCTAAGCAGAATGCATGCAGGTCGGCTCTTGGACGATCGCGAGCCAACTTTCGCGTTATCGTGCCTTCTATCTGCCGTTTTTCACGCGCGTATCCCGACCACGAGGGAAGAAGGTCAAGAGTGCCGGGTCAGAGAGAGTAATCGAGCACAAAAACCTCAGCGAGCACATGATTTTCCGAGACGACCCACGCCTAAGTAACCCGGAATCTGCCCGCTTTTGATCTCGTCGACGCCCCAATCGTGGAATTTTGGCCTGACTAATTGGCCAATTTTTCATTTTAATTACTGACTACCAAGCTATTCACCTCTTAGACGTTTCAAGTCACCGAGAACGAAGGATCTGTTGGATTTTAATCCAGAAAATTTCGAAAAATCTAGCTCCCGAACGAAATACCTTCCCTGAAAGACACTGTCGAGTTACAGCGTGTCTCGTTAACATTGGATTTAGGTTCGATGTAAACCTGGGCTAAATCAAATCCAGACTTGGCCCAGATTTAATACGAACCGATATGAGACGAGATTTAATAGTAATTGAATTTAAAGTTAATCGACACTTTCTACTTAATTTTTGAAAGACGTAGTACCGTACAGGGTATTTCGAAGGGATGATTAAAACACGTTTAGTTACGTTTAACCAAGCATTATCAACCGAGATCCACCGTAAATCTAGACTAGATCTAACCTTGGACTTGGATAAGATTCAACACGAATCGAATTGGATATTTGAAACTGAATTATCGCGCGGTTCTATTAATCCTCGATTCAGGTTCATTGAAATGGTAAAATTCAATGAAATTAAAAATCACGAGGCCTTTCTGAATTTGACTTTAAGCATAATTATGAGTGAAAAGTTTCTCCAAAGGCAAAGGTACAAGCCCAGAATGAAATTAAATAATAATAAAAAACTGCACGACTTGTACCCCGGTACGACTCGTCTCACTGGAAGACCCAGAAGCAACTGTTCTGACTAGGAAATGAAGACGACTTTCTTGCCATAAAATTTTATTGATATGCAAACATTTGAATCGATAGAAAACAAATTACAGGCGCGATCGTTCAGTACCAGACAACGCCACTTCTACTCAAGGTCTACTTCACGCCCCCTCACAGATCACGTGACCCAAATCAACCAATCGCTAATTTTCGTTGCATTAATCAGCGTTGCACTTGAAGAGGCCCGAGGCCTTTTCTGGATTACCCCTTTTAAATCACTTGCAGTAATAATAAAATTCGCCTGTGGTTGTGTTAAACGCGGGATTCACGATTTTCCTTTCGTTTATTAAAAGTGGGGTCGATAGATTCGTTAGAGCGGAATAAATTCCGCGGGAGGGGCGAAGTTAAACTCGGCGAGCGAAGTTGGCAGGGAGGGGATTACTCATGGTATTACATGCCCGTCGAATAGTTCTCGCGCGTTTCCCTGGATGCGGGAAAAACCGGGAACGATAACGAGAAACTCCGGGGTTCAGAACTTGGGTGTATCTTGTCGGAGAAGTTGTTCTTACGATGGAATTAACGAGCCGACCCGACCGACTATCCTTGGACCTTTTGTCTTTTCGGGTGGATGAAAAAAATTCGCGTAATTCCAAATTAGCAAATATGTCTCTGGCGGTACAAAATATATTTATTGTTTTCCAAAAATGTTATCGCGACAAGGACATTTACTCGGACGGTCGCAGTAAATGACCAAAGTTGGATTAAAAAAAAATGTTGATATGTCGGTGGACTGCGAATTTTCGTGCATTTTTTGGAGGGAAGTTTGGGAGCACGAAGATTCACAGAGCCTGCGTAATATTCAAAAGTATGTCGAACATCCAAAGTGGAGTATTCGCTGTAACATGTGGTGGATGACACAATTTAAGTTCCATTTCTTCAGTTCTGTCGTGTCAAAAATGTACGAAGATATTCATTGGTCGCGAAAAATTCGCGTAATTTGTGAAAATTTGGTAGGCCAAAAATCACTTCCTAAAATAAATCCGTAATTTTTTTCTTTTACAAATTTTAATGAAACGCCACGAAAAAGTCGTGTCTGAACTTAAATTTAATTTAACAAAACTAATAAAATAAAATGTATATTCTTAATGTTTTAGTATGAAAAGAAAAAATTACACGACTTGTACCCCAGTGCGATTCGTCTCATTAAAAGAAGTAACTGCTCCGACTAGGAAATAAAGACGACTTTTTTTGCCATAAAATTTTATTAATATGCAAATATTTGAATCGATAGAAAACAAATTAGAGGCGCGATCGCTCAGTACCAAACAACGCCACTCCTACTCGAGGTCTTCCCCTCTCCCCCTCGCGAATCACGTGACCCAAATCAACCAATCGCTAATTTTCGTTGCATTAACGTTGCACCTGAAGAGGCCCGATTTTCTGGGTTACCCCGACTAAAATCACTTTCAGTGATAAAAAGAAAAAGAATGGAAAGGAACTTTCGACTGTATATCGTGCATCAGCGTGTGGTTTTCAAGTTACACAACAAGTTACGAGGAAGATGCGATTCGTATCGAACGAACGTTCTACGACATCCTCGGTCCTTTTGTCTTCCGATGGAAGGAGGAACGCGAGAACAACCCGGGTCGATCGTCTCGATTCGCCCGATGCAAATCTTCCGCGTCAAAAAGGACGAGGGGGAGCCCCGGTGAACGGCAGACGGTTCCCGGGGCTAATCCGATGAAATAGAGAGAGGATTCGAACTGACTGGGATCCGGTGATATTTCCTCGTTTCCAGTCGGCTGTACAAACTCTCCGTTGCGAAAAAATCAGTTTAAATCCTCAGGTGACGCAGTCGTTGCCCGATTAATATTAGACGGCGTTTCACGTTACTGGGATCCATCAGGCAGTCAGCCGGGGGATTACCCGCGCCTGGTTCCGGGTGAAATTTTCGTGATCCCGTTGCGAGCAGGGGTTGGGATATCCTCCGCTTTGCGAGTGGGAACTGACAATAATTGCCTCTAATTTTTAATTAGCCTTTCGTTGGGTTAATCACAGTGATCTCGGGTGGGAATCTCTTTCCTTTCACCTTGATCTCGACTTAAAGGTGTGTACACATTTATGTACATACGCACCTTGCTCTGTTACCTTTGTCAATGTTTGCGTGCACGTATCGTGCCATGGTACCCATAAGCAATGTCTTTTTAATACTTTTAATACAATTAATATTAATTACCCTTATTATATTAAATATCAAAAGGATTAATACAGTTTAACTCTTTTTTAACAACTATCTCTCTTGACGCTTTCTCACGACTCCAATTGACTCCGTTTTCGACTCTCTCCTCTTTTCAAAAGGAAAAGCGTTCCACGCCAGCGTCGCGCTTCTTGCGCCGCATTCACACTTTCTTTCCACGATCGGCAAACGGTACAGGCCATCTTTTACGACTGAACGTAACTAAAAATATGACAACTACAGATTATATAAACTACGATACTACAATAACGAGTGTGCACGCAGCCTAACCTGAACACGAGGGAGGGAGATTATCGAAATAAAGTCGTCGATTTGCGGCTAGTCGAATTCGAGGATCTTCCTGTGGAAACGAGTCAACTTTCCAGGCCGTGGCGCGCGAGTTTCGATCGTTCGAAAACGAAATTACGGTAACAGCCGGGAGTGAGGCGCAGGAGGGGGCGGAGAGATATCGTGCCCCGGTTACACAGGGGCTTTCCTATTCGGCACCGTCTCCTTCTTCCTCGCTGTTTAACTACTGTTCCGAATTCGCTTGCTGCCGTTCGGCCGACTTCGAATCCGACGCTGTTTCGATCTCTGATTGTTCCAGCGAGCGCCACCGGTGAATTCCAATTGCTCGGGAAAAAAGGAGAAAAAAAAAAAATTTGAAATTTCGGTCTTCGATCGGTTTGTCATCTTCCTTGTCCGCGGGGATTTGCTTTTGCAGATGGGGATCTCTGTTTCACGATACTCGACTTCGATCCAGCGACGATATTGTTCGATGCGTCTGTTCATTTCATTTATATCCAGCGCAAGTGACTGGGTTTTAAGCTAGATAGACCGTCTAAGATAAAAACTGTCACGAGCTCGTCGACCTGACAATTCTGTATTAAATAAAAATAAAATTCTGAAATAGGTCGATATGGAGGGAAATCAAACTCGCTTTCAACTCTGACTTTTTCCACGGAGGTTCAGAATCCAATCCAAATGCAAATATCCTTGGCTCGACGGAACAGGTTCAGTTATTATTTCGTAGTAATTACATTACGTGGTAATGACTAAACTGTGTTCTCGATTGAAGGATATTTGCACATTCTATATATATATATATATATATGTATTCAGCTACATGGTGGTCCAATTCCAAATTGGAAAGCTCATTCGTAAAAATTGCTATTAAGGAGATTCACTGGCTTTGATATATTGACAGTCGTCTCAGATTTAGACCGTGCATTTTTCAATTCTGTCGTTAAAACTGTTCCGTCGGTTGAATGATCTCTAAATAGAAATACGCCACTACTACTGTAGGATACACGCAACGTAACGAACAAATCCAACGTTCCAGCGGAGGGTTAATCGTCGGTTAGTTCTAGTGTTAACGATCGCGAGAACGGGCTCTGCTGGTTATCATTTTCGCAACAAGTGGCGTGCACGGAACGCGTACCCCCCTATCTCCGTGTTAGAGAGATACCCAGCGATTTCGCGGCGGGGTCTGCGAAAGTGTGGCTGGTATGTAAATCAAGAAGCGTTCCGCCAGGGGAGAACCAGTTTTTATGATTATCACCAACGAAAGTCCTCGAGTTACGGTATCGTCCTTCGTGGAGGAAGGCTCGATCCCGCTTCACCCCCTTCTGGATCACGGGGAACTTAAAGGGATCAACGAAATGGCGGGGGGAGGGGGTTATTCACGCGCGCCGCTGACTCCGTATTCCATAACCAATTCGCATGAAATACGCCGCGAGGTAGATATAGAGCACCGAGTATTAATCGTTTGGGTTATTTGTGCTGCGAAGAATGGAGTTGAGGTTAGGTTCAGCTTGGAAATTTGACGATGGCGGAAGTTTTTTACCTGATACTAATTTAGGTATCATTAAAGCAATTGGCTGGGACAGTTTCTTCTCACCTATTTTATTTCTCTAGCAAAACATATATAAGAAATATTAGATAGACAATTCTGAGCAAAGGATCCTCTCTTCTCTTTTCTGGTCTCCGTTAGTTTCCTCCTCGTTGGATTTTTACAATTTACCAGACGTATCGAGTATTAATCGTCTTGATTAATTACGCCGCGAAAAAGCGAGGGTTGAGGTTAGGTTTCATTGATGGCGGCCTTAATTTAGGTTCTACATAGATACGGAATTCTAATCTATAACAGAATTTTACGTCGATTTGACACACGTCTAATACTATGCCTTCAAATAATTTATAAAATAGATAAATGTATCTATAAAGTATCTAACAAAAATATTCAGATGGTCATTTTGACCACGTTTTGACCACGTTTTGACCACGTTTTGACCACGTTTTGACCACGTTTTGACCACGTTTTGACCACGTTTTGACCACGTTTTGACCACGTTTTGACCACGTTTTGACCACGTTTTGACCACGTTTTGACCACGTTTTGACCACGTTTTGACCACGTTTTGACCACGTTTTGACCACGTTTTGACCACGTTTTGACCACGTTTTGACCACGTTTTGACCACGTTTTGACCACGTTTTGACCACGTTTTGACCACGTTTTGACCACGTTTTGACCACGTTTTGACCACGTTTTGACCACGTTTTGACCACGTTTTGACCACGTTTTGACCACGTTTTGACCACGTTTTGACCACGTTTTGACCACGTTTTGACCACGTTTTGACCACGTTTTGACCACGTTTTGACCACGTTTTGACCACGTTTTGACCACGTTTTGACCACGTTTTGACCACGTTTTGACCACGTTTTGACCACGTTTTGACCACGTTTTGACCACGTTTTGACCACGTTTTGACCACGTTTTGACCACGTTTTGACCACGTTTTGACCACGTTTTGACCACGTTTTGACCACGTTTTGACCACGTTTTGACCACGTTTTGACCACGTTTTGACCACGTTTTGACCACGTTTTGACCACGTTTTGACCACGTTTTGACCACGTTTTGACCACGTTTTGACCACGTTTTGACCACGTTTTGACCACGTTTTGACCACGTTTTGACCACGTTTTGACCACGTTTTGACCACGTTTTGACCACGTTTTGACCACGTTTTGACCACGTTTTGACCACGTTTTGACCACGTTTTGACCACGTTTTGACCACGTTTTGACCACGTTTTGACCACGTTTTGACCACGTTTTGACCACGTTTTGACCACGTTTTGACCACGTTTTGACCACGTTTTGACCACGTTTTGACCACGTTTTGACCACGTTTTGACCACGTTTTGACCACGTTTTGACCACGTTTTGACCACGTTTTGACCACGTTTTGACCACGTTTTGACCACGTTTTGACCACGTTTTGACCACGTTTTGACCACGTTTTGACCACGTTTTGACCACGTTTTGACCACGTTTTGACCACGTTTTGACCACGTTTTGACCACGTTTTGACCACGTTTTGACCACGTTTTGACCACGTTTTGACCACGTTTTGACCACGTTTTGACCACGTTTTGACCACGTTTTGACCACGTTTTGACCACGTTTTGACCACGTTTTGACCACGTTTTGACCACGTTTTGACCACGTTTTGACCACGTTTTGACCACGTTTTGACCACGTTTTGACCACGTTTTGACCACGTTTTGACCACGTTTTGACCACGTTTTGACCACGTTTTGACCACGTTTTGACCACGTTTTGACCACGTTTTGACCACGTTTTGACCACGTTTTGACCACGTTTTGACCACGTTTTGACCACGTTTTGACCACGTTTTGACCACGTTTTGACCACGTTTTGACCACGTTTTGACCACGTTTTGACCACGTTTTGACCACGTTTTGACCACGTTTTGACCACGTTTTGACCACGTTTTGACCACGTTTTGACCACGTTTTGACCACGTTTTGACCACGTTTTGACCACGTTTTGACCACGTTTTGACCACGTTTTGACCACGTTTTGACCACGTTTTGACCACGTTTTGACCACGTTTTGACCACGTTTTGACCACGTTTTGACCACGTTTTGACCACGTTTTGACCACGTTTTGACCACGTTTTGACCACGTTTTGACCACGTTTTGACCACGTTTTGACCACGTTTTGACCACGTTTTGACCACGTTTTGACCACGTTTTGACCACGTTTTGACCACGTTTTGACCACGTTTTGACCACGTTTTGACCACATTTTGACCATCACAGTTTTGTATCTATAAAATATCTAACACCACCAAAATACGCTGTTCCATATAATCTAATATATCTAACAAAATATTTAAAAATCTATAAAATAGATAAATGTATCTATAAAGTATCTAACAAAAATATTCAGATGGCCATTTTGACCACATTTTGACCATCTCTGGTAGTTCTAGCGTTGATAACACGAATGTTGGAATAGTTTCAAGCGATAACTGTACTTCGGTCATCTCAAATGCTACAGTGAATCCCTCCCCCGGGCCATACGAGTTGGAGCTCTAGCTCCTGCTCTGATTTCTTCGTTCGGCCCCTTAGCACCCGACTTCGGGCCAAGTTACAATAACAGCCATCCGCCATAGCTGGTGGCCGATGTTGGAACAACGAAATTCCAGCGCGAGGGCTGGGCTTAAAGCGAAAACACTCCCGGCTGAAGAGTCGTTAGCGTAGGTCGGCGAGAAAAGTACGAGTCACCGTGTCGGAGGCTTCGATAAATAAGGAAGCAGGCACGTTCCACGGCGTAAAGTCGTGCTATACAGTCGCGCCACGTACTTGCCAGCGGACTCGCCGCGAATACGTTGCGCCCTACGAACGAGGCATTGCTTAGGGGGATGAAAATCATCCTGACACGTGCAACTGGTACCCCAATTAAAGCCAGAGTACGACGAATAAAATCGCGTTACCTAACGATCCGCGACATTGCGTCCTCCTCGAGGTATTTTGTTGCATCGTAGACAACTGTAATGCATCAGTTCGAATTGTTTTTTTTTTTTTTTGTCTTCCTAATCCCTTAGGGAATAATGGAATTTTTTTGTTTAATCCCGAGTATACTCGTCATGTAGAAAGAAGAATTTGTTTTCGCTATTTATTGGAAAGTTTAGGTAAAGGAATTAAGTATATTTCTAGTTTTAGCACATTTTAGAATGTTTCAAGGCGACAAGATAAAATCGAAAAAATTAAAAATTTTTCAAAGAAACACTAAAAAAATTTATCATTTTAATTTAACTCGTGTTTTCGTCGTGTTTAGCAGCATTCAAGCACACCTCGAAACAAAACAATTACAGATATAAAATTGTTGCAATATTTAGCAAAAAAAGATCGTGTAACGATATATTTGATCTTACTTAGAGAGAACGAAGCTCCTACTTTGACTACAATTCTGAGCTCGTTTCTTCCGAGGATATTCTTATATCGTAGGTAAAAGTGCTTCCATTCTTGAAAATTGCAGAACTTTGAAACATCTCTGGAAACGTTGAAGAACATTTTTTTTTTTTTTTAACGATCAAGTTGAAAATTAGAGCCTCTTTCTTTGCGTTTTATTGAACAATTCAAGTCTAAATTCAATCTCTGTCATAGAATTTTAAGAGCTACTCCGACTTAATATTTATTTAACGACAAATATAATTCATCGTCGCAAGATTTTAACTTATTTTGCAACTTACAAGTGGTAAGTTGATATCCAGAGCTATCATATTATCTATACTCAAATATCTTCAAACCTAAATAGAGACAGGACCAAATAACTTACATTTATATCAGTCTAATATTATGATCCATTTGACTCACGATGGATCCAGTTATAAACGTTTTTTCAACGTTTGGATTTTAGTTAGGAGAGCCTTGTTATCCTTTCACGTTCATCTCGAAGAAAGCAGCACGAATTTGAAAAATTCGTCTTAGCACTTTGTGAAACGGTACTTTTCTACTGTTATTTTTTTCAGTTTATTTACTTATTTATTTGCGGAGTAAGCTCTCGGTTCATAAATTGTTACCGTGTCGGGTAACCTTGGTAAAAAGAGACTAATTCACGAAAACGACTTCCAGAGATAAACGTGTTTGAAGTTACGCAGCCTGTAGCGGAATTATCTGTTACGTTTTCAGTTCCGTTTTGTTTTGCTTTGTTTCCACGTAGTCATTTTCAGTTGGCTGGTAGCGTTTCGCAAAGAACTGTGAAATTTCTTCGTTCGCCGGAATATATTTTATTTGCGAAACGTCTCGCGCGAGTGATAAATAGATCACAAATTTTTATATATCGTAGTTTAAAATGTGAATGCAATTAAAAAGCTAGATCCTCGATGAAAAGATAAAAAAGAGAACAATTGTTTGCTAAAGTTTGTTGAACTTTGAATATTTTACACGTGTTTACGTGTCAGGCGCAATTTTCCACGTGTTATAAATCGTAAGAATAAAGTTGCAATTGGAAAATTAGAGTCCCAATCCGAAAATAAAATGCAAATGTGGCAGAGGGCGCTGTATTTACTTGAAAATTCCTTATAAACGCGTAAAAATCCTAACTCGCCACACATACGCAGATAAACACACGCACGTAGACACCGCTGTGATAATGAAATTTCCAAATGTCTGGCGTGTAACACGCGTAATATATTCATAAAAAGTGTCTACGAGCGTTGGAACACTCTTGGCCGAGCTCTTCCGCACGAGAGCGGCAGCAGTATACGCGGAAGAGGTCTTTTTTTTCATTATAAATCTGTAGCATCGTACCACGCGCAGGTCGGCCCTCCTATATCGACGTCCGCGTATCTCTCTACACGTCCCGCTTGTTTGTGTGCTCAGCCCGGGACGTTGAGGTATCGAAAAGTAATCAAGAATCAGCCCGCGATGAATATATCCGATGGTACGTCGTTCTGATGCATTTATACAATATACACGTACCCCTGGTTACCGTGCCCCTTCTCTGTTCTCGTTAATATCATTTTCAACGGTATATCGCGCGTAACCAAGGCGTGAGAAGAGCAGTTGGAGAAGCGCGTAGAGAAAGTGACATTAACCAACGTTGATCACGATGGCTCGTTGTGCACACAGATTTGTTCGAGATAGGTAGAGATTGGGATCAAGTCTAATGTGAACCTACTGATCCCAGTCAAGTTCGATGTACAGGGTGGTTCATTTAAGTGAGGCTACCTAAATGTCTTTTCGAATTGTAATGATGCAAAAAAAAGAAATATATATATATATTTTTTTTTTTTGTAG
>KQ435760.1:860352-878591 GCA_001276565.1 Melipona quadrifasciata | reverse complement strand
GAAACCGGGTGCCAAGCGGGTGGTGTTAACTAACACCTTGAGCGGTCGTTTCCTTTCTTGAAAGTCAGATCTCTCGCGTGTGAAAATAGAATGAGGGAGAGTGAAAGATGGACGGAGAGGGGAGATTATTTGGATGGAATTGCGAGTCGCAAAACTCTGAGCAAAATCAACCCTCTTCATCGACTCTGGAATTACATCGTGGTCAAATTTAGTATTATTATAATGATGAATATTATTAGCGTCGCAGAGCTGTAAAAAATATGAAATACGTATTCTAGAAAATTCTGGAAAATTTCGGAAAAAATACATGTTCTAGAAAATTCTACAAAACTTATCAAAACAAAGTACAATTATTATCGTTAATACACTTGTCTGTTAATTTAATAAAATTTGAGACATTTTTCACTAACTAAAAATTGGTGCTTCAAAGAGTTGAGTAATTACAGCGTGTGTCAAGTAATTCTCATCGAATGCTGCACGCGGTCCAAACACCTGAATAACGAAACAGAGAAAGGATTCCATTCTTGAATTTTTTTCCTGCCAAAATAGTACGATATAATTCATCCACCGAAACAAGGGTCAGATCCCAAAATTAGGTTTGTCTTGGCTCACGCTGGATATTTTGGCTGCACCGAGTTGGAAGGAACTTTTCATTCATCTTCACCAGCCATCAAATTTATCCGGGCGATTCCCCTCTTGGAGAAGGGCTGCCAATTTCGAATCAAATTTATTCCCCTGTCAGGGAGATCCGCGCGGCATGAATACCGTCACGACCATGTATAACATCAGTTTACTTACACACACACACACACACACACACACACACACACAGAGTTGTCAAAAGAGAAGAAAAAAAATTTTCACAAATAGAATCGATTTTCCTCGACACCTCTTGAATCCGGAATAGAAGAGAATCCAGGTCGCTGGCCCCCTTACTCTTGTTTGTCCCTTCCCATAAATATTTATCGGTCTTTATCCGCCCCCATAGATCTGTAATAAATTAGGCTGTGACAAACGTTGGCCGGCCTGTTGAAATTGGAGTGCGGAAAAGCCGCGCGATGACAGCAATCTGATGGGATTTCTTCGCCCCTCTTTTCCCTTTCGTTTCACCTACATATGGTTATTTTTGTAAAATCGATGGAAGCGATTGGGGAGGTTAACGTTCAATAATTAAATCGTTTGAAATTCTATTATCAACGCTAGTGCAACGGCTGGCTAATTTTGATTGAATTAAAAATTGACAAAACATGATTTTTGCCGCGTACAAAGTATTGTCGGTAATTGTCAATATATAAAAAGTTAAGCGAATAGGTAGATAAATAAAGACAGTCGCTAACCGTGGAAAATCACGTTGCCATGGTTGCGTTGTCATAGGTTCATAATCGGAGAGAAATGTACGTGAATTGTTACGCAGTAGTTTCATTTTTGATGCCTCGAAAATTCCTCGATTCGTTAAATATCGAAATGTTTGATACACCTCTCAGTCTTCGAACTTCAGTACACGATATTTCAATCTTAAACAACAAAGTTTCTCTTCCCTCGTCTGTCATCAACGAAAATAGATATTTAGACGTTCGATATTTCCCTCCATGTATCGTGTTTAGCCTCGTCTTCTCTTTTCTGGCGGTGACTGGCCTCTCTGGAGGGTCGTTTCGCGAATTCGATCGACGCCGACCAGAAGAGATAGACGCCGAGCCGTGGATAACACGTTGTATTTTCCCCGGGCCCTGACCTCCTTCCAGGAAGCCGCCAGGTAAGCGTGTTAACGGGGATTTCGTCGTCGCGATAAAGCAATTACGTCGGCCCTCGGCGTCGCTAACTTCTTTGGCCTGTGTCTTTCTGTTCTCCTCTCGTTTCTCCTCTTTTTCCCAAATAAGGAAAGAGAGAAAGAAAGAGAGAGAGAGAGAGAGAAGCATCCCTCTTTACGCGAAGAAACTACGTGGCCTTGGCAATTCCCTTTCTCAACTTTTTGAATCTTGTTTCTACGGATTCTGTCTGGTCTTTGGCTACAAGGTGATTCAGAAATACGTTCTACTTAATTACAAAGAAAGGTATAATCGTTCAAAGAGTAGCAGGAATCAGTTTTCGTGGAATTGTCAGATTGTAAATCCGAATCGTTCGTTGATGATACTTTTTGCCGCAGTACTGTACACTTTACTATACTTTTTCCAGTACCATGCAGTTATATTTCATTTCGCTGTACGCTGCGTTATTTACCAGTAGTTAGGAGTAACGTGGCGCTAGTGTCGAAGCTAAGTGTCAATTAATCCCAACGGTAGCAGTAACCGTAAGAAGAAATTGAAAAGCCTGATCAAATTCATTCGATCAGAGGCCGAATAAAGAGAAGAATGTCTCAATCATCGCCGATGATCGAGGAACAATATACTAAATTAACCAACGCGGTATCCCTGAGGTTTCCGGGAAAAAAGTGCAACTGGTTGCTTAATTACTCGCCGAAAGAGCAACAGAGATCGCTGGAAAATTGCTTCTCGAAAGAGCAACACTCACCCCCGCACATAACGTAAGTGCAATCTCGTTAGTCGCGCTTAATTGCAACGAGAGGGAATTATAAACCTTTCAAGGCCTTTTCGTAAACGAGCCGGCGCGTTTTTACACGAGCCAAAACGCGGCCGACTTCCGCCGGCTATCATTTCCGCGGGCTCACGTTCCGGTCGTAGTAACGGAAACGTATGTTTTACGCCGGTTTTACGCTGCTCGCGCGACCGGGCGAAATTGAACCAACAGAACCTCAATAATGGAACGTCCTTAGCCTCCTGAAAATCCTTCTTCCTCGGATGGATCTTGCGATCTTTTATAATTTAAATCGTCCCAAGGGGGTTCTGAATTAAAATTTCAATCCGATGAGTTTACCTCTCGGGAGTGTATTTAAGAGAGTTATTTTAGGTAGAGACAATTTTTGTCGGTGATCCCTTCGGTTTGAAATTATTATCAAAGTGCATCGAATACAGCGGCGTGGTCGAGCGAGCATAACTTCATTAGTGAAACGTCTCCGGCATTTTGAAGAGTCTTCTTCTTTCTGACAACTTTAAATCGTTTACAAAGTCTCGCGGATTAAAATTTCAATGCGACGGGTTTATTTAACTTGGCTCTGAAGGGTGTATAATAACCCTCTCAAATGGAGGAATTTGCGACGGAATTTAAAATTACCGTATAATTATTAATTCAAAAATTCATCGCTTTCCGATATAGGACGAACAAACACTCTGAAACACTCACAGTCAAATCGTGACTGCTTTTAACTCTTTCGAATTCTCCCGATGAAAAATCGATTAACGAACGACAAATGATCTAGAAAATTTCCATAAACTCAATCACGCTATTGTTTTCGACTTCCTCGACGAATTTCGTCCACTTTCAACATCTTTGATTCAACGAACGGATCAACGACGGACAATTTACGAAAGTCGAGTGAACGATGAAACGAACGACATAAAAGTTCTATAAAGACGATTATACGCGAATCCTGAACCTAACCTCAATTGGCATACATGTGGGGGGGGGGGTGATGCATTTATTTGGCGTGGCGGGGGGAAAAAGAAAGAACCCCCCCCCCCCCCCCCTCGACCCCGGGGGTCGAAATACGCGAAACCGCGGACTCCATGGACGAATCGACGCAATTGGCCGTAAATGAAGGAGGGCCGAAATGTTGTTTTAATCGCGACGAATCGACTGGTCTACATTAACGCGGCATTATCGGTCAGGTTAATGGCGGCCACGTCGTTCTGACATCGTTCGGACGAACCGTGCCGCGTCTGGTGTCTCCTCGACTGCTGCTAATCCAACCGGTTACGCGGTTACGTTTAATTTATTACGGCCTGTCCGCGTATATAGTTATAAGCGTCCCAGAACGCTTTATTAAGAACTTGGTAACGAAAGTGCCGTCGTAAAGTAAGGCAATAACTCAAAAACACTGTCCTCGAGGTAGCATCGGAGGAGTGGTGGGAGGGGGCGGGGTGGAGTTCTACGGAGAGATTGCTTCGGGGGAAAATTGATACAACATGTGAATCGGCCAACGAGGATCAATAAAATCTCAAGAAACTTCTCTGTGTGTACCACCGGGTGAAACTTTATTCCTTGTCGGATGGCTTTAGAGACAAAGAGGTATCGATGTTTCAACAATATCCTCCCCCTATGTTGTTCTACGCTCATTCTTCGAATTCTGCTCTCCAGACGTTCGTTTTGCAATTGTTTCTTGAACAAATGTAATTAACTGAGAATTATGAACGTATAACATGTACAACTGGTTCGAAAATAGAGATGGTGAATGATCACATTTTCTTTTTAACGAAATAAATTATGTAGGAAAAAGTGTATAAAATTTGCAATTGTCTTCTAGCTGCAAACTCTTCAGTCGTCGAAGTATTAAAAGTAGCGTAGTAAATTGGTCATTTGTATTATACGACAGATATTTTTAATACCCTGTAATAATGAGCTGTTGTAATTCAGTCTGATTTGAGCGGCGATTTATTGTAAATCCAACGGAGAATCCAAAAATACGACTGGCTGGCAATGTAACAGGGTGTCGACCCCACGGAAATGGGCCACATTCTTGTAAGGTTGACGCGGACGAATTCAGAAACAATAGCAATAGAATTACAAAGAAGGCACGCGAAAAAAAGCACGCTGGCAATTATCTCGAGACGCACATCTGCCGAATTTCTGTCCCTGACCCCTGCCGGACAGCAGCAGCTGTCTAATTTCGAGGACAGAGGCCCTATATACGCGGAAAGTCAATTGGCACAGAGGGTCACCAGGCCCAATTAACGTTATCCAGGATTTCGTAGATCTCATTAACGAGCTCCAACAAAACAGGAGCCATTGTCCCATCGTCGGAATTAGGGAACAGCTACTTGACGAGCCTTGGGGGTACCGATTGTTCCCCTATTACAGAGGGTACTAGCCTCGATTCTTCCACGTACTTCTATCAATTTGCTCTCTATCGAACGATCTGATTGATATCGAGCTTGTTTGCTCGAAACTTGAATTTCAAAAGAGTTCGAAGAAGCCTCATTGAGATTTCTTATGCCTGGGAGAAACAAGTATTTCAAGATTGAAGATTTTTTTTTATTCTGTAACCCGTATCCGTTGCACTACGAAACGACGAAACGGTAAAGACACGATCCGTCCCAATCTGTAAATCGCGACCTGTCAATGTTCCCGATATTATTAGTTAATAAATTACCAGCGAGAGGGATGCTGCGAGGGATCCTTAATGGTTTAAAAAGTAACAGAGGTGGAAAGCGATCGATATCACGGGAGGATTCCTCGATTGAATCCGAACGACAGCTCGGTGACATGGCAGTTTTTCCTCGCCCGTTAAAGGGGTATCTCCCTTCCCCAAAATCTCCTCCCCCTTTTCCCTAGTATTCGCAACTCGCTAGATTTTTCTTTCCCCTCTCTCTCTGTCTCTCTCTGTCTCACTGGTCGCAGCTTGCCTCGAACGTAATTACTTGTCGGGACTCGTGTACGCTTTGCTCATCGACGAACGAAATCTTATCCTGCTGTGCTAACGAGCAAAGCGAAACTCCGATCCTCCCTTTTCTCTTCCGAACAAAGAGGCGCGTTAACAAAAGTTGACGCTCGCGAAAAAGGAAAGAAAAGAAAAGAGTGGAAGAAGAAGTAGAGAAGAAGGAGGAGGAGGGGGAGGAGGAAGAAGAAGAAGAAGAAGAAGAAGAAGAAGAAGAAGAAGAAGAAGAAGAAGACGACGACGAAGAAGTAAAAGGAGGTGAGGGAGAAGAAGAAAGAGAGCGGGATAGCCAGACGGGCCAGAGGGTGGAAGAGAATGGCCGGGGATAAAAGGAAATAAAAGGAGAAAGGAGACAGGGTCCAGGTCCAGTCGAGGTGGCTGCATTTTCCGTCGGGAAGACACGAAGTGGGTCATCTCGGCCAGAGAGAAGTTCGTAAAAGCGTAAAATGCAAAAGTAAAACGACCAGGATGAGAGGAAGAGAGAAACAGAGGGTAAAGCCTGAGCCGCACACAAGCGTAAAGGTTAACTGCACGGCTAGATCGAGTTGGACATTGGTCAATATTGCTCGCACGTAATCCAATGAGAGCGTTCGAGGCACGCTCGACTCGGTCAAGCCGAATGAAAATTTATTTGGCCACGGGAGTTTGCTAACGATCAAGACAGGATTTTTTGCTTGATCGTCTAAACTGAGAACGATCGAAAAAAGAAAAAACTGCACGACTTGTATGATTCGTCTCATTAAAAGGCCCAGAAGCAACTGTTCCGACTAGGAAATGAAGACGACATTTTTGCCATAAAATTTTATTGATACGCAAACATTTGAATCGATAGAAAACAAATTACAGGCGCGGTCGCTCAGTACCAGACAACGCCCTCTCGCGAATCACGTGACCCAAATCAACCAATCGCTAATTTTCGTTGCATCAGCGTTGCACCTGAAGAGACCCGATTTTCTGGGTTATCCCCGCTTACGTGGTAATTTGCAAACAGTACTGTGACTCAACCCGCCATATGGAATCGTTGAACTTTAAATTCTCTCTGTGATGTATTTAAAACTTTGCAGTATCTTTCTTATCAAAAATTCACAATTGACAATTTTTGTCAAAATATGCTTGTATCGTGATCGATATTGTTACTCCTTGTCGTGAAAGGGATTTGATAAATAATTCGATCGTGATCATCCCTGACCAGAGTGGCGTGAATCGGGCTTAAGGAAGAACGAGAGAGATGAAGAGGAAGACTACAGCGTCATGGAGGAAGCTAGAGCTACCGTTGATGTATACCTCGAGATGATTTGCATAAAGTTTCTCCCTGGCGATCCCGGGGAGACCAGCCGAGGACGAATGCAACAACAACGAGCTACCAGTAGAGTAGTGGGTGGAAGTGGGTGGGTAGCCTATTTCGTCTTTAGAAGGAAACCCCTCCATAAATCAAGCCAAATACTATTGATGCCTGTTTTCTGCTGGCAGGGAGGGACAATAGACCGTGGCACGAGCCTAATTTTCGGTTCTAGGCCATTGAAAATGTTCGTGGTCCTTTGGGCGGACAAGAGTGAAATTTTTGGGAGTTAGGGCGAAACAGCTGCGAGATATTATCTGTGGATCGATTGTAAATTGACGACAAAGTGTAATGCTTTGAACGAAGGTATCTAGCAGTGATTAAAAGTCGAGAACAGAAACATGCTTCGATCGATAGAATCTTTGTCGTACATGAAATCGTTCGTTTTTAACTTGGTGATTTTCTGAACTAAAAGATTATTAATCGTTGATCGTTGTTCATTAGCTGACATTGCGTGTTTTTCAGCGATTTAAAAGCGAGTGTAACATGTTTGAAAATCGCGTCTTCGGAAACGGAAACATTGCTTCGTTACGTCAATACGAAGAAGAGATTTTCCAAATTTCATGTAAACGTTAAGCACATGTAATACGTCAGACTTGTAATGATACAGCGGTAACACGAATGCAACATTTGACAATCGCAGAAAAAAACAGGAACGTGCTTCTCCCTTCGTCCAGTGAAAATTCGTCCATTTCCAACAATTAAAATTTCCCTGTTAAAAAAAAAAAAAAAAAAAAAAGAAATGTTCATAAAAATTCACTGGACCGAAAGGAGCCATACTAACCTACATACGAGTCAGTCGATTACGAAACGTCCCGTTAAACGCGTTAACGGGAAAATTATTTACCCGCTCGTCGAATTAATTGACTGCTACGTAATTGATTTTAACGATGGATACGGATCATCCCGGCGAGAACACGCGCGAGACAAAAGAAAAAGAACAAAAAAAAAAAAAAAAAAAAGAAGAAGAAGAATTCAATTTTCTATGTCAAGACGTGGAAACGGAGAACCCGGTTTCTCGCGTCGTTGATTTCCGAACTATCGATCATCATCCGCTTAGTCCGCCCGCCGTGCATCTGTCGTTATTGAAATCCGCGCTCGTTTGTCTTCCGTCCTGAGTAATTACCGGAGCCCGTCGATGCGTTTCTCCTCTTTCCATCCGCTTCTTCCTCTCCCCACCCTCCCTTGAAGCGGCGGGAGAGGGAGCGGGGCCCACCCGCTTCCGAGCGTTCGTGTACCAAAAATCACTTTTCCTGCTATTCTTCTCGTCATTCGAATCGTGACGATGCTCTCCCCTGCCTTGATTTCGGTGCACGCTCGCGCAGAGGGTTGCTCTGCTGGGTATCTTGGGGAATCTGACGAAATACGGCTCGGTCGTAATCTTTCTTGAGTTCGAGTCGATCCAAATGGAGATACGGGGTTTGGTAACAATGCGCGGTAACGTCAGATCGGATGGTAATTGATTCGAGTGCTACTACTAAAGAGAAATTTATATTTATATTTAATTAACCGATTGAGAACCAAGTAATAATTTATCGTGGCATTGTAATTCGTTCTCGTCCAACGATCGTTGGTGATTTTTGGCAAAAGTAGACTCCTAGTTCCTAAATCTAAATGCTTCGGCATTTTAAAAATATAATTCTCGTAATTTAAGAATCATTAGTTGAAGAATAATTAATTTTAGTTAACAGGATAATTAATTTTAGAATAATTAATTTGGGAATTATTAGTTTAAGAGTGACGCTTGTTAGGATCGTTTTGATAAATGATAGTTTAGCTCTATTGAATCATTCTGTTGTAATGATCCTTTCAGAAATGCTGTTTTATACGGTATTACTGTCGCGAGAGTATTAGCCAACTGAATTTACTTAGGATTGAAACACAATTGAAATATAGTTTCTATAGGTGAGCGCATCGGTGCTTGGACGATCGGATGTTTGTTCGCACGGTATTGTTTGATCACTGTCCTGTTACACGGATGTTTTTACTTGTTTGCGGATACCGTAGATCCGTTTGTTGTTTTAATTATTCGATTTGAACGAGATTATTGGAAATTGATTATTAATATCGCCGATGCTCGTTTGAAGTTGTCGCATCCGAGGATTATTTCACGACGAGATTATCGTATTTTTCTTTATTTAAATTTCTGATAAAAGCGCAATAAAAAGAAAAAAAGAAAAAAATAAAGAAGAAACGGGAAAACGTGGCCCAGATTTTTAACGTAAACTTGGCATAGATTGGCTTAAATCGAACAATTCAGCGTTCCAATTAGATTCCGTCTCGACAGATCAGGAACTAATCCAAGTAATTGAAGCCGTCTAAATTCATAAATACCGAAATCTATCTCTAGCTAACCTAAATCTTGCTTTCAGATTCAGATCTGTCTTAACATCAGAGAGGTATCGTAGTTGTCAGAATCATCATTTGATAATAGCTTCGTTCATTAGCTTCAGTCATTCAGTTTTACGCGTTGTACCTAATCCCAGCCTAATTGAATTTACCTAACGAGATTTAACACCATGCCTACTTTAAATCTGATCTTGGCCCGAATACTACCCAAAATCTATTTACATCTGTATTAAATCTTGCTTTGACTCCAGTCGATGATTAAACCCAACCTAATCCCAGTTTAGTTGCAAACCTAACTTAATATTAAATTTAACTCAACCGGGCGACGAACCTAATCCTAATCTAATTCAACCCACATGGAGAACCACTTGCAACCGGAATTTAACGTAGATCTGAACCCGAATATAATTTAAATCCACAAACTCCGAGCTTCTACCAGTATCAATAAAAAATGCATAATTCAATTGAATTGTTTGACGGTCGGAAAGGAAAACTTACTGGCGGAGGATTCGGTGGTCCGATCGGTAATTTTATCGAGTCGAAAGTTCGCCGGCCATTAGGAAGTCGGTTCGCTCTCGTGCGGTATGGGGGCGAGAAAGGGGTTAGGGGGTGGCACTCATCCGAGGTGAATTATGCGGAAAAAATTTTTCGGTTTCAAACAGAGGCAGTTACCATCGATCCACTTCCGGTCTGTGGCGTTACCGTTAGGAGTTTTTCCTTTTTCTCCTCCTTTCTTTCTTTCTTTTTTTTCTTTTTTTCTTTTTTCGAAAAAAATTTCAATCTTTCAAATGGAACGAATGGACGTTCCGGGTAATTGTACGAAATGCGGGCTCCACGAGATGCACGCCTAAACGAGGGTAGGAAATAAAAGCAGAC
This sequence comes from Melipona quadrifasciata, assembly GCA_001276565.1. Lineage (NCBI taxonomy): Eukaryota > Metazoa > Arthropoda > Insecta > Hymenoptera > Apidae > Melipona > Melipona quadrifasciata. The sequence goes on along the minus strand of KQ435760.1, from coordinate 868,539 downwards.
TCCGGTTAGAGAACTTCGGGTCGAGCGCGAATGAAGGAGCGAGATGCCAGCTGTTTTCAATCGACCTGCGCCCATATACGGGCAATAGACGTGTAAAGTATTGCGCCGCAGTAAAAGGATCCTTAAAGTGCTCGTAGAATCACAAAACGTTTGCCGCTGTGTCTCTATTTAGAACCCGCTCGCTTCTGTTATGAACAGAACGTCGAGCCTCTCTAACCCTCGCGTCAAACTGCTCTTAGCCACCTGCGCAGCCAACCTGAATATTGGCCTGATTCAGTGTTGAGTCACTGGATCCGAGGACTCGTTATTTTTCACGTAGAGATTTTCGACACTTATTTTCCATATTAGATCGCCAATGTTGCAGTAGTTATCGTAGATATAGGCTTTTGAACCCGAGTCGTATGTATTGCACTGTAAACTAATCAGATTGAATATGTCAGAATATTAGGTTAGGTTTAGGTATTTGGGTTATGAGACTCGAGACTCAGGTACAGTACATTCTGACGGCCGGATTAGATACGTTGAAATGTTAACTTACAATTTTCTGTATTATATTGTCAAGTTATTGAACCTGAGTCGCATTATTAGATTGCAAGTACTAGATTGGATATATTAGAATGTTAGGTTAGGTTATGAAACTCGAGTCAGGTACGTTAGATACTTAGGGCCAAATTAGGTACGTTAAAATGTTAACTTAGAATTTTTATTCTATTGTCAGCGTTGAAATAGTTATCGTAAATATTTAAGTTGTTGGACTGGGGTCACGTGTATTAGATTGGACATGTTGGAATGTTAGGTTAGGTTTAGGTACTTGAGTTATGAGACTTGAGTTAGACACATTTGATTTTGGTAGTTTTAGATACGTCAGAATATTAGCTTACAATTTTGTACATTCGATTATCGGTGTTAAGTTGTCATTAAATTGTAATGATAATTGTAACTACCAAGATTATTTAGGTTATGAAACTCGAGTCAGATACATTAGATTCTTAGGTTAGGTTTAGGTTAGGTTTAGGTTAGAATGTTACTTACAATTAGGTTATGTTATTAAACCTGAGTCGAAGATATTCGATTGTCAGGAACAAATTAGGTATATCAAAATATAGATACTTGGTATTACTATTAGATTTAGTATTACTCTTCCTTGATTTTAATATATTTTGTCAAGTTTCTTCCATTCGGGGGAAATTTCTTTCGCAAGTTATTAGCGTTTCGAAAGTTGGTTCTCCGGGCAAACTCCGTCGAAGGTTAGAAAACCTTCCAGCGACGTGCAAGGAGGAAAATATCGTCGCTACACCGGTAAATCCAACGATCTCCTGATATTCGTACAAATATTTTATCGGCGGTACTGCACTATCGGCCAGTCACGACCGTAAAACGTTATTGAATTCGTAGAACTCGCGGGGAATAATTCGATCGAGGGTGTTACTGAAATTAGGGGACTCCCTTTAGATTTAGAAACAATGCCCTGTGTTTTCCCCGAGTGAGGCCGATCTACTGAATTTTTTCTATCCCGAATGACACGCTCTCCAGCGTGAGCCGCAATAAACTTTTGAAAACCTAGTGTTATTTAAAGCGACTTTGTCCCAGATACTTTTAACCACTTCGTAAAACATCCATCTTTTATGATGGCGAACAAATTAATCGAAAACTGATTTGAAGTTCTAAATCAAGACGGTCTAAATTAAGTTACACGTGATAAGGAGTCCGTAACGGATGAGAAATTGAGATTTAAATTGGCGCCAAAATTTGAATCTAAAATTGGAAGCCCAAGATTAAGAGATAATGCTTTCGCTTGAAATGTAATTTGGCCAGATCTGAAGCATATTATAAATTTACACAGCTTACGTTGAAGTTTAATATCTAACAGAATATTAATTGGGAGAATCACGATGGTGACAAAATCGAAAATTTGTTTTGCGAGTCTGAAACGACTCTAACAGAAATTAGCGAAAAATTCAAGTCAAATTTCAACAATTGCCAATTGAAAGTTAAAGTACTTGAAACTAATCAGAAAATCAATAAAGTCAAATTGAATTACTAGTTGCAGTAATATCTGTTCTAATATCGTCTACTCTATGTCTACTAATATCTACTCTAATATCTCGTAAGATGTAGTTGTATCTACTCTAATATCGTCCACAAAGTGCAGTGTCAAGAGTTAGAAGTCGGAAAATCTGACGTTGCAAATCAAAGATTCCCCTCGATAGAATGGTGACCAAAGTCCAAAACCCATCGCCCTGTGACCCCTTTGCAAGTATCAAACCCCCTTAATTACCCCTGCCAAATTGCAACAAGATCTGCCGAGGGCGGTGTAGTCAGGCGAATAATGACAAACGGGCGAAGATACTTTTCGCAAAACGATCGGGGGAGGCCAGCTGGTAGAACGTGTCGTGCATCGATAGCGTAACGATCGCGCGGTCATTATCCTGGCGGGCGGCAGGGCCGTATGCTGCGCATTCCAGCCGGCAACAGAACTCCATATTTATGCCGGCGGCCAGCCATATGCGTTTAAATGCCCCCTACCCGATGTTACACATATCCGTCCTGCGCGTACGTTATCGTAACAGCGTGCAAGTATGCGAGTGTACACACGCTGTCGCGCGCTAGCGAATTCGCGTCTACGTGACCAGCCACGATAAACAGGATGTCTAGAGTCTTTATACGAGGGGATTATGATTTTTCGTGGCGCCTCGGGGAGACGTAGGATCGCTAGGGAATATTAGGGAACTCGAGGAGGAGCCCCTCTAAATTTTTCAACCCCTTACCCAGGCATATACCGAGGCTCGGGAAATTTTTAGCTCGAAAGGGAGTGAAAAGTAAATTACTTGAAACAACATTGTTCTCGGTTGATTTTTTTTTTTTTTTACTGGAAAGGATAATTTACAAATTAAAATTTCTAGAAATTTCTAGAGTACGAGAGAATGCAGGAGTGACATTTATTTCGTTATTTACGCTACAACGTAAGAGAGTGTTATACTCTCTGATTATTCTATTTATTAGCAAAAAATTTAACTTTATTAAAAGTAAACTCCCCAGATCTAATTTATAAAACTACCGGAGGACGTTCGCCCGGAGGTGAGGAAATCGCGAGGCAACGCGGGCCTCGTGTTGAAATTTCGCAGTGAACACGCCTCCGCCTCGCCCGGAGGTGCCATTTTTGGCGTCCAATCTTCTCACGTTGGCCGTAACTCGATTGATCAGCGGAAAACTTAACCGTTCATTAACGGTGGGAATCGTTGCTTATGGTTCGTTTAACTGTCGTCCAATTTCGTCGAATTTGATTCTTGAGATTGTTTCTCGGTCGTTCGATCGATTAACCCCGTGCCCCGCGCGCAACTTTCCTTCCCTCTGTTTCTTTCTCGCTCCCCCCCCCCTCTCACTCTGCGCGAGTTGAACGAAAGCCCCGGCCCGGTTTGCTCGACAAGGCTACGCTTTTCGACGGCAACTTTTCCGCTTAAAATAACTCGCCTTAACTCAATTATTTCTCATTAAGTCCGCCGGCGCTCGGGCCACTTCTTTTTGTCCTCGCTAACTTTTCGCTGGCCCGCACAATGCCCGCGTCTGTGTCGGGGGAGCGAAAGGGATGGGACTGCCCCGTTGACCCTCACCTCCCGGCTCGCCGGAGGCGAGCTGGACGAATGCATGGCTTGCAAGTGTGTCATTCGATTAATTTTTACGTAGACTTTTTTTTTTTTTTCTCTCTTTCTGTCTCTTCCTTCTTCCGACTGAGAGAGCAACGCTTCCGAATTAAGGGTGGAACAGGGGATGCAGGAAAGAGCAACTTGCAGTAATTGGGAGAAGCAAATAGTGATGTTTCACGGGTCTGACAGATTATTTGAGCACAACTGGGTCGATAATTATATTCGTATTGCATCGATGGTTCAATTTTAACAATAACAAAGAATTATTTATATTAATACGCGTACGTGTATGCTGTAATATAATTGTGTTACATTCGGTCAAAAGATAAATAATAATAATAAATAATGTTGGGAGAGGCAAATAGTGATGTATCACAGATCAGACAAATTATTTGATCGATATAATTGTATTCGTATTGTGTCGTATTGATGGGCTGATTTTAACAATAATAAAGAATTATTTATATTAATACAGTACAATATGTTACGTACACGCTACAACATAATTGTGGTGTGTCACATTAAAAGATAAATAATAAAATTACTCAACGTTATTGGATATTGACCTCCGAAAACAAAATTTAAGAATCGAGAAATTAACGTGATTCTAAATATTGGGGAATTATCAACAATTTCGATTGTTTTATACTTACATTGCGTATCGCGTATTTATCTTAAAATTTTGCAACTATTTCGTAATCACAAATAACACGAACTTTATGAATACGGTTAGAAATATTCGCTTTGAAATTCGCTTGTAAATGTCTGCAGTCTGCATCGTTTCCAACGACGATCAAGAGTCAATAAGCTCGAGTAAGTTTGAGTTGAGGATGGTGCACGCACGAGAAACAAAGTGTCGACTGTTTCGTTAAAGAATCGCGCAACGATAACAATAGCCCGGAGAAAAAATGCTCCCTGTGATAAAAGTGGAGAGGCAAACTGTAAAAGCAGGTATCGTTTGAATAATTGTACACTGTATATAATCACGAGGAAGAGGCTTATCCAGAGTCGCAGATTAAGAGTCTTTTGTTTCACCCTGATCTCCGTTATACTTTACTAAAAGGATTATAGTCTGTCTTGCCGCTGCTCCTCAGCAATTTCTTCCAAAGCAGCATTTCATTTTCAACGTGTTAACGTTGATCTAATTCCTACCTGGCTTGACCTAACTCCAGCAACGTCCTTTCCCTTCAATTACGAGCAGAGTGTAGTAACGCGATTGGGATGTTGTAACGGAGAGTTTAATAGGCAAAGTAATAAAAGTTACACCGGAAACGACGCGTTTTACGGTGTATTTTTGCAATTTGTTGGTCGATCAAGTCAAGTTATTTTACAGACAGAAATCGGAGACTTTTAATATTAGAAATCAGAACACCTCGGAACGCGAAGTTTTTGAGAATTGGAACATTTTATAATTAAAACCGTTCGTTGATTGAAATCTTTCGAAGTTAGAATCCCTAGAAATCCTCACGATTAAAATTAATAATTCTAGTGTTAAAGTTAATATCGCACTATTGTACCAAATTAGCATTACAAATATCCTTTGTTCGCGAAACAGAAGAAAAAAAAGTCAGTTTTAACTCGAAATACCTTTTAAACAGTCCTCTCTCGTGGAACGCGTAATAATTCGCAAGTCCTTCCTCCACTCTGATATACAACTGCGTAAAGTCCGCCTAAAAATCCGTCCATTGTACCCAGGAACTTGAGCACAATTCGATTCTGCGATAGCCAAGAAGGGTCAACAGGGTAGAATTCATCGATCAGCAGACGAGTTAACGGCCTGTGGTATAATTTCCTCATTCTCGCGGCGGCCGGGAATTTGGCTTTGGCCCAATTTCGATGAATTTTTCAGTAGGTTGGTGAACCAATTAGGCGCGAGTTCCGAACCAGTGACCGAATCGTTCGACTATTTAAAATCGGAGTCTGCCGTATCGGCGGCAGGAGAGCGGGGACAACAGGTGTACAACAGTTTACCGAAAGTTTCATCAGATTAACCGTCTCGTGATCGTTAATTGACGAGCTAATTGTCAAGCAATAATTAACGTTTTATTCCGGGCAACTTCAGGCGCTGTGCTGTGCAAGCGCAACATGTGGACGTGGTAAGCAGCAACAATAGACTTCGTGTTAATTAATCGAGCACGCTCGTTTATTCGATAAACATTTACCGACTCAATGACTGACCCACCAACGACTGAGACCCGCCGATCAATCGTCGGGTTAGACGACGCTTCTTGAGGCCCCTGTAACTCGAGACCCCCGTCTTTGCGTTGAGTTTAATTAACGATCCTCGGTTTTCTGTGTTCAACGCGTACGTATATAATATACATATATATTTTTTCTTTCGATTTTTGCTCGTGTTGAGTTGCGTATCTTACACAGACGAGCATTTTTTTTTAAACTGATACGTTTTTTTTTTGGAGATAACGTCGAACTTATTTTGAGTTTAAATCAAAGAAAGAGTGGATTTATTAAGTTCAAGTCTAATCTAGGATCGGTAATACTCGATTTGAATTCAACTGGTCAACTTGAGGTCGATTAACTTTTCACTGACTGACAAGTCAGGTTAAATCTTGAAATTAAGTCGCGTTTAACTTAATTTATCTTCGACGAAAGAAAAAAAGAATAAACTGAGATGCAGTTTGAACATTAATTTTCACTTAACCAATTAAAGTATCAGTGTAATTAAAGTACTACTACATTGGTATATAATTAGTTTCCCATGTTCGACCCAATTTGAATATAAATTAATCGACAAATAAGCATCAATTGTAACCGGAATTGAGATGGCGTTAAAGTAGCATTCGAAGTAATTATATTCTTTGATAAACGTGATAATATCGACATCCGGCGACCAGAAATAATTCACACAAGCGTGTAGAATTTACGTATTTATTGATCGCAGAAGATTCAATTACCTCTTCCTACTTTTGCTTTTAGGAAACTATTGCACGGGTTCATCAAATAAATTTAAATCTATCTTTCAAATTAACCTCATTTTCCCGCGTGAAACTCGAACCGTCTAAATTAACTAGCAAGCAAATCGAATTGAGAAACCTAATCCGGCGGAAGTTTAAACAAAATCATGGTTCCTGAAGAAAAGAACTGGAGCGCTCGAATCTAAATAACCACCAGCTTGGTATGTCAGTTTCCTGAAAAATATCGCTTTATTAAAAACGCAAACACAACCGGGCAAACGTTTGTCAGCCGTTCCGAACGTTCATGCCTCGCGATAAAAGGATTAATGCACGGCCATTTCGTGACCCGCAGCCTTCCCATTACATGTACATACTACATATATTCTTTTTTCCATTCCCGGGGCCGTGGAAACTCACCGTCTGCCCTGAGCAGCGCTGGGTTACGCGCGCAAAAGGACTTGCACGCCCGCGCGCGTGCGCACACGCACCACCTCTACCCCTTGAATAACCATGGAACATCGCGGCTGAGATTTATCGTATATTATTCCTTACGATTCCCTGCTCCGTTATTTGTTCCTTCCACCACGCGGTTCTCCGTCTTCTCCGGCAAAGTTTTATGGGACCCCTTAAATCGACCACTGGAAGAATAGAAGGGGCGCGTGGGCTGGCTCGTTGAATCTATATTCTCTCAATTTCGTGTATCGAAAATAACCCGGAGAGAGGTTCGCGGATGATGTTTTTGGACGATAATTTTCAATAATTTCGTCAGTGGGGGGAAATGTAGGTTCTTTTCGAAAACATTGTCGTGTCTTTCAATTCACAATTCCTTTCCCGTTTCGTTTAATTCAGAAAGACTCGACTAATGGCCAATTTTTCTTAAATTTTCAACAGTGACTAATGTCGACCAAGCTGCCAATCGATTTTAAGCTCCCACTGTACATCGTCTGCAATTAAAATTGATGTCATCGACGATGTTGAGCCGCGGAAACTTGCGAGTTCAGTCTCGTGAAATATTCCACTAATTTGCACCGTATGGGCTCGATGGTATCATCGTCGGTCAGTAGATAATCACGATCGCGTTAATCGAGGTTAATTGAACGGTTGAACTATCTCCTTTCGATTTGATCGTAACGAGTTTTATGGTCGCTCTTGACTCGAGGTTCAAGGGATTCCTTTTAAAGACACTCTGGCGAGCCAGGAGCATCGTTTGACGTACGTTAGGGGACAGAATACCAGAACAACGTTTTTATGTTCGTCGTAAAAAAGATTATGACTTACGATTTTCGTAAATAATTAATGTTCATACTCGCCTGACGCGAATGTAGCGATTTTTTAAAAATCGTATATACAAAAACAAGGACACGCTTCGTCAAGAATCGCCAACATAACTCAAGACACTGAGTACTCGTAGGAAATCCTGCTTTAATGAAAAATTCGAGTCTACCGAAGTACTCGTGTCGCTCCTCAAACATCCGTAATCCAAGTCGTCCTGTTTCGAAAATGCATTTTTCTCCGGCGGGAAAAAAGTTAAGCGAGCGTTGTCGATGGAAAATGGGGCTGTTTTATGGGAGAGCAAGTGACGCGTAAAGTGCATCGTGCGCGGTTATCTTATTTATACACGCGTTCGCATG
>KQ435760.1:846939-858698 GCA_001276565.1 Melipona quadrifasciata | reverse complement strand
ATCCCTTTTGTTCAGGATTGTTCCGCATGTACTCTTGTTTCTCTTCTTTTTTTCTATTTGGTATATTGGGATTTTGAGGTTAGGTACGAAATAAATCAAAGGTTTGAAGGGCTGACTTCATTTGCTTTCGTTGGTTGACAATTGAAACGCAATAGTTGCAAAATTTCTGTGACAAATCTCTGTCCAATATTTGAAATCCGTGCAATCGGTTAGAATTGGCCCAAGAAAAGTCGTTGAAAAGTCGAATTTTCATTTGGGGTTTATAGAAATTTCTAGCAAAATCCATTCTATTATACATTGTCGTTAATCGATAGTTGAAATCTATTTGTGTTTCTTTCATCCACATTTTTATGCCAAATTTCACGCGATATCCGCGAAGTCATTGACGCAACGTATCTTTTCAAATGCAAAACAGGTGACGCGCACAGAGGTGGACCGCGTACAGGTTGGTGTGGCAGTTGACTGTGTGTAGGTATCAGTTACACGATGTTTCTCTTCATTAGAAAAAGCTAGATGCCTGTGTTATCTCGCCCAATTACTCGTAATACCCTTGAATTTTCCAAAATTGTTGGTCTGCGGCCAAGTAGGAATTGCTTGAAAAAAATACTTGTTACGGGTGTTGCTCTGTTTGAGAATGCCTGCATGTTTACGGGAGAACTTACACTGATAGCGCAATCGCTGAGGCCAACCTCTGGTGCGGTCATAATTGCACAAGTGCACACGCGACGATAACTATAGCGGCTTGTTATTGCGGTTCCACGGTTTGACGCGATTCCGTTTGTTTATGGGTGTATGTAACCATTCTTCCTTCCGTGATATCTCGACCCTCCTGTCGATCCACTGATCCAACCGACTAGTTTACACGATTTTCTCACGCTGTTACAGGCTGTAATTATCCTGTCAATTTATTCTGTTAATTTCTATCAATTCATAATTAATCGTTCAGATATCAGGATAATGATATCTCTGGATTTAATAGAAATCCAAAAGAAACTTTTCGGCACGTGTGATTCTAGAATGTGACGAATATTCCAAGCAAAATTCTAAGTTATTCCGCAGAATAAGTATGTTAAGTATCCAATGTAGCTCTTTCGGTGAATAATATTTACCATATTAATGGAGTACAGGGGATTTGTACTTGTGGCCAAATGTTTCCTTAATTTCGTTGTTGGTTTTTGGAAGTTGATTAATCCGGAAAATAATTAAGAGAAAGGGCAGGCACAGGCAGGCACAGAACCGAAAGGGTTTGCTGGTCTATCCTTTTGCTTCTGCAACAAAAATCTAATTAAGTCGTCAAGAGACCGTGTCCCCGTTTGGGCGCGAATAAAAAGCGGGAAACAAATTTTCCACTCTCGGGTAGGAATTTTTTTTCCACCAGGTCCGGTATTTAAATACACAGAAATTCCCGCGGAATTGTTCTTGCGAAAGACAAACGAAAAAAAAAAAAAAAAAGGAAAAATAAAAGAGAGAAAGGGAACATCAACAATTACAACCGTGCTTGGTCGGTGGTGCTCGACAAACCCGCCTCTCCCACCAAAAAGAAAAGAAATACGAAAAACTCTCCCGGGGAACGAGCAGAAAGAAAAGCAAAATCCCGCTGAGAAGAACAATAAAGTCATTAGTAAAAAAGAAAGGGGACCGGTGCGGTGGCGGCGCCACCCCCCTAATTGCCACCGAGGTTTGGCTCGCTCGCACAATCATTATCACTGACCCTCCTCTATTTACCGCTTTCCCTTTCGACGTGCGCCAGAAAAATTCCCAAAGAGACTCCGGTCTCCTTCGTCTAGCCCCCGCTATCGTCGTCTGTCCACCCCACCGAATGCCAATTGATCTCGTTCGGGAGCAAATCTCGTTGAAATTCGGAACCGGCCGATCCTCAGTTCTTCGAGACGCATTGACGAGGGCACGGGTCACTACGCGTCGTCCCTGAATGGTGTCTCGCTCCCCCCACCACTATCGAGTTCGTCGCGCGCTCCCACCACCAATTGTGCCTGAAAGGGCGCAACTCGCGCTCGGTCGCGTTCGGCTTTCTTCGGCGGCGCTCGGCCACGCTGCTGCTCCGCTCGACGGCAGCCGTGCGTCGCGTGGTGGGGTGGGAAGCGGAGTGGAGTGGGTGGCATGAGCCTGCTTGGCGGGTCGCGGCACTTGGACACGCGATCGTCGTGCGGTGTACACGCTCATCCCAAATGCCTAACCGGCTGCGGTTATTTCCTCGCGACGCGTGCCTTTCGCGCGATCGTCACGCGTGCTGCGACTTCTCGTGAGAGGGAGGTCAAGGGGAGTCCGGCAGACCTCTCGAGCCTCTCTCGCTGCTCGCTCTACTCCCTTCTTTTCGTCAAGGTGCTCTCTGACTTGGCTACGTTACAGTGCGTGGACTACCGTCTCCGTGAGCTGACATTGTGTGTGACACAAGGCTGCGTCTGTGAGACTACTGGTGAACATTATATTTCAGCGAAGTTTGTGAAGCTGGTGTTGTACATTGACTGATTACTTTCATCATGGATTGGAGACTTGGATTGCTGGTGTTGGCCTGTCTTCTTGTTGACGGTGAGTGACTTCACCATCCGTGTATGGTTCTAGAAGTACGTGTATAGGGGTGTCGGGCGTGCTACTAGGGGTGGTTCTAGTGCTGTGTCACTCGGTGCCGCAGTCGCGGCTAGAGTAGCGTGCGTCCGCTGGTATTAAAAATTCCAACCTATTCCGACCGTCGTCGTTTGTTCGATAACTCTCCCGGAACAGAACTCTCCGAACGCGCCGATAGGAGCCATCGCGGATTTTCTTTCCGGGGTATTTCAGCGGGCAAACTGAACGAGGCCAGGGATGGTTGGGCTTGCAGAAAAGTTATAACTGACAGGGACATTGTTCTCGTTCGAAGGTATAAGTTCTTTTTTTAGGACTCGTTGCAAGGACGTGAATTTTTCTTGCAATTTCGATTTGCTCCTCATATTTGCTGTTGTTTCAGTCGCTATCACGGTCTCTCGTGCAGGGAAATTTTATTGTGTTACTAATTTCTTGTAGATGTTACAATATTTGATTAGTTTAACCACTGTAAACGAGAATTGTACAGGTTTGAACCGAACCATTATTTCTGTCGCTGTTGGGGAGGTTTCGCTTTATATGCAAATTTTCTTTTCTTTTATTAATTTCGAGTTTTTTTTTTCGAATTTTTCCTACAGTCAGAGAGGTTTGTTATTAATTTCTTTTTTCTTGTAACATTTAGTCACAGTGTGATACCAACTGTGTGTTCTGATTGAATTACAGGGAGTATAAGATGGAGTTGAGCTTTGTTACACCTTGTAATTAAATTTTTATTTAAATTTTTAGTGTCGTAATATCTGTGTAATTTCTGTGATTAATTTTTTAAGTAATATCTCTGTCATTTTTATATTTGTCAATTCAAACTAAGAGTTACAACATTTAACTTATTTACAGTAATTATTATTTTATAGTATTTTTCTCTTTTCATAAGCGAATAATATAATATATAATATTCCAATTGTGGAGCCATTCGTTTGAAAGATAAATAGCGTAGAATTTTCATCATTAATTTCCGCGTTTCAATACTATTCGCAATAAGCATGCCAAAACAAGTTCAACCTTCGAGTGCCTGGAAATTTCAAGAATTGTGGTATTCCTAGGATTTTCTTGCGCAACAATTTCCGAAACAATATTGGTGTACAAACAAACGATTTCAATATTAGTTTAATTTTCACTTAGTACCGAAATTCAGAAAAGATTAAGACATGTTAATAAGATAATAATTTATAACATTGACAATTTTACTAGCAAGCGAAAATATATAATGTATATATTATACAATGTATAATATCACTTGTTTATCGAGTCAATTTATTTTTGTTATTTATTATTATTAGAATTTAGTATTATTATCGATACTTGACAATTTTATATTTAAACACATTTACAAATAATTATAATGAGAATGATGCGAAGTAAATAACCAATTTTTATCATTAAGTCGTAATTCGATGATGAACTGTAAATTCAGAATAGTTCAGAATATATTGAATAATATTTTAGAAATGTGAGCTACAATGGTTGTCTTTCGCAGGAAGAGAGTTTTGTTTAGACATAGTGTAAAGAAAAAACTGGTTTACACAGAATGTCTCTGAACAAGTAGATGTTCTGTCTCCTTTCAGCAGTAACAGCAGTTCAATATCACATTATAATCTTCGTAGCTTCGGATTATTTATTTATTTGGCTTCAGATTATTTATTTCCATAAAGAATTGATAAAACGTCGAAGAAAACATTTTTAAAAATTTCGAAAAGCCCCGTTTCCATTCTAAATCCCTGTCACGATACGACGATGCTTGTTCACACGAACTTGTCGTAAAATATTATTAGAAATTGCATTGTCTGAATCTGAAGGGAGAAGTCTGAATCACGCGAACAGTAAAAGATTCAATTATTAATAAAATCTCATCAGTAATATTACATCAGACTCTAATCAAAATTGCGCCAGTGATAACAAGCTGTCGAGAATTGGCCCTCCCCCCCTCTTCCCTCCACCCCTCCTCTCCTTCCCTATCTTGTTTGTCGTCGACACGCGTCTTCTCGTTCCGCCGCGTTGCTCATTTCGAAACTCATTTCGCGATACGGGGATAAACAACGAAAACCCAGAGCCAGTACGTACCCAATTACCAACCTCTGTTTGAAAATTCCTCTGGAGGGAAGGTTTCTCTCTCCTCCTCCGACTCCTTCGCTTATTTCTGTGCAGCTTGGAGCAATCATCGAAAAAAGGTGGAAAGCCAGATCCGCGATCAGATCGTGGATAAGCGGCGCTAGTATCGCGCGCTAGATCGATCAAGGGAAATGCAGAGCACACATGTCGTGCAGTTTCTCTCTCTCCCCCTTTCTATCTATCTCGCTGCGAGCTCCAATTTCTTGATGGCAGCGGATTAATATAATTTGAGAGCCGCCCAGGGGGAATTATGCATCTCGCAGCTCGATCTTCCTGCGAATCCCTCTCCCTGTTTCGTTTCTGCACCTTCGATGTTGATGATACGTTCGCGTTGCGCGGCGAATTTGCTGGATGAGGCTTGTTAACGAGTGTGTCGCGTACGAGTGTTTTATGAATATGAATGTGGTGCTGGTGTTGGTGTGTAGATTGACGACGGCACATTCTCGGATCGTGCGGAGGTTGGGATTGGTCAATTTGGGGGTTAAAGGTGAATTAGTGATTTCGTACATTTTTGGGATGTTTTCTTTAACCGTTTGAGTGTTCCGAATTCTGAAAGTTTAGTGTAAAAATGCATTCATCTTTGAATAATATACCTATATACATATATATTTATATTGTACAGTGTGTGTTACATTATATTATAATATATTATTCTCTTTGAACTTGCAATAAGTAAATTGATTGTTTTGTTACAAGATTATGAGATTATTTGTACAGTGCACCAGAACGGAGTAAACACTCAAAGGATTAAGAACCAAGCGGTGGTTTATCATAAGGTTGGAAATATTGAAGTTTCTCTCGAGTTTTATACGATTATCGATTCTGGATAGAATTCTTGGAATTTTATTTCAGCAATAAGAAAAGAAAATGGGAATGAAAAGGTTGCGAGTAAAATCGTAAAATTATATTAAACGCTAAAAACGAGTACTTAAAAACTCGAATAATTGAATTGCAGTGCTGAATTATAAGCGATTTAAGTGATAGGAAATAATTTTCTTCGACGTAAAAACGTTTTTGAAAAAAAAAAAAAGAAAGGAAAAAGAAAAGAAACTTGGAGGTGTCAAAAAATAGGGACTGCGCTTTGACATCAAACCAGCTGGACTGTTCTACGTTCCTTTCTCACGAAGTTATAGCTAAATGTTCAAAATGTCGATAATTCTTTCAATCGAATGTACTAATATTTTAGTCCTCCACTGTCCAGTTAATATTAACGATTTACATACATTTTGTGGACAATAATGTCAAAAATGTTAAAAGTACCTAAAAGTGTTCAACTCCTGTTCGAGATGTTGTTAAATGAATTACGATCGATCGGAAACTTTTCACGAGGGGTTTTAGATCCGCGAGATATCAATTAAACCTACAAATTGATAACTTCGACTCTGTTAATTCCGTCCAGAAGCCACGCTATCACGCATGCAACCCAGTAATCCCCGAGTCACGAAGAACAGCATCTTTAACCTTGCTAACAAGCGTTAATCCGAGTCCTCCCCGCAACGTCTCGAGACCCGTTAAACGTCGAGACAGAAGCGGTAATTGAACGTTATTATATCCTCGCGCCACAACCAGGTCCGCGATACTTCAGCTTGGAAAAAACTGCGCGTCGAGAGAACGAACGCTGCTTCCAGGACACACACACACACACATCCGTTTCCATTTCTCCTGTTGTAGATTTTAGCGATGAATATTGGAAACTTAATCTAAATCTAACCTAAAAATTTAACTTAACTTAAACCTAAGCTAAACCTAACCTAAATTTCACTTAACTTAAACCTAACCTAAACTTAACCCAAGCCTAAACATAACCTAAACCATGGTTTGGAAGTTGTTTCGAATGCGATTCGAAGTTACTTTGAACATGATTCAGATGCATTTTTAATATTCGTAGAAATAATCCATCACCGTAACTATGTCTTATAGTTTATTGATCCTTTGACATACAATGAGACGTCATGCGTTTTGTAGGAACTGTCGAATTATTAATTTGCCTTTTCGTCATTTTTTATTAATTTTGTTTATAAGTTTATGACATTTTGCAGTACAATTGTAAGAGTGTAAAATGATGTTTGTTAAGTTTGCATTTCTTGGTCATGTCGAATCGCATTTAATTCGTCTGTTTGAAGAGATTGCCTTTATAACGCTTATATTACATATCATAACGTATAAATAACCTTTTTATCAGATTTCGCAATGAAAACCAAATATTCCTAACCTTAAAAATGAATCACTCATTGGATGTAAGGTTACGCGTACGTTAAAGATAAAAATTAGGTTAGGTTAGGTCGGGGAGGAGAGACCTAAATGGAGCAAAAAATATATCACTCTATTTAAAAAGATGGAGGTGATCTTCAAATGGCCTTGATCTCCTCCGTCTACAAAAAAGAATCATTACTATCGTAATAGTACGAAGCTTTCTCTGTATTGAACAACTTTCGTTGCTCCTTTTGCTACGTTTCTTCACGTTCTCCAAAAGTGACGAACACGTTCAACGTGATCGAATAAAATTATTTACCGCGTGAAAAATCACTTTTAAATGTTAAATCGTTCGAAGCAATTGTTCTAATGTGTCTCCATTCCAAATTCCATTCCAAAATCACGCAATCAGGCGAAGAGGGACACGGGAACGAAAGAGAGAAAGAAATGCGGGTAAACGAGAGTGAATGGAAAAGTGGGGGGGGGGAGGGGGGGGGGGAGTTGTTCCACGGACGAGGCAAGGCTCGGTGGATGGGATGGCCCTTTAATATTTGCTCGTTGCATCTCGCGGACTTTCCGGGGAAGATCGATGCCGACTGTGACCTCCTTCTCTCGCAGCCTGTTAAATTAAATTATTATGATCGTTATCGTTAAGCAGCCGGGAGGAGATATCGCGGCTGGATCGCGCGTGCCGACACCTGTACTACAACAAGGGACGAAAATCCGCCCGTGTCTGGTCTCTCCAGCCTGGTGCTTCGGAGGAACGGACGCGGCAAATTCTATACCGCTGGAAATAATTAGAGGTTCTCGTGTTGCACTGTTGTGCTAATGGATCACAATGGTCGCTGGTGGATTTTTCGCTGGTAAATTTTCCTACGTCTTTTAACGCGATTACCGACGCGACAGTTGAGCGAATTTTTTTAGAAAGTAATTTCTCTCAGCGTCTCTTTGATAAATTTTGGATTTCGCTGTCTAGCGATTCGAGACTCTCCGTTTGCTATTTTCTTTTTTTTTTTTTCAAATACACTTCGTGTGTCTGGAATTTACTTTCAAGTAAATTAACCAGGGATTGGAAATTTTGATTCGAGAACTAAATCACCTTCCGATAAAATTGTGCTAAAGATGACATAATTAATTGTGATTGTAATCTAATATTTTTATTATTCATTATTATATTATTATATTTTATTTTATTTTGTAATCTAATATATATAAAAAAAAAGAATCTAAATTCTCTAAAAGATTACTGAAGCATCAAAATATGAAAAATTGACTACGTTTAAGAAATTGCCTAATTACAATTAATATCAGTCGAATTTAATATTACACGCGATTCCAAGAAATTCTACCATTTCAATTTTATCTGTCATCACGGTTAATTATAGTTTGATGTGTTTCTAAGACGCGTTCTTCGTGACGTATAAAAGATACTTATTAATATAAAGGATACTTTAATTGGCTCGGAGAGAACGGTGGGCGCAGTGACGTGGAAAAATTCTTGCGAAGCCGAGTCCAGTTAATCTAACTTTCTGCTTACTGATGAAGGGACTTCTTACGAAGGGTTCTAGTTAAAACGAATTCCTCCTCCTCGATCATTTCTTTAGCCGAGCCTGACGGCCGCCAATTCTCAATTTACCAAGTGTTTTTAAAACGGCGCCGGCTAATTTATCGAGCCATCAACCCCGAAAAGTCCTCCTCCGATGTTTCCCTCAGTTCATCGGTTCTTCGATCATTCTTTGCAAAAGCGTTGCATACATTTCAACGCCCTGTTTAAACACCCGACGACGAATGAGAACAGTTGTAATTTGTAAATTATGTCGTTCGTTCAGAGTTTCAGTGTTTCTGGGCGAATTGATATTTTAGTTAGTGGATTTTTTACGTGGTTTTTCGTCTTTGATGGAGTCTGTGTGCGCAGGGAAATTATTATTCTGTGAAATTTTGTTTACAAATTTATAGGATATTCAAATTATCCATGAACCAAACAAGTTTGTGGCGATCAACTTCTTGTTCTTCAAAATCTCAGAATTTGAAAAAAGACATCTATTTTAATAGTTGTTTTTTTTTTATTCAACTATCGCAATCAATGTCAAGCAAATTTCAAAATTTTGAAAGTTCCAAGAACAACAAGTTAATTGTTACATGGCAACTTTTCCATCGGCCTGCATGTATAATAAGTTAATTAAAAGTTGTGCCAAGTGGCACATCCTGTATATTAAATTTCCTATTAAACGTGTAAAAATCTACGATCCGTTGTACGTAACGTACGTAATATTTATTGTGCGGTGCACGTAATTTGCACAGTACACGAAATTTACTATCGTCTGAAATACCTTCAATAATATTAAAAACTAAATAACGGTGAAAATTTCGAGGTGCCGCGGCATGTTGGTATGAATTTCATGCTGTTCTAAACTTCAAAGCGAACACCTGTCCACTACGAAATTAACCAAGTTCAAGTGCACTTGACGAACTTTCAAACTCAATTTCCGCAAGAGGAAACCAGAAAAAAACGAAAATGTCACGAATGTACGAAAAAAGAAGAAGAATGTAACATTTCATTTTCAACTTGGAGATATTTCTCTTTATCGAGAGAAATATTTATCCTTAATGACATTACAAGTGATCCAATTTCTTAAAATTTCAGGAAACTATGAAAATGAAATTTAAAGAGGGATTTATAAAGAGATGTTAAATATTAGATTGTCCCATAAGTTTCTTCCGCGCCACGCTATGAGTGACTCTAAGTGGCTGTTCTTTATAAAAATGCAGCCTTATCTCTTAGCCGTTTATGGCATCAGTTTAGCTCTTTCAAAGTACGTTTCGTTGGTGACAAAGTCTCTTTTAAAATTTTTTCTGCACCGTTCAATATGGAGAGCCAAAAGATGCATTTGTGGCATGTTATGCTTCATTGCTTTAAAAAAGGCAATAGTGCAAAGGACACTGCAGATGAGATTTTCACCGTTTACGGGAGTGGTACCACCACTATTAGGACCGTCCGCGATTGGTTTAAGAAATTTAGAGCTGGCAATTTCGAGTTGAAAGATGAAGACCGCAGCGGCCGCCCAGCAACGACTGATACGGACATTATCAAGACTGTGCTCACTGAAAATCCACGATATAGTGTGCGTGAGATAGTGGATGCCACTAATATTCCCAAGACAACGGTACATAAGCATTTAATCAAGATAGGATATGCGAATCGATGTGAAGTTTGGGTTCCACACCTATTGAGACCGGCCTTATGAACCGCGTCTCTACGTGCGATTTGCTTCTCCAGCGACATGAAAGAGATCTTTTCTTAAAGAGGCTTGTCACTGGAGAGGAGACTTGGATTTTATACCAAAATGTGCGTCGAAAACGCACTTGGTCCAAGGAAAATAGACCTTCGACTGTTGCGAAGCCTGGACTTGATCCGAAGAAGGTTCTTCTGTGCATTTGGTGGGACTGGAAAGGTGTAGTGTACTACGAGCTCCTTCCTCAAGATGATACGATCAATGCTGACAAATATTGCAATCAATTGGATCAATTGAAAGCAGCCAGTAGCGAATTGGCGAACCGACGAGGCGTCGTTTTCCATCACGACAACGTAAGACCGCATGTTGCGTTAGCCGTAAGGCAAAAATTATTACAGTTTGATTGGGACGTTCTACCTCATCCTCCATACTCCCCAGACCTTGCTCCATCCGATTACTACTTGTTCCTCTCCTTAAAAAATTCTCTCCGTGGTAAATCTTTCAAATCCATAAGCGAAATAAAAACGCACCTAGATGAATATTTTACAAGAGTAAACTTAAACAATTTTGGAAAGAGGGCATAATGAGGCTTCCTGAGAGATGGAAGAAGGTTATAGAACAGAACGGTTCATATATAACATAATAAATCCATCTTAAACAAAAAATATCGTGTATTCATTTCGCATCAAAAAAAGGGAAGAAACTTATGGGACACCCTAATATTAAAGATGTACGCCATTTCTCGATAAAGAAACTCTCCAGTTTTCCAATTTTACCATCTCGCAACGTTTCCTAGAAATATTCTACAGTTGATCGCGCGAATCAGACCTGCGTGTGCGAAGAAATTCGACGTGAAACTCGGTCCACTGTAGATTCAATTTTGCAAATCGACAAAGCCTTACGTTTCGTATCTCCTTCGTGACATTTCAACGAGAGGCGTTCGCGAAAATTTTGCTTTCTGCTCGCGAGATGCTTGGATATTAAATTTTTGGAGCAGCAGCCTGTATTTGGAAAAAAAGAAAAGGAAAAAACCAGGTTCAAAGGAGCGAAAGCGATCGATGCGCCTCGATACGCGTGTTTCCCCATCGATGAAAAACCAAGAGGTAGCACGCATCCTCGATTGAAAAGAGGGAAAAGAGCACTTTTGCGCTCGCCATGAGTTAATGACTCAAACGATTGTCCATGATGTGTCGTACGTGTGCGTCAGCCTTTCAATGCGTTGGTCGTCCTCTGCCAATTCGCGTTGACAAAACAGAGAGAGAGAGAGAGAGAGAGAGGGGGGGGGGGCAAGCGTATTCGTCCGCAGGCCGATACGTATCCTATTCTCGCGGCAATTCCATTAAAGTCCATGAAACGGCCGGTTATTAAGCGTGTGTGTGCTATCATCGCTGGCTGCGGGCTGTTTCTCTTGCGACGTCGCATTAACGATAATGGCGAAAAACGAGCCGCGTTATCGATTTTCGCGGAATTTACGGGTTCGCGCCGATGAATTGCTCGTAATCGTTTGCTACCGATGAAAACAGAAATTCATTTGTCCGGTTTCCGAGGCCTGCTGCATATAGAACGAGAGAGAGAGAGAGAGAGAGAGAGGGGGGGGGGGGGGGGGGGAGGGAGAGAGAGACGCGAGAG
>KQ435760.1:792388-837247 GCA_001276565.1 Melipona quadrifasciata | reverse complement strand
CTCATTAATCGCGCGAGATTTCGCGGTTTTGCCAAACGTAAACCCGTGGCTCTTTTCGACTCTCCTCGTTCGCGAGTTTGCTTCAGAATCTACGAAATTGAGCATCGAACAGTCGATGACAGTTATTCGCTACAGTTTAACATCCGCGATCCGACTGTTCCGAATGAGCGAGGTGACAAGTTCGCGTTCTGTTCTAACGTCTGTTAGACGGAGATACAGATTTTCCAAATTTAATAAAATTCCAAGTTGATTAAAAAAATTGGTCGACTGCATGATTGGCAGCCTTGTCGCGACAGCCTTCCCTGGGGGAAGTAGAGAATCACTTGCTAATTAAAATTTTGTTCGTCGTAGAAAATGATATTGTACGAGTGTTACTTTGTTAAAAGAAAAAGTCATCGTTTTCGTGGAGCATCGTAGCAGAGGGTGCTCTTTCGTGCAAATTAATCCGCGATCTAATCGCCTGAAGGAAGGGAACAGACAGACATTTTATACGCACCAGAAATATTTCCTTTGTTCGAATCTTCTGTCGTTGCTGGTTAAGGGTTCGCGGCTCTTCAAGGGAAATGAGGTTTTACCGCGAGTCTTCGCGTGGGTATTGGTGCTCTTAATGTATTAACGGGCCATGCAAAGTTGGTATATGTGTGCCAAGATGGAGTAGTTCAGGGGAGGTAATATTCTGCAATTAAGCCTGTGGACAAGCCAGGGATTTCAGAGAAGCTCGCCAGCAAATTTGCTGTCATTTGTTATCACGAAATGATTTTACTTAGTATACCGGGGTATCTGGCTTAACGTGTACCGGCGAATATATTGCCAGGTGATGAGATGGTATCATCGAGTGAATTACTCGCCGATTCTGTTTACACCTGTTCGCGATTAATGCCCGATCAGAAGCGGCTCGATTTTAAAGAGAAATGTGTTCAGAGAATGAGAATGTGCAATATCAGTCGTGGAACGTTTGAAAATCGTTGAATTACACTGAATTAACACGATGCATCGCAATGTAATCGAACTGGATACATACGTTGTATTAAAATATCGGATGTGCGTGTATATTAATTCAATATATTTATTCAATGGGTTTCTCCTCATTTTTCAATGTTGTTGTTATTAATTTGTAATAACGCGTGGTACGTGTCAATTCAATTCAAGGAATATTGCAATTAACACAATAACGTGTAATAATAATAATAACAATAATGAATATAATTGTTGTAAATATCTTTACTTATATTTTTAACTTTTTGTCGTCTATTATCAAATCGTTTGATTTCTCTTTCTGACTTTTGAAACGAGCTAGCACTCGCCTGAAAACTTCCCAAGGATGCTGGTTTGCGATCACGTTGGTTTGACGTTGGCGTCCCGGGCAAACTCATCGAAAATCTGGCCGCAGACTTAATCACGGAATATTACCGGCGCTAAATCACCGTGAACCTAATACCGGCTACCTAGACAGCCAGGTATCCTCCTGGAAACTCGATTTCCACCACGAAATTCCATTTCCCTTAGCGGAGAATCATCGACTTTCTATCCTTCGTTGAAAAAAAAAAAAAAAGAAAAGAAAAACAGTCTCGATTAATTTCCCTTCTCCTCTTTTATTTTCTATTTTTTTTTTTGTTCACGGTAGAACAGATGCAATCAAACTTTCAAGTATGATCCCTCTTTTATCTTTTTATTATCATCTTTTTTTTTTGTTTTGTTTTGTTTTTTTTTCGTGCCGCGAGAAAAAGTGGTAAGTGGGTCGAGGCTCTTTTTAACAGTAGCGCCCCGCGTGCACGTGTTCGCAGAGTATGTACACTCTCGTACATAAATCCGCCGGACATTGCTCATTTCGAACGAAATGACTATTAGAATATCGACGCGAACGTAAATTGTTTCAGAGCCGGATTCTCAGCCGGAGCTTAGAATTAGAATTTTGCGGCGGCGTCGAATTGCGTTTGGTCGCAATAATTCTGAATTGCGCGCCGTTGCAACTCGGAGTCTTATAATGGAGTCAGATTACGTTGGTTGGTGGTACGATACCCCTCTGGATTGATTTACACTAATGGCGAGTCATAATTCAGGGACCCGCGACGGTGGTTGTTCGACTGCATTTGTCTTCGTGAGATGTTCGATTCGGAGTAGCTCTGCGTCTCGATGTTTCAGACTAAATTGTAATAAACGTGATTGAAAAAAAAGGAAAATTTCAATCTTCAAAACCACCATGCGAAAAACGTTTCTCAATATTTCGCTTTTATATCGCGAGTCGCTACGATCTCAAAAACGTCGTCAAAGCGGAGGCCTCGCGCTTCGAAACGAGCCCAAGTGGGTCGAGCTGTTGCACGATTTTCCAAAATTTTTGCCAAACGCCGACGAGATTTCTCATCGTTATTGGCTCAGTTGTCCCGTTCGCTCGTTGCGAACGCAACAACTCGATCGAGAAAAAGTTCGAAACAGGGGGATTTCAGTGTGTTCGAAACGGGGATGCCACGCAAACCCCCTCGTTAGGATTGCTTCCTTGTGTTTAGAAAATAAACTAGCGGCGGTGGTTCTCCTCGGGAAACGCACGCGTGCCACGTTCCTCCTTCGTGTCTAAATATTTTCCTCCGTGTTGCAAACAGGACCCCTTCGTGCTCTCCCTTTGGTTGGTTTTAAAACCGCCGGTTTGCTGGCTCGAGCCTCGTGCCAATGGTTCGCGGTCGTAGGGGTGTTCTGCTTCTTCGACTCTCGAGTGATTAATCGAGCCGCAGCGTCGGTGTCTGTTCCGAATTAGTGGGTACTACGCCCAGGTTGTCAGCCGGAGGATCGATGTAATGACTGATTTAGGGACCGTGTTAAATGGTTCGCTGGTGTTTGACGCTGTCGGAGAGTTGTTTCTTTCTTTCCTTCTTTCTTTTTTACGTCGGAGACTCGGAGTGGTTGCAGTATTGGAAGAGCGATTAGATATTTTTGGCCGAAGGTATTTTGGTTTTAATAGAAGTTTAATAGGAACTCGAGTGAGATTAAAAGCACGTTCAGACAGTTTAGCGTTGATCCACTCCTAATTTAAATATAATTCGAGCTTAATGTACGTTTGAACGAAGCAACATTTACTCGGGATCGATTGTACGCGAGAAAGTTACTGGAATTGGGTCATTTGTTTTTTCCTTAGAAATATATTCTCGGCTGCAATTGAGAGTTGAATTAGAATTCAAAATTTGCTGGAAACTTTACAACAATTTAGTTGCACCGAAAAGGCAATGACTCGAAAAGTAACAATCTATGAATAAATTCCAACATTTAAAAATGCACTAAACTTTCAATAGCGTGCTTGAATTCGTCACCAGTCCACTTGAATGACTCTCGTAACATTTTTCTTGGAACCACTGACGAGGAACGAGTACGTGTTTACTCGCGCTCCTCCCACGCTTGCACCTCTGTTCTCAGAAGCGTTGTAAAAGCCAAAATGATGTATGAACAATCAAACGTCGGGGGTGTACAATCAAGTTTCTAGCAAAGCACTCTGGCAGCTTATTTTCGCTCAGTAAGACGTCAGGAATCAAATGCAGTGCATTGCGGTAGTAGATCTTTTTTATCGAGCGAGAAGCATGTTTTTAGATGACGTATGGACGAATTCGTCTTCGTGGCACCCTGCGGAATACGTCGGCGGTATCACGCGAGATTTCTAGCCTGCGAATGGCCGAGCACGTCCCGACTGCGAAGGGGGGGGGGGCGAATATTTTCGGCGACAATGAGTGGCGAAAACGATAAAACGAAGCCCCCTCCGTCCCCGGTACATGCTAATAGCTGGATTAACAGAACGATTTATCAGTATAATTTGAACGGTGTTATAACGGCGGAAAACGGACCAGATGTATTAATGGAATTCATAATCTGAAAAGTAATATTCGCTGGGTGGATCGCTGATCCCTGTTCTCTGTTCGATACACGCGCGCGCGCGCGCACACACACGCATATATTTTGTTTTTTTGTAAATTCGTGGATTAACTGGCTCTTGGTAATCTTGGCGGTTTTATTCTGGTCGAATTATTACTTCGTGGAGGGAGCTTTGAATATTTCGAACGTTGGGAAAGTCGAAAGTATGCCACATTACGAAAAGTTTACGAATTTTTAAAATTTGAATTTTGACGATAATATTGAAATATCCCCTCGCGTCGTTAAACGTAGTTCAAATAAAAATTTAGGTGTTTATGCTGAAGAATTGAACACGATTGTCAAAGAATCCTGTTTGAGGCTCCTCCATGTTTGAAGGTCGACGCAGTGATACTTGCAAGACGTTGGCGCTTGTTTGTCACTCATGTAGGAATTAACAATGGCGTTTGGGTTATTCAGGTTAGACGTCTTTCGCAAGATTCTCTTTAAGTTAGCTTTGGAAGTTGGCAAGTTGGCCCAAGTCACTCTATAAGCAATGTCCAATATTGGTTAGGGGGTTGATAGTTCAGTTACTAACGTCAGCTTCTCTAACCAAACTTGCGCGCTTCTTGGCTCTTCTCGTCTAGAAAACCGTGACGTGTGATTTCCCAACCAAGCCATCGGTGATATCACTGTCACTTCCAGTTAACAACGATCATTTTCTTTCCTTTTTTCTTTAATTTTCACTCCAGTCCGGAGAAGTGGAAATTTTGTCAAATTGAGTATCATTCAAATTTATCAAATTTCTTATTAATCGAGAAAGTAGTAACGTGCGATTTTTCTCGATAGAGCTAACCGCGCGTACATATCTCTTTTAATTCCCCTCGCAGTTGTAAATTAAAGTATTAAAGTTTGAAACGAGGGAAGAGAATCCGGCTTTAATCGCAGGAGCAGGTGTAAGCGAGCGTTGTTCACCGGTGATTAAGAACAAAGGGAAACGAAAACAAGCCTGCTGCCGCTGTTTGAATGGCTAGAGTTGAAAATTGAGCCAGATCCCCAAGACGTGAGAAAGAAATGGCAGTCTTTGAATGCTAGATATATTCCTTGATACGAGCATTCATAAGGGAGAGGCCTCTCTTTCTCTCTCTCTCTCTCTCTCTGCGTCGCGGTTTGACTTCTCTATTTATGCATTCCCACGAGCATAACCTAAAATGGGGCACAGCTCTTAAGAATTCATGTCAGGACCGCGTCTTATACGTATAAACTTATTGAGACTGTCTCCGAAAGCGTGATACCAAAACAGGAAACGTTTCTCACCCCTTCCGCCGTTTCTTCGCATCTTTATAAACAACCGCTCTCTCCGGGGTTCTTTTACCGCCTAAATTTAGTTCCCGAGTCACTGCGATCGGCGTCAATACCCAAATCCCATGGAACTGCTGGGAATTATTTTCAATTCCAAGAATCTCTTGCTTTGATGTCGGTCGAGTTGGTCGAGTCTGATGATAAAAATCGTCGTTCTCTCTCTCTCTCTCTCTCTCTCTCTCTCTCTCTCTTTCTTTTTGTAAATCTAAAGCGGCTGGAAATTCTTTATCTTCGTTCGAAAGAGAAACTGTTGTATAAAAAAATGATGCGTTCTCTTAAAACAAAGAACTTGAACGTAAGAGGGAAGTAGGAGATTGATGTTTAGGTCTGGAAGTTGTTCTTTTGTCTTGTTCCAGCGGGTGGAAAAAAATTTCCAGTTATTTCTCGAGGAATTTTTTTTTACCACTTTTAAAGAGAAACGTCTTTTTTTTTAAATAAAAAAAGAATGTACACTCTTTTAAAACAAAGGAGTTGAAAGTAAAAAACGTGATGGAAATTTGGAAATTTTTCTCTTCCCTCTTTCAACGTTCAACTAGCTGAAAGAGAATTCTATTTTTCTTGTTTTTCTTTGCACCCTTTAACACCCTGCTGCGTTCATTTTAAAGATAAACAGCAAATTTTTGTCAATAGTATTAAATCTTTGCCTCCAAAATTTTCTTCGAGAAATATTATCTCGAGGAGAACACAGAAAATGAAAGAACGGCGGGATAATAGCGTTTAGATTAACAAAATTTACTCGAGTTTGAAAATGGCTGCCGTAGTTTCGCGAGTAGGCAGTAAATATTTGCGCGAGAACGAGAGCCACGCGTATGAAATAAACGTTCGTTTTAACGTTAATGAGACGAAGTATACAGCCAGCGATGCATCATCATTGCCGGACGTGATAACATCGCGCGCGTCGTTTAGGTATTGTTGTAAAACATATTACCTGCGGTATCTGGCTTGTTTTTTTTCTCGCCGCCGCTAGGTGGCAGCGTGGAGTAAAGGGAGCCGGTATATTGAATAAATCAAGAGTCTCTCGTCACGAGCTCAGGGTGGCGAACAGCTGGATAATTTGTCTGTTTTTAATTTAATATTTAACATCGCACGGGCAAATAATGCAAATATATAGCGTTGCGCGCGTGCGCGCGTGCTCGAAATAAATGTCGTTCAATAAGGATAACGAATCTGCAGCATAAATGTAGATGTTTGCTCGATGTTTTTCAATGATGTACCTTTAATTGCAGAAATTATGGATCGATGGTTGTACTCTTTGTTTGTTACTAGAGTGCGAATGTTTATGAATTAACGTATGATATTTATATTATCTTTAAAAAATGCCTTTCGACCGAAGATGTATTAAAATTAAGTGGACTCCACTTTTGCTCTTCATCTGGAAACCCGATGATGGCTCAGCCTATCTCAGCTACGGTGAAATTCAAATATCATTGCCACAGAGCGATAACTCGCAGATCAAATCGTTCTTTTTTTCCCTCCCGTGCTTTTTCAGCGTTCTCTTTTTGATCGGATGTCGTGTTTCTTTTTTTTTTTTTTTTTTTGACGATTTCACAGGGTCGTTATTTCCCTTCTGTCGAAGCTTTCAATTATTTTCCGGGATTTGGAAGGAGCAAAGGGGCTACCTATTATCTCGTGCGAACAATAACTCGGTGATCGACGAAGTGACACCGTTTTGCGGGCATTGTCGAATGAATTATGTACGCCGCTCGAAACAATTGAGAATACGTGGTGAAGCACAGTCGTCGTCGGTGCAAATTGCATTCGTAGTGGAGAAGCGAAATTTGTCTACGTTCCCGTGGAATCGTCTCTCGATATCACCCGGCAAAGTCACGTTTTCCATGTAGGGCGTGGAGCATGAAATGTGCTGAATTAAAAAGCAACCGAACAGGGACGATGCTGCAGCAGTTGGATAACAAAAATTCACGGAAATTTATTTTGCGTATCGGACTATAGTATTGTGCAAAATTGGGGGTTTTTTTTTTTTTTTTTTTTTTTTTTTTTTTTTGGAATACCGTAAAAAATTGTTCGTTGAAGGTTGTTGTGAATATAACTACTATAGATTTAGTATAGAGAAACGCAGAGAATTACTGAATCACCCTGTCAATCGAGTATCGCGTTTTCACGAAATATCCAAAGAAGTTGGTTGTGGAGAAGAGAGAAGTTAGTCGCGGGAGGGGAAAAAAAGATCCGTAGTCCTCGGTAGTTTGAAAGCCACTAAAACCAGGCGTAACGACCGCACGCCTAACCTACAAACCGACCTAGCATTTTTTTTTCGGCGATGCGATTACCGCTCATTAACGGCACTGTCGTGTATACGAAACGAGAGCGATTATTGTCATTGAGGGGGAGAAAAGAACGCGTGTTTCGCCCGGTGAACGTTCCTTTGTCCCCGAGAACGATTGCGCGCCACCGTGCGCCCACGTTCGCTTTTTAAATACGGTTCCGCCTTTTTGTCTCGTTTTCTACAAATATCGAAATACCTGGCCGAGCGAGAGATTCGCCCTGCCGCCCCCGAACCGTTCTCTCTCTCTCTCTCTCTCCCTCTCTCTCTCTTTACATATATATATATATATTTTTTCTACTTTCTTTTTTTTCGCGGCCATTGAAACCTTTAGAAATACCTTTCTTCTTTGTCAGGATTGCAATATTCCTCCCCCCTCCCCCCTCCTCGTGCTGTACTCCGTCGTTGTTCTCCGTTTTTTCTCTCCCCACTCCAACCACCCGCTCTCCCACCACGCTCCAACCCGCTGGTTCCGACGAATCACTCCGGTTCTTTCTGACGTACCGCGAATGCATCGAACGTTTTTCTGCACCCGTGAGCCGGAATCGCGGAACGAGGCAGGAAAGACCGTGTCACGGACGTCGATGCCGCGACTCCCGCGTCGACGCATTTCGATATCATTTTTTTTTTTTTCTATTTCCGACGCGAGGGTTTCGGTTTAAAATTGCCTGGGCCATCGGCCGGTCACGCGATGTGCGCGTTATATTTTTAGTAAATTCCGCCTCGTATTGGGGTTTATTGCAGAATTACAAAATGTATCATTATCGTGGGGAAAATGGTGTTTTACGATCGTTCAATGGAGATGTATGTACAGGGGCGTTCAAAAGTTCGCAGCACATTTTTTCGTTTCCTTTGTACGAAATGAACTTCTTTGTAGGTTTTTCTGAGAAATAAAAGTATCGTAAGTGTATAGTTTTTAATTGCTCAAGATATTAGTTGAAATTTCACCGGGGTTAGAGAAAATTGCTATTATGAATTTATTTACCTTCTCGTTGTTTCTTTTAAACGAGACTGTATTACGATTGGTAGGATGACGTGTATAAAGGAAAAGTAGTTTGACGATAGGCGGAATCGAATTGTGCGAACGGGCCATTACGTTTGAAACAAGCGATGGAAAGTGGGGACACGGAGAAAATTAAGGAATAAAGAGACGATCTCCGCGTTCACCTTTTGTCGCGTAATATTTTCCGATAAATAGGGGGGAAGCATTGAAAGTAAATGTTCGGGAAATACAGAGGCGAAACGCGGTGATAAGCGGGAAACGGCGCATGCACAGGGTGTCCCAAATTTGCCACCACGAGATCATCCAGTGCGGTAATCAAACAGACAAAATACGAGAACACCGATAATTTATAGTAGTTGATTAATGCAATTCAATTTTGTACGTGCTAAATGTTCAGTGTATAAATCCAACCTAACCTAATTTGAAATCCAATGTTGCTTAAAATAAATAAACTCGAATCAAGGTGAATTTTGACAAGTCTCGAGTACACATTATCACTAAAAGTACCTATGAAACTTGCATCCGGCAAATAAATCTTGGTAGAGACCTAGTACAGGCCAGAATTTCACCCGTAAATTCACTTCTGAATTTAAATCTAATCATAGAATTCGAACGCAATTCAGATCAAATGAACCCAATATCGTCAGTTAAATTAAATCTCACCAATAAATGTCGATTTCTTGATATTCGCGCTTTTAAGAGGACACGCGGTACGTAACGCGCTCCAGACATAACAGCATAATATCTTTCTGGAAGATATACGACAGACCTGGTACACGGTAGCAATATAACACACACGCCCCACCATGCTGGATCGTGCGAGAAAATTATTTTCGCTAGGGATTTTCACCGCTGGATTCAGGGTCACGTGACCGGACTAATCGACGCTGCACGCGCTCTCCCTGTCTGGATTATCGAAAGGAAGGAAAAGGAAACAAAACAAAAAAAGAAAAAGAAAGAAAGAGGGAAAGACGAAAGACTTCACGTTACAAGAATCGTACGAGGGCGTGGCTGTTTGAGCCTTGGAAAAAGATATTCGTCAGTGAGAAGAGTTATTTGGCCACTCGCGTACCTTTGGCCTCGATTTTTGATCCTGGTCATGCCAGTGTCCTACCACGTGGCGACAAATAGCTGGCTGCCACGCGAGAACACTATCGGGACGAATAAAAGTGGCCACCTTTCATTAAGGTGTCAGATACATCTCGTGGAAACGATATTTCTAAACTGTGCACGCAGTGAACACATTGGATCTACCTGTTACATCGGACGTGGTTTTCAATTTCTGACAGTTGGTTTAATCGAGCGTCGTTGATTTGTCTTTTTTCTCTTTTTATTTCTCTGTAAAGCTTTTAATATTAAGAGATACAGCCTGAAATTACTCGAAATAATATTTGTTACGCGAAAAAATATTTGAAGCAAACGTTGTATCGTGCAATGTATTATTTGATCGAGTTTGTTTCGTATATTAACATCATTTCGAATTGAACTTGATTCAACATGGATTGGGTAAATTCTGCATTGTAATGTATGTATTTGTACATATCAAGTCGTACATTAATATATGACGTATTTAATGTTATGACTTAAATTAATGTTACGCGTTTCATTTGAAATATTTCTTCACGTAACAACTAGAGTTCCAGTAATTTATCGAATAATTGAAATAGAGGAATTTTAATATATGTACGTGCGTTCCAAAAAATAATGCGAAAGTTTGACAAAATACACGGAATGGCAAACGAACTACTTAAAACGTCGATATCGGTTCATATCGCGTGGAACGAAAATTCCCCTAGACGGGCATGATGTTCTTAGTTAGGGGATTACGAGGAGACACCAGCCAATTATATAATACCGACCTCCCCATCTTCATTCTAGGGACCATCGTTGTCCAAGACGCTGAGTTTGATGAAATTTTCAGATGAAATTAAGCGATCCTCCTTTCGAGTTTCGCTTAACTTTATCTCGGCGGCCATCTTTGAAATCCTCACAACAGCGCGAAGAAAAATAACCAAATTCTTGACGGCTATTGGGGTGATAATGCCAAGACTGTTCTCACTATATTTGTGGTAAATTCGCTCGCAGCAATCGCTCTGATCATCTTACTGGCACCTCATCGAATGGAGCAGGGGTTAGGTAATTACGCGCCATAATTTTCCATTGATAATCGTTAGAGGGAGACAGCGTTAATACAGGGTGGTTAAGTGCACGGTGTCTCGTGCATGGAAATCGATATAGGTACAATGAACGAGGTTATGTGATTAGCGCTAGAGTTAGCAAATTCATCAGAAGGATGGATTTTGGTTTTATGATTGTTAAGTCTTTAGAGTAATTAATGTAGAC
The DNA here is from genome assembly GCA_001276565.1 of Melipona quadrifasciata. NCBI lineage: Eukaryota > Metazoa > Arthropoda > Insecta > Hymenoptera > Apidae > Melipona > Melipona quadrifasciata. The sequence continues at coordinate 826,433 of KQ435760.1, read as the reverse complement.
TTTTTTTGGACGATATATTGTGTAATACATCTTGTAAAAATTTGTTAAAAGTACGATACAGGAATGTTTCAGTAATTGCGATGCAATTGACAAGGGGATGATTCTACGTGAAAAATATATTGGAGATATGCAATAAAATACTTCCAAATCAACCCAACTTAATTGAGGCATCGAAAGAAAAAGAAAAAACGATACGCTCTGTGATATAATACTATTCTATACTTTCGACTCATTTTTTTACGCGGAATTAATTTCAGTAGAAATCCTGGGACACTGCGTGTATAATTAGTTTTTCCAAAGAGAGAGAAACATAATTTAATATGTTGTCAAATTGCTTGTGTGTGTGTTAACAAAGTTCTCGAGGTACGTAGTTACGCGAGATTGAGTTCTCTCGGAGGAAAAATCAGAAGAGAAGGATCTGTAATAACAGTGAGAATTCACTGACGTGTTTTCTTATAACATTACCAACTCCCTCTCTCTCTCTCTCCCTCTCCGTTTTCACGGAAATCCTTACAATAACATCGTGGAGCAAGTAATAACACCGGTCTCGCCGAGATGGGAGGCGGACGGAGGCAAATATGATGTAGAGAGTTTCATCTCGACGGGGAGAAATTTTGTTTAGCTGATATTAATGAAACTGTGCTTTTCGATCGTTCTCGTTAATTGGTTTGTTAAACATCTAATGATATCTTTGGATCAAGCACGATAATTGGCAATAAGCTTATATAAGCTTATATATGTATAGTTGTACGTTATTTTGTTTCTAGTTCAGGCTCGACAGAAATTGCTGCGATTTCCCCTAAATTGATCTCGATGCAGAAACATTTTTCTAGGATTCTCCAGATCAATCTAGATTTGTCTAGATGTATCTCGAGGGGGGGAAAACTATCGTGGGATTAAACCAACCGACGACAAATTTCGCAGAACTTTCGAACTGATGGTAAATTTCACTTAAAGCCATATTCACGATGAATGAAAAATTGAAAGAACTGAGTCTGGGTGAAGAAGAATGTTTAGTTTCTTCTAGAACTTTATTAGAATCCATCATACATTTAGAGTAGTGTAGAATTAATAATCGAAAGAAAACTTCCCTAAAATTCACACTAAATTCGTTTAGATTCAGGTCCAAAATTCATCAGCGAAGGAAAAGAGTCTCCTGGAATTCACACGAAACTCTAGAATCACACTAGAATCCCCCAGAATCAATAGAGCTACGAAAGTCGAAACGAGTCTCAGCGATAGAAAGTTACGGTCTGGTGGCCGTACATTGCTGACCAAGGCAAATTATTCAACTTCGATTTCTCAGATCCCAATCTCAACCACGCGAAACATTTCAAAACATTGTTTCCCCGTTACTTCGTGCCCAACGCGGTGTAATTCCGCATCTCTTCGTGCCGGATCTCCTCGCAGATTCATTTCGCATTGAAATGCGGCGCTGTCAAAGACACGTCCGGCGACAGGAAGTGCTCAACATGCCATTTTCCGATCGCCCTGGGAAGAAGTAACGTGCGAACCGTCCCGTAGGATCGCAGTGAAAGGTGGGAACGCGGTTTTTCCATGGCGTCAAGGGCCGTGTTGCACACGGTGAGACACGGCTTATCGACGCCCACGCGGATCCGTGGTTTCCGGTGGCGTTCCTGGTACAACCACCTCGACGAACAACAACGACAACAACCGGACACAGAGTGCGTGACGCCGGCAGAAAGTAGAGATAAAAAATTCACGCGGCGCAGCAGAAAGCGACAAGCATTATTCGCCTGTCGTAGGCGATCGCCTCGCCTCCCCCCCCCCCAACACACCCGCCGAAGTCACTAGGCAGATTCTTGAACGCGACGTGCGTGCGCATTCGATCACGATGCATCTCTGGCAGCCAGCTGCGGGGCTTCACCGATGCAAATTCACCCTAATTGCAGATCGCTGGCTGCCGATAACGCGTTTACGGAGAGCTAATAAATTTCTCTAATAACAGGCCGCGACGGGAATTTGTAATGAAGAAATTTCACGTGGCCCTTCCATCAGCAAACATCCTTTATCTATGGATCTCGACATCCGCCATTTTCGTTCTTCGCTAGAAGCGATAGAATTCTCACGTGGGGAATTTTTGCAGACACGATTGCCAGTGTACATACGTACATTTCATGCACGGTATAATTGTTCGGCAAAATTCACTGGATGGTAATATTCTTTTGTTTAGTTGGTACATATTTGTATTTATTAATATTTCACAAATTTTCATGGTTTATAGCAGACTCGTTCTTTTTTAACACGATCGACAAATAGATGCGAGGTGAAAAATTTAGTGGATAGCGGAAACGATATTTCGTGTGTACCAACTTAATATTTAGAAATGCTTAATAACTTATTAGCTGGCCTAACTTTCGTAATCATTTTCTCTGGAGTGGTCACTCTGTCTAAAATGATCTATGGCCATTCTCCCACGTAGGTATGGTTAACCTATATTTTTGAGGTTAGCCGAGAGGTTCTCTGTACATCAAACCTTCGTTAGTATTTCATGTTAAACAATGTTGGCCGAGCGTTTGGCCAACTTGCACTCTAGAATTTTCATGAAATTGAATTGAACGAACTTGAACCTAACCCAACTTTCCACCCTCGTAACCTACAATTCCACTGATGTTAATCATTTAGTTGCGAGGTAAACTGACCTACATCCCGGGTCAGTTTTCGAGAGAAATACGAGTATCAACGTTCGGGGACAAAACGCGTGTTCCAAAACAGAGAACCTGCAATTTAGGCAAAGACTAAAGTACAGTGAGAACAAAAGTTCATTTTAATCTTTGCAACAAAAATTTCAAATCTAGTTCGGGGCAGAAGACTCGAACAAATGATACAAATTGTAATTCTCACGGAAATAGGTGATCGCTCTTTTTCAAAAATATACGATCATTAATACAAGCTGTTGTTAATTATCGATCATGTAAACCTTGTAAACCACTTCGTGGTCGCGTTTAATTTACGATCTCATCGGACGCTTTCCACCGAAAGCACTCACACGTCCAGGTTAGTCTTGTCATCTATTTAGATAATCGTTATTCTCCACGTGTGCGTGCGGGCTCAACATCTTAAGGGTTTGTCCTCGCATAAATAAATCTTGCTCCTCTCTTTGTCTGCCCCCCTGGCGGCTCTCTGTGCTCGAAGAGAAACGGCCAGGAATGAGGCGGATCGGAACAGAGGGAAGAGAGACTCCGGGTGCTCGTCGCCGGCGACGACGTCGTCTCGTTGTCTGCTGTACGCACATTTACACCGGGGAGCCAATATTTGCACGTCGGAGTTGGCATCAGTTTCCTTTGGTCAGACCTCTCGATGCCGCGTCGTATTTATCGTGCAAACGAACGACGATCTCCCCCGGCGGAACTTCGGTATCAGAGCGACGCTATCAGACTGTAAACGACAAACTACTTGATCCGGATAAATAAAGCGAAGATAGTCGCGAAAGATACACTCTCTGGCAGCGCGTCGATTGATCAGACGGAAATTTCTCACTTGATACCTGGCCTCGTCTGTACTATCCCCTCTAGCTGTGTGCTCAAACACGAGGACTTTGATTCTGTTCTTCTTGATGGCGAGAGAAAAAAAGTTACTACATATTTGTTCTCTGGATCCACGATGGTGGATCCTTTGAACGAGATTAGGAAGCTCGAAAGGTGGCCAATGACTGGGAGAAAATTATTCTTTACTCTGTGAAGTGTTCTTTTTAAGGTATTTTCATTTGTTTAGTTTTTTTGAATTTTGTATTGGCGATGGACGTTGGTAGGGATTTTTGGATCAGCGAGTGGTAAGCTAGAGATATTTCAGTATATATTGCCACTATTATTGTTATTTTTATCTCATTGCTGTCTAAATTTTAATTTTAAAATGAAATGTCACTATTCATTCCCTAAATGTACGTAAATGAGGTTAGAATTATGAATCGCGATCAACTGTCGGAAGAAAAATCACTATGCATTCCCCAGACCCCCATGAAGTCGCTCTTTTCTTCTAAGAGATTAAATATCAATTCACTGTCTTTCCTCTTGAGAAAAAGAGTACTAATTAAGGCAAACGACAGAGAATAAAAACTGCCATCTATTCACCGGACAGTATGAAAAGAGGTTATGTTATATTTTGTTCGAACGATGAAATCTACCACTGGAATTTTCGAGTTGGGACGTTAATTATGAAAAACATTAAGATACGTTCAAAAGCTTCGAAGATAATCTAGCCTGTCCAATGCTATTCGTTGAAAAGTCTTGCGCGCGATGCTCAGACCGGCTAAACGCCGCGCCCCGGTGATTAATCACTCCTATGATCGCGATATTCTTTGGGTCTAACGCGACCGTAGATGCCGTGTGGCAGCACTGTTTACACGGGCTTTTTATCCCCGAACGAATCAGGGGATCGCCCGGTCATTTTTCTACCGCAATTTTATCGGTCGGTAATGCAGTATCCATTAACTGCCGACAAAGATCTTACCGATCTGGCGAATCATTGGCCGGAACTCGATGAAAGATGCGTTCATAGAGTGTGAAAGACAGAGATCTAGCGTTTTTTGCGGTCATCGTTTGTACGCAGCCGGGCCTGCCTTTGACAGGTCCTAGCACCGCCGTCGAATAAAGGCTACCTTCTTTTTACAACGACTATCCGCCACGCTTTAAAAATGCGGGAGTCATATTCAGGATTGTTTAATACATTCAAAATAATCTTGGTGCTTGTCGCAGCTTCCTTTCTTTTATATATTATGTCATTATTATTTCTTTTTCTCGCTCTTTTTTTTCTACTGCAATTTTAGATAGAAGATAATTTTTCAGTGATTTGAAAAGTTCAATTTGCTCTCCACTGTTCGAATATCGGTTGATAGACAGGCATTATTTCCTGTTGTTGTTTACTTTCTTCAATTTGAAAAAATGGAGGTTTCTAATTAATTTTTAGAATAAAGCGATATACTTGTTGTTGTTATTATTATTATTATTATTATTAATGCTATTTTAGATTGCCCGAGAAATTGTTGTAAGCATTGATTCCCAGACTTTGAAGAATCTGTTCCTAGAAAGGAAACAACAAATAATATAAGTTTACGATTGGTCTCGAAATTGTTGAAAAAATTTTGCGAAAATTGTTCGAAGAAGTCGCGTGATAATTTTGAAGCCGTGGGACGTGTCGCGCCAATGCCTGAATGAGCGGCGTCCGGCGATCATTACTGAATTAAATCGCCTGGAAAATTTTTGAGATATTCTACCCCTTTAAATTAACGAAGTTCCGAAAGTTTCCGCGAAAGTTCTAGCTCGATGGTGCGGCGGACTTGAAGCGATTCAGATTATTTAAGACGGGGCCATTCCGGCTGGGTTATCTGTCGCGAATAAATCCGTTCGTTTGCTTATTTACACCGGATTACTCCCGTTTCCTGCAGCTACAGGTCATCCAACTACAACCTAACCTCCTTAAACCTCCTTAACTTTTCAAAAAATTACTAACTTGTTTCCGTTCGCGATGAACAAACAGGAAACGACCAATCTTTCATTTATTTGCGAATAAATAAAACAACAAGAGAAAAAGACAAATGATATAAAAAAGAGGACACATTCAACGTAGTCAGTTGTTGGTAACACTGTTCGCATCGAACAAAAAACGGCACGTGATCGAATATTTTCGTTGGGATAAATCAATCGAAAATCTAACTTGGAGGCAATTTGTTGAAAACTCTTAATCTATATATATATTTACTTTTTCGGGCAATTTATTTTTATTTACACTGAATTATCACCTAAAACACAGTTTTCTCATGTGAAAGAAGAAATTTATTCTACAGTTGAGAATTGACTCAGTATAGGCAGTAGATTGGTGACACTGTTTCCACCAGGCTCGCAATTGTTTGGAACACATGATCGGACAGATTCGTCAAAGTGTTGAATCGGCGGAACAGGGAAGAAAATGGGAACTTTCGGTTTCCGATTATAGGCTCGTCTCTCCGTGATTAATTAACGAGTATTCGGCCCCGTTTATTTATCGTTGCGCTGTCACGCTTGGTTCCTTTCTTTTCCGTGGTTCGATCGATCGAAAAAATTCCAACAAAAACACCGGCCCGCGCCGCGGTCATAAAACGCGCGTGTAAAACAAAACGTCGAACGATTGGCCCTGTAAAAACGTTCCTACCTCCTCCCTTTCTCGTTTCAGTTGCGTGCTTGCCACTCTCATAAATCCCCAGCGCGCGAAAATTTCCCCCTATAAAACGCGGAAGAAATGGCTCGCGCGACAGATACAGAAACGAGTACATAGGCGAGAATTCTTTTGCACGTGTCACAGTGAATGTATTCGCGGTGTACGTGGACATTAATTTTACAGATATAAATATATTTATATGTATTTTATAGTCAGAATTCAAATTAATAAATTTGTCGAACCTAGAAACTTAAATTTAGTTTAATTTAGGTTTATCGTGTTCAAATTTATTGGGACACTAGGAATTTTTGCTAGGAATATAACATAGAAATTTAGAAATAGCAGTCATTGTTACGATTAGGAATTTACTAGATATTTTGGAGACATTTTTAGTAAATTTCAATATACCAAAGTAAACTGGAAATGTCCCTAGAAAGGACCTTTTTTTTTTTTTTTTACTAAAGATGTAACAGGAATTTAGGGATTTAGGGATTTGGAGTTCACTAGAAACTCATATATTTTAGATTGTATAATAAAAAAAATGATTTAGAATTTTAATTGCAAGTTTCAATTTTTCGATCGACATTTGACACAAAACTTTTCCTACATTTCAAATGTCGTGTAATCTAAAAATTTCGACTTCTTTTCTCACCAACTGTATAAATTAATTAAATTTGGGCCTTTCAACGTGACACATGTAGAACACCCTAATCTGATCCAATTTCCAAACACTCCTCCCGGAGAAACGTAAGATGAATCGTAAAGACTTGAAAACAGAACCCACCCCAACGATGTTGGGCTTCAGTCACCGTCGGGTTCCTTCAAAACGAGCCACGAGACGCCGCTTCGAGGGGTTTAATTTCGCCTTGACTGATGTACAACCATCTTCAACCGTTTTTATCTCTCTCCACTCAGAGGGATTATATGGTGACGTGTGTGTGCGATCCATTCTGATTATTTGAAGCTTCTTCGACTTGCCGGTAGGCGTGGCCAATTTCATTAGAAAACCGACGTCTCATCACACGGTTGGTAACATCCAACTAATTAGCTTTCTCCGCTAGTTACATTCGACGCGCGACTGTTTCACCCTAGTGAGGTACCATCATTTAAAAATAAGACACTTGATTAGCTTTAGTCTGTTATTCTTCATTGGAATTTTGTAGGATTTATTTTTTAAAGTCAAAATATATAATTCACATTTTCAGTGAAAAATAATTTGTGTTTCTAAAATTAAAAAGTCAACGCTTTTCTTCATCTTGTAGAAGGATTATTTATTCTAACAATAGTATCTAAAACCAGTCAGTATCACGTGATGCTGCTTGAGGATTAGATTAGTTTCAATAAACTATGTATAATACATTTATTTAAATAACAAGTACAAATGCAACAAATGCAACAAACAATAAGTAACATTTAAAATTTGATAATCCTAATGTTAAATGCAGATTTTATATGAACAAATTCGTGAATTCTTTGATCGTCAATTTGTCATTAAATCACACATTAACAAACATTCATATACTATCAATATAAATCGGATATCTGCTCATGTTCTGAACTATGGTGTACACACGTATAGTCAAAGCTAGAGATCAGTATCTTTAGTGCCGTTTGAGTGACTCTCTTGATTACCATGTTCGCCTAGATAGCGCCTTTCGCTGAGTGAACAAAGTAGCGCCGCCACTAGTGACTGCAACGTTTCGTGCAAATGACATGATCGTAACTAGGCTTTCCATCCATCAACGGACAGGTTAAGCTTATAGACTAAGTATATGATAATACCAGTGAAAAAGCGGTAGATGGTGGTAGCGTGGAATCAAAATCCGCTCCGGCTACTCGCACACTACTCGTGTGTGCCGATCGTATATAGCGTGCCTACTCATTTCGTCAAAATGACTTGGTGCCTTCCTTTGTCCTTTCCTGGCTATTCTCCCCATACCCGCCCTCCATTGTGAACGCGCGTACCATTGTCACGACGCATTAAAACAAATCAGATCTGCGAAATATCGTTATTTATACTCGGTCTTTTCGGGTTAGCTAACACAGTTTTGAGAAGAAGTAGTCTTTTATTTATAGGAAAAAACTTAATCTGAAAGTTCAGAAAGTTGGCCATTCTCAAGTTATATTGATAGATCGCGTTTTGTGTGTCTTTATTTGTCGGGGAAATGGATTTATTCATTAATAAAGATATTGCGGAGATAATGTGGATTAAGAACTTTCCGACATGTTAAATTTGTACCTAGTTAGTTCTCGCAGAGGGCGTGCGAGAGTTCATGCCGCGCTTACCAAGAGGATTAATTAACCTCTTGGTTCACAATTTTTCTTGCAACCACTTAACCGAGAGTTACGCTTGATAATACTTTTTGCACTGTGTTTTTAAGCGGTACAAAAATCACTCAGGATATTAACCCTGACGACGTGTCTGAAGATTAACGAAACCAATGAGATACACGGCCCTTTGCAAAATAATTACATTTTATCTTTTAACCATTTGCCGCTTTCACTTTTGAAGATCTTACCTCGCCAAACTCGAAGAAAGCCAGTTTCCAAGAAAAACAAAAATAATCTCTGCAAATGTTAAAAGATTCGTTTAAACGATCATTTGGAAACTTGGACGAGCACAAGCTAAGGAACAGAGAGGGATCGATGTAGCGCGGACAACCAAGCCAGGATCAAATAGATTCTCTTTTGTTTTTCCTGGATCCGTTTGCGGGCGTCCAGCCGGAAAAGCTTCGCAGTTCAGCGCGGCAGAAGGGGGGGGGGAGGAACCCGGTCCGCCGGGTTTAATTACCGATCCGATTGCGGCGCTACGTCAGATCTTCTCCGCTGTTGCGACGCGCCAACGTCCTCGTTCCTTCCTACCGACCTGGTGTGAATGGGGCGGGTGAAAAAAGTCGATGGAGCGCCACCGGGCGGATTAAACGGAACTGTACGACGCCGGACGGAGCGAGAGGAGGAAAGAAAACGACCATTGTAAATAGATACGTGTGCCAGCAACGGGGAGGCGATATTCTTTCGTCGACGAGGAATCGAGGCTCGATCGTGGCGGGAACCCGAGGTGTTGGGATGAACGAACTAGCTCCTGCCATTCGTTTTATATCCCTCTCGTCTTTCGGAATCAACGATATTTCAGCGGTTCCTTGATATCCTGGTCGAACGAGGTCTTTTTGGGTTAGGTTAGGTTTGCTTCTACTCTTGTTGCATTTGCACCACGTTTTTAGGACTGGAAAATAGTAGGATGGGTTAATTGGTTGTAGATTCTCTCACGTAGAGCTTGTGATGTAAGCGTAATGTTTTTCGAAACTTTAATTTGCAATTTTAATTATCGATGTTATTTCCTCTTTTTTTTTTTAACAATAAGTGGATCATCGATGTTGTAATAGTGTGATATTATAATAAGTGTTGTATATATACTTTCTACGTATTTGTGTCTTTAAATTTGCCGTAACCATACAGAATGGAACGTGGACCATCATTTTGTTAACGTTCTGTATAACGAAATTGCGTCCGACGGGTTAGGTTTTACCAGTTGGCCTTTATAGGTTCCTAATTCGATTGGAAGGCTGGACGGAGGGAGGAAGGAAGGAAATTCCGACCGTGGAACGATAAGTTTTGGCGGATGCAACGTATCCGGTGATTTAGCATTGTTGCCGGCCGCTGTGTCGTCAATGGGCGCACGCAGGTAGAACGATACCACGTTATGTGTCCTTCCGTCCTTGTCTTCATTGATTTCCGATCGATCACCATTGTCCTTCCCTTCACGCAGTTCCTCTTCCTCCTCCTCCTCCTCTTCTAAATTATCCTGCCAATTCATTCAAATCGAAACCTTTTTGGTGTTAGGACTCCCTCGCCTTGAGCATCAATCCTTTAAAGAGAGCCTACTCGATTATTGAGGCAGACGGATTTTGTTAAAAATTAACGAGAAGGATCCTTGGGGAATATTAGCAATATGAAAATCTCTGCAAGTTTATGGGTAAAGTTCCTTAAGCTCTGGTTTGTATTTATTCAGAGTCGAGTACGAGCCTCATTTCACTTTGAGAGGAGTTTGTAAATGACGCTCTGTCGATAGTCAAAAGAGCATCTGAGAGCGTCTGAGACGAGTGGTTGGTTTAAAATGTCCAAGTATAATTCTCAAGATGGTGATTAATTACTAGTGAAATTCCCCATTCAGCTGAAATTTTGTTAGTTTGTGGCCGACATGGATCAAAATCTTGGATTTATGAAATGGATGATACGGTTATTTTAATCGACTATGTAAGGAGTTGAGACTTTCAGTGTCTTGTGCTTCTTTTAATAAAGAAGAGAAATACTAGGGATTTTTTCAAAAGTTCCATCTGTTGGTCAGCCTGATGTCGTATAAACTATTACTATGTTTATTTATTGGATACTTGAATTAATCCTCTTTTGCTAGATAAAGAAGGGAATACATATTGACAAAGTTAAATAATTAGAAACGTTCAAGTGTAATTCTCTCCAAATATGGCGGATGAATTTATAACCATAAAATCTAACTTCTCCTAGTAATTTTTCTCTAGATATATAGTGTCGACCGAAACCTGGTTTTTTCCCCAAGCGATGCTCGCCTGAATCTACTGCGATACGTCAGGTTTTTATCAAGAAATCCGAGACGCCTGCCATTCTGTCGTTTCGATAATACGGTTTCAGCCGTATTAGTTAAAGCCGCGGAATCGTCGAGCATCCCGTCCGTTCTACAGCGTCGCGTAATCTCGGGATATCTTAAGATATTCCGAGCGTCTTTCGAGGCATGAATGCGTAATACCCCGGGAAAGCGCAATTAGAGGGGAAACGCTGTGAATAAATAAAAAAACGGAGCAGCGCGAGCCTCGCTGGGGAAATTTTTATCGAGGAAACTTTTGTTATGATAAACCGAGTACACTGCAGTCGGAGAATGGCTGCGACTAGAGGGGAATCGGCGAATTGTTCGACGAAAATGGCCACTGGTAAATCAGCTTTTTTTTCTTTTAGCTTCAAAAATAGCGGTTTCTCTCAAAAATACTAATGGCACGCTTGTCTTTTGTCAAAATATAGGAAAAATTTTTGATAAATTTTGGATAGATTAGTCGACTTGTTTTATCCCAAGCCCTTTTAAGGACTAAAGTTAATGCAATATTTCGTTTATAATTCTTTTGAGTCATTACCGAATTCTGTTTTTTTGATAGTGGAATTTCCAAAGCAAATTTCGAAGATTCGCTCGAGCATTTTTGTAAAATTTAAAGAAATCGGGACACCTGTGACATTGTTTTCTGATGGTTTTTCTTTGATGGTGGCATTTTCTCCATTTCATCCACAGGAATTTTACGTTGAGTAGACAGGAGCCTGACTTAACCTGATCCAAGGCACTAATCTGAAGACATAAGTCTGCTCCGTTTATTATCTACTAAAAAACAACCCTAATCCTACTATACACCTCGTTGAATGGATTACGGTAGGGTTAGGATGTTTTTTAGTAGATAACGAACAGAATCGAGGCTTATATTTCCAGGTGACGAGGTGCTTTGGATTAAGTTAGGTTTCCTCCCGTCTCTAATAATATAACTTTTGTGAAAAAACAGTCTTAGAAAATTGCAATTGAATTTTCAATTCAAAAATTTAGCAACAAATAAACCAAATGTTATATCTTCAGATTATTATACAATGTGAAACTTTTAGGTTATGTTGTTCACCTATTGCTTGCAAGTCATTTTTAGTTTTGTAACATTAAAGGACGTTATGAAAACCCCATACACAGGCTATGTTAAAGAATGTTATAATTTAAAGATCTTAAAACATCCTACAATTGAACAATGGAATTCCCTAATAGGATCATAGAGTAAAAACTCGGTCGATAATCCAGTCTGGTGATTTTTCTCGTCGTTCGATGCCGAATCTGCTATTGACTCGAGGTTCGATTGTATTCGGACGTAGGAGGGACTCGACGTTGGAAATTCGCCGGAAGTCGTACCCTGTCCCGTGGTCGGACGATTACCCGGGGATTGAAGTTTTTCGCGAAGCTGGTCGACGGATTAATCCCCCGAAGGGAACGCGTCACAGTTTAATTCTTCAGCTGGACGGGGAGGGGGATTTAGAGCCGCGGCGCGGGCCAATCGAGACGCGCGATTAAGAGCTAACAACGGGCATAGGAGCCCCCTCCTTTCCCCTCTCCCCGTTCCACGAATACGAAAGGCAGGAGATTTAAATGTCTGCTTAAAGGATCAGCCGATAAGACGGTCTCGCAACCGAGTTTCATTTGACATTTAAATCGAATCGAACGCGAACGATTCTTCACTCTTCTCTGCTACGCTACGTTCCCGATGCGGAAGTTGTATGTATGTTAGTTGTATTACGGTATATACAGGTGGAAGAAATTCTTTTAAATATCGCCGAATTCTCTCTCTCTCTCTCTCCCCCCCCCCACGTGGAAAGTCTTTTCTTTCGTTTTATTGATATTTCCTGCGTTGTTACGAAAGTTTCAATCGGTAGCTTTAATTAATCCATCTTTATGGAGGAGGGGGGGGTGTGTCTTTAATTAATTAATCCAGGCTTTAATTTGTAGTGAATTTGATACCTACCTTTTTCTTTCGTATAATTTGCATTTATAAAAATGCGCAGTCTATTAATCATCGTCGTCTGTCGCGAGATTTAATCGTGGCAACAAGGGCGATAATAAGTGTGCTGCGGCAGAAAGTAAAGACCAAGGGGAAAAAAGTTAACGTCGAAGGGTAACGTCTGCGAATGTACGCTCACGTACAGCAACGGGGCAAGTAGATCACGCTGCTGCCATTCCGCATACCGCGGCCTCGTTCTCCCGCAATAATTAAAACTCTTTAACTATGTAATTAGTTCTAGAAGCTAGCACGATACTCGATAACGTGTTACGACCGTCGGAGCAACTTCCGTGCCTCTATTAAAATAATATTTCCCCCCAATCTGTGTCAACCCTCATCCCTTGGCTCGAGCCAAGGCACCGAAGACTTGGAATCGCTTCCAAGCCGAAGGGCACCGGGTATTCCACTCTCCGTTTCCAAGCGTCAAACAACTCGCAGTTGTTCAAAATTCGACTACACACTGTGTATATGAAATTTTCTCTCGACAGAGTTTCGCTAGTTGCAAGTTCTGGTCACTCGTGCGATCGTTTTTTAAATTTGTGAATTTGATTAATTTTCTTGCTTCTTCCCTTTGTCAAAAATTGAACAGAAAATGTAAGAAACGACAAGCACGAATATTCTATCGTCGTCCAGAACAATCGTTTGTCCGTCCATTTTTGGCGAAACACTGTTGACGCGGAATGGAAGAGTGTTATGGTAGTGATGAAAGGGCGAAAAGCAGGGGTCTGCTTTTTTTTCTGCTCCCGTTCGAATCCCATTGAGAAAGAACACGTTTTTTCACTTTTTTCTCTTTGATAAACTTCTGGGTTCGATCAAAACCCAGTGTAATAGTTTAACCTGATTTGTGTGCAGGCTGAAAATCACGCGATACGACCTCTTCCATTATTTTCGTTTGTTTCGCTAACCGATCGATATCTTTTTTTTTTTTTTTTTTTTTTTTTTTAATGAAAATTACACGAAGGTGTCGAGCAATTTCATATTCTTCTTAACATTACAGCAAGTATTTCGTAAATAGCTGCAACTGATAATAATAATAGACTAGGATGTCGTCGAGAGAAAATCATCAGGATCATTGCCTGCAAGTATAATGTTATACCTCGTAGCTCGTATTGAATCTGTTGTAAAGCAGCGAGGCAAGGGGTGAAGTTTCAGGAGGGTCAGTTACTGGGTTGAAACCTGGCGTTTAGCGGAATGGAAGCGGAGGATCTCTGGAAATTCCGAAATCTCATCGTGAAGCACGTCCCATGTGTCGGCGACCCTCGACGCGTTACGTGTCAGCCCGCAACACCCTTTATTACTCGTCACCGTTTAAACGGTCGAAAGCACGCGACGTCTTTCCCGTTATTACCGCGAAATACGCCGGCAGAAACTCGGAGACGTGCGACGGATGAGAAATTGTATCGTCGCGTCGCGTCTGCTTGGTCTGGTTGGTCCTGGAGAAAAATTGTATTGTCCCAGCGACTACTTCCTCTGAGAGTTACGCAAGATCGTTGGATAATTGGATAATTTGGCGATAATTGATCGATCGAACGTCGCTTTTGTTGATTACAAATATATATATTGCTATAAGTGAGATTCATGTATTCGTGTAACTTTATTACGAATTTGTCACATGTTGGTCATTTAGTTTAGTCAGAATCATATTTTTGTCATTTAGTTTAGGTTTACGTTAGGTTTGACGAGTGTGTCATATATTTTTACGTTCCATGCAAATTTTAATTCGTTATAATTGAATTTGATATTGATTTGAGCCAAACATGGATCCATGTTTGGTACAGATTCGAGGCTAACCCAGGTTTGAAATATAAATCGGATCCAACGGAATATATAATTCCAATCTGGATTAATACGTGGATCTAATTCTAATTCAGATCGTTGTTTGTGATATAAATCCTGGTCTCCGATACAGAGACTTGGCATTATACCTAGACCCGGTAGAGGCCTAACACAAACTTGACCGTGACTCAGACATAATTCAGACTTGGTAGATTCTAACTCTAATTCGATCCTAACTCGGACTATGTTAGTATTATACAGCCTTACACTATAATTTGATCTGTAACCTAAACCTAACGCATTAACGTGGTCTCTAACTTAACCCAATAGCTCACAACACGAATCCATTGCCAACGTGTGACACGTATTTACGTGACAATTTAAAATTTAATTTAGTTTCTTTACAGTTAGAATTCTTGCTCTAGCCCAGTGAAATTTATTTCGTTCGGCTCTGATTGTGATCCAGATACGAGAGAAATTTTAAACAAGTGCAAAAGAAACTCTCGAGCTCTTAGAAATCGCGAAACTAAGGTCTGTATATATCATGCCGTGTACGAGATAAGGCAACGTGATTCGTTTTACGTTCGCAGAGATCGTTCGACGCAGTCTGTCTCGAAGCACCTCTAATCCGATAGAGGTTCGGGATACTCCAATTGTCGTTTTTACCGGACGTTATTATCGTTTTAGCGGAACACCCGGAGGGTTGACCGAATTGTCAGGGCGGGGAGAAACTTTCGTACCGCGGCTGAGTCACATTTCTCTCCTTTTTTTTTTTCTCTCTCTTTTTCTTTTTTCTCCCCTTTGTTCCGACTAGGAAGTATCGAGTGAGTCATTTATACTGACTCGATAAAAATCACGGAATAATAAATGCTGCGGGTGCTTAACATCGTACACGACCGATCGAAATCGTTCTTCCGAACAGTTTCACCGAATAATCTTAAGCCCACTTTTTACGATCGTGCCTGCATCGAGCGAAACCTTTGCAGTATGCTCGAGATACATAAATTCCATTAAGCTTGAGCGAGAGTTTTATATTTTATGCGGATTTTATATTGGCATTAAAATGCTTATTTTAGTGTAAACGTCGAGTTGGGATATTATGAGATACAGCTCGGGTTGAATTAAAATGTTAAGTTTATGTCTCAGGGTGACGGTCTTATGGTTATTAAAGTGTGTCAGGTTATTTCAAGTTTTGACCAGTATTTTGTATCGTTTAATTTTTGCATTTTCATTTACTTTCGATTTTTTTTATCGTTTTTTTTTTTTTATTATTATCTTTACTTTTATTTTCATTTTATTTTCATTGATTTAATCTTTTTCATTGATCTTTAATTTATTTTATTTTCGTTAATTTTAATTTTTTGCAATTCCATTTGCATTTTTTCTTTTTTTATCGTTTCAGTTTTATTTAAATTGATAACGATTCCATTCCTTCGGAGAGTGGAGTTCAACCGTCAGATTGTTGGTACAACGTCGCATTAAATTATTCTTCTAACGAGTAATGAATATAAATATCGCGTTATCGAATATTAATTATTATATCATTAAAAATATTTTACAGTGGAAAGTCGAGAGGTCATCGCAACGGAGAGTAATTACGCCTGTAAAAAATTCCCTCCGTAATGGATAGCGAAAATAAACAATATAATCTGTATAAACGTTATCGTACAAACGCAACGGATTCAATGATTCATGAAATCCGTAAAATTTCGCAACAGCCGTCCAAATATTTTTCGACAATTAATAAATCCCTCTCGTCTTTTTTGCAAACGCGCAGCCCATTTCTTATCAACGTATTAATATTACCATAATCGTGTCGCATTAAAAAAAAAAAAAAGAGTAAAACTACAGGAATAAACGACACGACGAATAAACGAAATGAAATCGAACGAATAAATAAAATAAAAGGATCGTGAGAAATAAATGAATGATAAAATAACGCGACTGTGAAGCGAGATACGAAGCGATCTTTTTATCTCTCTGGAGAGTCAATTCGGCGAGAAAAAGAAGACGAAGAATATCTATACGAGATAGATTTGCACGATTGTCGAACGCCGATAAATATGGTAAAGTCGGACTTAAGTCGGTTGAAGCAGATTCGATCGAGTTTTCTCCTCCTCCTCCCCCCCCTTTTTTTTCTTCTTTTTCCTCGTTTATTTATTTAATTCCGTAGCACCCGTTCTCTCTCTCTCTTTTTTTTTTCCTCGGACCTTTTACATCGGACCGATATCGAATCACGCTGCCCGTAAATTCCCCGGGCATTATTTAATTAAAGACCCCTCGCCCCCCCCCCCCTCCCCGCTCTCTCGTTCTGTACTTTATATATTTATGTCGGTGCTTTTCATTTAACAGGGATCTTATTTACAGGCCGGGAAAACTGGCGATCCTTTTTCATTCGCCGTGTTCTCGTCGATTTTTCGGTCGTCAAAACGTTTCCACGGCGTTATATCCAATTGGGAACATGGCACAACGAGTAACTGCATGGAGTTTTTCCCTCGTAACAAATCCGAGCGTGCGAAATAATTTTCGGTGGCTTCGTTATACGCGACCTCGTTTTTCAAATGTTTTTTTTTTTCTCTCTCTCTCTCTCCGTACATTTCGCGGCGCGTTTTGTTACCTGTGAAATTTGAAATTTGTTTGAGTCTTGTTCGCGCGGGATCGAGCATCGGACATGTAACGTGCGAAAAGTTGAGCAAACGTGATATAAAATTTCGTGAGTTTTAGTGAAATAATTCGTTTGGCGTTTGATCGAAGGATCGGAGAAATTTATTACTGGGTATTTTTACGATATTGGGTAATACATTTTGCGAGCGAGCAGTTTATTTCAATCGAATAACGAAACTTTCGTTTTCGCCCGGTAAAAATTACAAATTAAATCGAATTAAATCGCGAGCTACACCGTGCGTCACCGTGTGCTGTGTAATTCTGTTGTGCAAAATGAGAGAGAGAGAGAGAGAGAGAGAGAGAGAGAGACACAATGACGATTCCAAGTCACGTGTTACGAGTCACTGAATCGATGCAACACAACAGAAAGAGGTGTGTGTCGATACCGAGGGAAACCATAAGTCGAGAGAGAAAACGAGAAGCTCCATCGGGACCGTTTCACCCTCGTATTCGACTCACGCGTCCTTTGGTCACGCGTGGCCATGAAACTAAAAAAAGGAAAAAAAAGAAGAGAAAGAGAGGGAGAGAGAGAGAGAGAATGGAAAGAGACGTTTTAATAATGGTAATAAACGACACCAGGGATAGGGATGGTATAGGTATCCTTTTTCCTTGCGAGATCGATGACCCTTTCGTGGGACATCCTAAATTTATGTGCGGCCATAGGGGAACCCCTGGTGAACGTGCACTTTTCAGCTCAAATAAACAGGTATACACCATCGCTAGGGGGGCTATAATGTGTTTATAAACTAATCTGTCGTGTTAGAAACAGTGATTGGTTGTATAGGCACTCTTTTTTAAAAATTATAAAATGACTCGCATTTTTATAAATATAATTAAAATTAAAGTGAAAAATTCGGACATTGTGGAAGAATTTTAGTACGTAACATAATTGTGTCTGTTGTGCAAAGTATTTCGAAATATAAATTCATGTGCTGTTAAATATCATAGAGAAATATTATTGTTAAATTATTTTTAATATTCTATAGTTCATTCTAATATCTTTTGTTCATCTATCAGATTATACGCGATGCATATAATGTATTATATCAGTATATCATTTTATATGTATATTGTATCATTTATTATATGTTGTACAATGTCACAACATACCTCATGTGTATTATATATTATTATACATGTGTGTCTATCATTTCTTTCATATATTTCTTATATTTCATATGATATACAATTACGTACATTCTACACCTTCGAGTGTAGCATATTACATCACATAATGTACAGGGTGTTTCATATAATACAGTACACCTTCGAAAACATCTCGCCGGTAGAAAGTAACACGATCAGAAAAACCGTCCGGCATGCCAGTCAACCGTGAGACGATGTCGAAGACCGTTGACACTAATACTCGCGTGTCTCTCTTTGTCATCGAAGGTTCCCATTGCCACGACCCCCGAGGGGGCAACTCGAGACACATGACACCGTTTGCCCTTTCCGCCGATATAGGCATAGCAGGTAGCCGTTGGCGGCTGGCATCTGGCTGGCTTCGTTCATAGGTGTACGATTTCCCGTAAAGCAACACCGACGACCAAATTAACCGACTGTCCAGACACCGAAGATGATGATGGGGTTACCGCGATGACACCTCTCTGTGCGAGAGAGATACCCTCTCTCTCTCTCTCTCTCTCTCTCTCTCTCTTTCTTCTTTTTCATTTCGCGTTTCAATGACCCCTCCGAAAGGCCAAAGGGCGGCGGGGCTTCCCTTCCGGGAGAGGGGAGGAGAGACACGATCCTGGTAAGATCCAATTGTCTTTTTTTTCTCTCATTCGATACGTACTCTCAACGTCTGATCGCTTTAAGGCCTCCAGCTTGGATCAAGATTGTGTTCGTATGGGGTGTCTTCATAATCCAATAGGTTTGTGTTCACGTGATGTCAGAAAAAGCGAGAGAGAGAGAGAGAGAGAGAGACTAGTAAAGCTGTGGAGTCTTCGTTTATCGTGTTTGGTTTGATGGATTAATTAGCCCCTTGACTCTGGTCGAGGAAGAGAGTGAGAGTAGGTGGTGAGTTCGTTTGATCAGGACGATTGGTAGGTAAAAGAGATGCGGTGGAGGGATGACTTGGGATGACAATTCCTTAGGAGCCACGTCGGGCACAGATTCCATCAGCCGGATATTTCACCTTTGATGTTGCCGTGACAAAGGGAACTACTCGCTACGAATAGCTAACTCTGTCTTTGTCGGTTGATCTGTCTTTGTATCCACTTGCCGATTAATTCTGAGCGATTAACGAGAGATTCCGCCCTTCGTTTAATCACTGCGCGAGCGAATTTGGATGATCAGCAGCGCAGCGGGAGTTGGAGCAGGTGTTTGGTGTTTCTCATACGATAGGATATGAACAGGAACGAAATGCAGCAAGCTGTTTATTTGGCCTTAGTAGAGTAACCGGGTCATCGTTGATCGTCACAATTAGCCAACTTTGAAACTGTTACAGTGTTAGTTGTACACTTTAATACTGCGTTTTGTGATCTAAATATCTTTTTGCACTTCTCCAACCTGAGAGGGTCATACTATTCTGTGTGTGATTGTTTCCTTAGATTCTCAGTCTTGGTGGCTATCGACTGCCTCAAGTGCCAATATAGCGCACACCCATCGTGCACGAAATTTGCCCCTCTGCGACTAGTCAAACAACAAAAATCGAAATCCACGCGAGCAGAGCCAGAAGTCAAGAGGGGCTCTGGCCTCGCGGAGGCTCCAGGCTGGATTATTCGCGCTCTTTGACGTTTATTTCGTCAACAGGGGCCGAAACAATGAAGATAGCGAAGAAAAGAGTCAGTAACCTGCATTTTCCAAGTAACCTGCCTTGTTATACCTTGTCTCGTTTAGAAAGGGGAATCCAATTGGAAATTAATTTGGGGCTCGGCGATCCGAGTGTTTTGATGAGACTGTTATATCGATCAACTGGATTAATTTAAAATTAGATGATTCCTTATTATTTACTTCTAATAATTTATAACTATAAACAATAAACTTTTAGAGGTAAGTCAATTGCTTTTGGAAACGTAGAAAATATGATACAATTATTGTTTATTGATTAATAATTAACACAAATTCCAAGATAAATTTAAGATTATCACTTTCCTCGGCCTTTCAATTTTACACTGTGATCACTGCGACTTTTAAATTCAATTAATTCAAATTATAGTAGAAAAATTAATCGGAATTTAATATATCGAGGTTTGATAGATCCTTTGAAGAACGTCGAATGTTCTCGAGGCGCGGTCCACATACTCGACAAAAGCTGATCCTACGTGTCGCGTAAACGGCACTTCCTAACCGAAAAATTCCTTTGTCAACAGTTCCTCGAGCGACTCCTCATCAGACAGTCAATCCCGCGTCGAAGTATCCCCGTGTAAGCAAGAAGAAAGCCTCTCCAGGTCTATTTCGATCCACCCCAGCGCGGCAGACGCTCTTGCCACCCCTGTCGCTCCTCCCTTCGTGCAGCGAACTAAAGAAAAAGTCGAAATCAAAAGTCGCCTACTCCTCTGAAAGGAGTACCTAGCCCCTGAGGAGTCCCGGTGGATTAGTTGTAGCTTCGGCTGCGAGGAAGACGAAGAAGAAGAAGGGTGGAAACGAAATAACGAACGTTGTGGCTTGAGAAATATGATTCATTCCTAACGTTACGTTATCGGCGGCGTTATCTCTGCTTATTGCAGATTTAATTTGAGATAACAGGTTAAGATTGAAAGACTGATCTAGACATGTTTGGAGAGAGAGAGAGAGAGATACAACTGAATGATTGACTGAGAAATAGGTTTCAAAATTGGAAATTAACGAGAGATCTACGTTACAAGATTGTACAAGTCAATATTTAGCGAAATCGAACGATTTAGTCAGCGGTTATTTAGATTTAATGGGGGACTCGTTATGAGGAATCTTACAGGGAGCTATAATTGGAGATATAATTGGAGTTTGAATTTAACGTAGATTTAATATTGGTTCAATTTGAACTTTGCCCAGACGGAGGCCTACAATTGGATTGAATTTAATTTAGGACGGGGCTAAACGCAGACCTGCAGAATCAGACCTGTATGCGTGTTCGATCGCGATTTAATTAAAACTGAAATTTTAGCTTAAATTTCACTTGAATCTAACGCGTGGAGACCTAACTTACGATCAGACGTATAAATTTTAGCTGCGTCTTATATCCCAATTAAAACCCGGAACTCGTAATTCAAACATAATTCAATTCTAACAAATTCGTCTGATCCAACCCGAGCCTTGGCCTAATCTAAATTACGTCTTAACTTACATTAGGATTCTGACATAAACCAAACACACAAATTACCACTCTACTCTGCTATCGAACCGTACCAAATTCAATACCAAATGAAGGAAAAAGTCACAGAGAGGGCAAAAGTCGCACATTGCCCTGAAATATTCCCTGTCCTAGCTAGTATCGGTTGCTTGCCCCGACTAGAAAAAGAGAAAAAAAAAAAAAAGAAGAAAAAGAGAAGAAGGGTGAAGGCGAAATAACGAGTGCTGGCTGAGAACGTCGCGAAATATGATTCATTCCCGTTCCGTTACCAATGATAACTCATGCATATTGAACGGCAGGGGGTCTGATTTGTTCTGTGAGTCAGTCGTTGCACGCGTCTCGGCGCCTGCACCGTGTCACGCCGTCGCTTCAGGCTCCCGTATTGGTATATAACCAGAAACCGGGGATGAATAAGGGCGCTTTTATCGAGCTTGGATCGTTCGAGCACTTTAACTTCACAAAGAGAGAGAGAGAGAGAGAGAGAGAATCGGTGTGCCTTCGACGTCGTCGTTAATTAGGTCGGCGACGACGTACCTCCTTACTTAGCCTTCGATATTCCCAACGAACGCGAAGCAATTCCGATTTGCCTGATAAACGGTGAACATTGGCCGGAGCCTGGCCAAAATTCTCCTAATTACGCGTCCGACCGAGCCTACTCTACCGGTAGGTAGTAAGGATCGATCCTAATTGATCCTTAAACCAATGGGTTTCATCATCATGCCCGCTATCGTGCTCCTAAATACCTGGACATTCTGGTCGATTTAATAGAAATTGGTGTACAAATCAGTGATCGATGACGAATCGATGGTTGTTAAGTTGTATAAATTTATCCAATACTTTATCCAGCGAAGTGTACAAGTTAGGATTGGCTATTACTATTTCTGACTTACCTTTTCTTGAACTTGAATGAAAAACTCGAACGTTATATCAGAATAATAATAATATTAATTGATGTTACTTAATCAGCAATAATATAACATTTAGATATTAAAGTATTAAAAAACTGCACGACTTGTACCCCAGTACGATTCGTCTCACTGAAAGGCCCAGAAGCAACTGTTTCAGAAGCAACTGTTTCGACTAGGAAACGAAGACGACTTTTTTTGCCATAAAATTTTATTGATATGCAAACATTTGAATCGATACAAGAAAAATTACAGGCGCGATCGCTCAGTACCAGACAACACCACTCCGAGGTCTACCCCACGCCCGCTCAAGAATCACGTGACCCAAATCAACCAATCGCTAATTTTCGTTGCATTAGCGTTGCACCTCAAGAGGCCCGATTTTCTGGATTACCCTCCACTAAAATTACTTTCAGTGATAAAAAAAAGTGTACACCAAAATGCATTCTTGCAAAACGTTCAACGTTGGGACATACCGAGTTCATGGGGGCAAAAAGGATGGAAGGTTCAAATATGAAAGGAAATACAAGAGTGAAATAACGACGACGATGGCGCCACACAGTAACAGGCGTCAAAGAAACGTCTAATGTTTTTACAGTTCCGTATCTTTTCTACTCCCCAGTAGCCGACTTTTCTTTTTTTTTTCTCTCTCTCTCTCTCTTCTTTTTCTTCCCGCCCCTCTCCGTCCCACCACCCTCCCCGTGTCTTTTCACTCTCCCGCTCGTTATCGAGCCTTCTTATCTCTCTTTCATTCTCTCCACCGTCGTCTTCACACTTATCACGGTTTTCTTCCCTTTTCCCTTTCACCGGCGACGCCACGCCATTTACATCACCATTCACGTTCGCCCTGCCCTTCTTTCTTATCGTCCTCTCCCTTTCTGTCTCCTTTAATAACCACTCGCGTCCGCTATCTCCCTCGGACAACAGCCACGGCCACAGCCCAGCGCGATTTCTACCCTCTTTTCTTTTTCTCTCTTCCTTTTCTTCGACCGTCACGCCGGCCACCACACCCTCCTTCGACCCTGGATTCAAACGAAAAGGCAACCCTTTGTCGATCGCGAAAGAACCCACCCCCGTTCACGGTGCAACGTAACAAGCGATTTCCAGCCTGATGGGAAAATATTTGCTTTCGAGGGGGGGCACTCCGCGAGGAAAACACCCCCGGGAGGTTTTAAATACAGTCCAGCCTGTACCAGCCAGTTCGATCATATCCGGATCGTTCCTGCTCGACCAATCAACTTACGTCGTGCAACGCTTTCCCGACACTGTCCAAATTGGTAGGTTTTAATAGTAAGTTTTATTTTTGGGATTTTTGATAGGTTTGGGATTTTAAACGCCAGGTTCAGATTGGAATTGTCGGCTTGTGCAGTGTTTTCGTGGGGCCGATGTGGATAACAGATTTGAATTTTGTTCGTGACAAAGATTTAGGATGGACTTGGGATTGGTGGGCGGATATTTATGCAGATTCGTAATTTTGGGAATGTGACTAGAGAAATGCAATTCAAGTAGAGTTTCATTACGCTGTCCAAGTATCAGAGCGAATACTCTGCAGAGATGAGAAGAAACCCAGCGGGACAATACACAGAGGTAATGGGAGTAGTGTTCTCTTTCACTCACCGTCACGTTGTGCTATATGATCTCATTTGTGTACGTGACACTTTCGGCGAATTATGTACTATCTTTGTGTGATTGTGTTTGGTCTATTAAAAATCCATATTCCTTTGCTTAACCATCTTCTCGTAGACGTAGACGTACTTTTCTCGTAATTTTCCGCACGTTGTACGAATTGTATAAATTTCCGAACATTTACGTTTCCTATAAATGCATAAATATTCACAACCCTCTGATGACAAATATGCGGAGACTACCACATTCTTTCATGGACCCTCATCTTCCTCAGATTTCCACGTGGATTCTTCACGTGGACAGATACATTTAGGGATTATCTGAATTTTAATCCTATTAACCTAAATAGTACTTTCTTTTCTACAACTTCTCACCAGATCCAGGGAATTTCTCGTAAAAATCCCCCTAATTTCCCCTAATTTTAATCGAGTAAAAACATTCCTCGTTCTAATTAAATCGGGAGGAAACAGCAAAACGTTTGGTCAAACGTTCGTTCGATTCGTTGGGAATTAATGTAAATTTAAAGTAAATCTAGATTCCCATCATCATCAATTGCTCGAGTAATAGCAATTTAGAGCGTAAATTAAAAATACAATAGTGAGAGGGTACAAATTAAAAGCACGCAATTCGGTGCGACAATTTGCCTCGCGGAAGAATCCCGTTTTGTTGTCGTATTCGGCCACTACGTGGCGCTTCGGTCGCTGCACCAGCCACGCCGATAAAAGCAGCCCGCCCCGGGGGTTCACGGTATAATTGGATCGGTTTTTGTAGCTGTGAATCACGACCCTCGACAATCGTAGGGACAAGAGTTTTTCCATTCCGCCCACGCAACTTTCCCGCCTGAGCCAGATATCTCTATTTTCTTATCTTTGAGGAATGCCATTTTTTTTCCACAGAGAGCTTACATATTTCCATCCTAGTCTTTCTTGATCTTTTCCTTCCTTGTAATTCGGAAAAAGAACGTGTCTTAGAATCGTATGAATTGTTCGAGAGCTATTATAGAAACAATCGACAGAATTCGTTCAGAATTTTCACGAAAATTTCAAATCGTTATCAACAGTCGGTGAAGTAGGTCGCCTAGTTAAAGGTACTTGACTTTTATTTTCAGCGACATAAAAAACAGTATTTCAATTTAATTTGATTTATTTGTTTTCGATGGTCCTCGGTGTTTCTTAATTGTTGAGTCATAATGGTAAATGATGATTTATCAATGGGCCATTAAAGAAAAGTATTCGAAATTGTTTTCAATGAATCAGTTTTTCTTCGCTTTGGCAAAGTTAAAGTACGAGCGAGTATTCTGTGTGCTATATCTTAGTCCGAAAGAGCAAATTGGTCAATGATCGTTTACATGAAGCTTACACTTGCTCTCTCTCTGTTTAAATGCATCTTTACAAAGTCGAAACCATCGTTTGGAGAATCCTCGAGTAGAGAAATCGCTGGAAAACAATAGTTCTAGCATAAAAGGGGATTGTGCTTTCAAATCAAAATTTACGAAAACATAGAGATCCCTCCCTTTCTCATTGTCTAGAGCCTAACGATGATTCTTCCTCCTACCTACCGGAAGAAAAATATTTTTCTTTGTTGCCGAGTGTGTCCTTAATGTCGGCTGATTTCGTTGTTAATGCCAGTCGCGTTTAAAAGTAATGGGGCTAAAAAACGTCGGGGGAAAATGAAATCGAAGCGTGTCGCGAGATAAGCGACAGGAACAGCTCTTTATCCTTTTATTTCTCCAATTCCTGTCTCTCTCGTTCTCCTGTGAGGGTTGACCAACGACGAGTTCGCGAGCTGCATAAATTGATATCCGAACCGGGTTTGCATTTGGATCATGTAATTGGAATTGCTCGTGTCTCCTGAAATCCAGCGTGTATAAATATTTTTATTTATTTACTACTTATTATCATAGTAATTTTTCATTGTAATGTATTATATTAATGTAATATTTTATTACTATAACGTTTTAATATATTTGATTAATACTGTAATATTTTTTATTATAATTTTACAAGCATTTACAGTAAAAATTTTTTGGCTTAAAGTTTGGTGTTTTCTTTTTCTTTATCACTGAAACCAAATTTATCATTTTATCACTGAAAGTGATTTTAGCGGGGATAACCCAGAAAATCGAGCCTCTTCAGGTGCAACGCTAATGCAACGAAAATTAGCGATTGGTTGATTTGGGTCACGTGATTCTTGAGCGGGCGTGTGGGGTAGACCTCGGAGTGGTGTTGTCTGGTACTGAGCGATCGCGCCTGTAATTTTTCTTGTATCGATTCAAATGTTTGCATATCAATAAAATTTTATGGCAAAAAAAGTCGTCTTCGTTTCCTAGTCGAAACAGTTGCTACAAGTCGTGCAGTTTTTTTTTTTTACGATATAGTAGTACTAGAATCGGTTTCGAATTCTCAATTCTTACAAGGCGTTGAGAAATTTGATTTGTTTGCAATTAATTTGAAACGTATCCCTTCGTTTTCCGAAACGATTATTCATACGTAAGTCGATGAATTATTAACGTTCGAAAATTCATTCAAAATATCGAATCGATAATTTATTTAAAGTGATCCGTATAACATGAATTCTGAAGACACGGCACAACAATAATTACCATTTGCGTGTCGCGTACTTTAATTACCAATTAAAATAATTACAATTTAATATCGAATGCGAAAATTATGTTTTTCGTAACGTTTATTTGTCATTTTACATGCGAAATTGCAGACCAACCAATTCTTTTTCTTTTCGTATTTTTGCACACAAATGAAAATGCAAGTAAATGTACGTACATACATGTGTATTTTTAATGCTAATTTTTTTTTTTTATTGAAAGTCTGGCGTAGAAGAATACTTCAACCGCTATAATTTTTGATTGGGATAAAATATTGAAACAGCACTTGGTGTCATAAAGTCGGAGAAACGTCAAGCCTTCGTATGACGTATGACATTGCGATGTTTTTCACTTTTTCCTAAAAATACTATGCTATATTTTTCCTCGTTTTCTCGTATATATGAAGAAACTACAATTTTTTTTGAGAAGAATATCTCAATAAAACAGGATATTTTTCATTTAATGAACAGGATAATCTATTGAAATTCCAGTTTTAGCAAATGTGATGATTGTAACAGTATCATTTTTCTCTATTTTTCAATTTATTTGTTCTTCGCCAGTATGGCTTTCAAGTAAATTCAATTAACGATCGTCCTAATTAACAACCAATTTTCGTCATATAATCTCCCGTAATGTTAAACTCGTATTATATATCTTTGTTACATTGCTTATTAATATTTTATATACCACGTGTGACTACAACATATCATAAAACTGATCAAAGGTTGTTTTAAATAAAATACAAATGTCCTAAAAATTATTTGGTACAAAAAGTAGCAAACGCACGTCATGGATATTACAAAACAGCGAAATAAAATAATGTTCTTTAATTTACAATGGAATTGCGCGTCTCGTTTAGTTTGTCACGTTATCTAATTTTTTCTCGAACGACGCCACTTATGTAAGAGCGGCCGAACGATTTTGAGAGAAGTATCGCGTGGAAAACGCGACATCAGGATCAGCGGAAGGTTAAAAGGCAATTCGGTGGAATTGTTCCCTCGTTGCGGCGAGGGAACAAAAAAAAAAAAAAAAAGCGTGCGCGCAAACACGCGTGAGAATGGGCTCCGCGTTTTTCCAACGTCGAACGATTCATTGGCCGTCGTGATTATCGCGTTGCTAGTCTCCAGCTTTCTCTCCTCCTTTTCAACTTCCCAGAATTTGTTAGTCCCCTTCGTCATCTTGTCTTTCTTCTTGTTTTCTTCCAGAAACGACGCGAGATTTATAGGCACGAGGTAGGTTTGTTTTATTACGGAAAGCGAGATGGATGACGGTGAGCTAGAGATGCAATTCCTTTCTGTTTTCTTCTGTTAATTTACCAGTCTTGGATAATTAAGGTGTCTGTTAGCGAGATGAGCGTTTGGGGAAGCGGCGATGCCGATTAAAAACGCCGAATGTAATGGAATTACGTTTATTTAACAGTTGCGTTTATTTGTAATGATAACACGCGTATATTATACACGGTTATTTAATAATTACAATTCACACGTTCTTTACACTTAATAATCGCATAGTTTGCATGCTTGAAGCAACCTGAATTCAACGATCTAACAAATTAGTGGAAAAAATTCTCTGAAATATTGGCAAGCATATTGAATTACTGAAATTCCGAATTAGCAAAATTCCAAATTGACGCAATTCCAACGCAAATTAAGAAAACTCCGAACGAAAAATAGCAAGAGTTTGAATTATTAAAATTCTGAACTAGAAAAATTTCAAATTGATACGATACTAAATTGACGAAACTCGGAATTAGTACGATGATGATAATTAATTCAATCAACGTACTACAAACAATCTGCTCCGTATCATTTGTTATTAAAATAACATATTTAGTAACAAATGATAAAATAACTGATAACAAAATATCTGATAACCAAAGAACAAAGAACGAAGAAAGAATGAAGAAAGAAGATAAAGCTCTAAATTAAGTAAAGTCCTGAACCTGAAAGTTCTAAATTGACGAAAATCCCTGAATCAGTGAATCGAATTTCCCGAATCAATGAAATCTCTCTAACAATTGTTTTATTTGCCGATGTCAGAGACGATGGCGTTGAGGATGCTGGAGCTGGTGGTGCCCCAGCACGTGGTCCGTGGCCAGAACATCAAGCTGGAGTGCAACTTTAACCTGGACGGCGAGACATTGTATTCGGTGAAATGGTACAAAGATGGGAACGAGTTCTATCGATACGTGCCGCAGGACAGGCCGCCGGTGCTCGTCTTTCAGCTGCCAGGTGTCACGGCGAACGTAAGAATCACATTCTATTGATTTTTTTACCAGGTCTCGCGTGCCAGCGCACCCCCCCCCCCTCCTCCCCTCGTCTTACCGATCCCATTCTATTTAAAGCGTGTCGCTTCTCATTTTTATCGCGTCCTATCGACTTGTACATTTCCGTTTAACAAATTCCTCTCCGATCCTTTGCTTTTTACCTTTCACGAACGAAAAATATAGTTCAGAAGAGATCGGCAGCACACCTGTAGGGTGCACCGAGAATTTTCCTTGCAAGTGAAAACGTTTGCTAATCCCTTTCGTCAAGAAGCAGTACACTTTTACCCCTTGGCTATCATTTTCTTTACTTTTATTTCAACCTTTCGTCAAGAAGCAGTACACTTTTACCCCTTGGCTATCATTTTATTTACTTTTATTTCAGATACCTTGGAAATTTCTTTTAGAGATTCTTTTACGTGTACGTGTAAATTTTTATTCAATAGAAATGTAAAATAATTATCGAGATTTAGTCCCTTAATTAAAAGAAATAACCATTGATTGTGTTTCTTCTACAGTTGTTTTTCTTTTTCTTTTATAAAGACCAAATCATAGCATGATTACTACATGTCACATTGCTGTTAACGAAACTGATGAAAAAATATTGTCTCCAAGTGACTAGATATTGATGCTGAGGGTTAACCTCTCCGACCTCATCAGTTCAACACGAAAGAACGTTGATGGCAAGAATTCGCTATTAACCGACGATCGTGATAGCCGATTCGAGGAATAGTAGAGAGGGTTAATTACAGCGGGTTAATTCGCCTGGAACTGCTCGCTACAGAGGGGGATCGCTTCTTGCTTTCCAGATTCACAATTCGACGGAGAGATCGGTGGTTCTCTATTCGGTGAACTTAATGAGCACCGGAAGATACAGATGCGAGGTGTCAGCAGAGGCACCATCCTTCCAAACTGTCTCCGATCACTCGGACATGCTGGTAGTGGGTAAGAAACGTTTACAGATCGTTGCATCAGAGTTGATCTTCCCTACCGGCAACCATCGGGAAATGTTTTTTGCGCCCTGACAAAAATATCAAACGTGGTCTTTTCTCGTGGTCCTCCTCGTCTCTCCCCCACAGCTTGACAGGTCCACGAAGGTTTCGCATTAGTTCCATCAAGTTTACCATTTAAAAAAATAAGTTAATTTTAACCTGCGTGGAACCCTGTTGTTTTAGCTTCGTTTCTCGTTTATTTTTTGTAAAATAAATATCGAACTTTAGCTCCTTGAAATTCCTTTCGTAATTCCTGTTCTCTTGATTTACCAATAGAAAGAGCAATTCATTAGATGTCAAATTTGTTTCGATTAGATTTTCCATTACTACCTTCATTCAATGAATTAATCTATCAATCATCAATTTGTATAAAAGTAGACAAAATCTCATTCTACCAAGAGTTCAAGTATCTCTAACAGAGAAACGACAATTTGAATAAACTAACTTATCCAGACCTGTAACAAATAATTATTTCCATGTTTCATTTAAACTCTCAAACAACAGGTAATTTACTGCACATAGATTAATTCCAACTCCCCTCTTTTCCAATTTGTCATCTTGTCATTGTCTTTATTTATTTTTTTTTTTTTTGTCACACAAACTCATTCTTCCAAGAGTCTTCTAAGTGCATGTCTGACAGAAAGAAAGAATAAAAAAAGAAAATAAAAATATGGTAACAGCCCTGCCGGAAGACGGGCCGATTATCACTGGCAGACCAGGAAGGCATCGTTATCAAGTCGGTGACGTGGTGCGGTTCAATTGCACTTCGGCGAAGTCGAAACCAGCTGCCATGCTCAGCTGGTTCATCAACGGGGACCCTGTAAGTGACTTATATATATATATATATATATATACTTAAACCTCCACAGTACACGCCTGTCAGAAGCCGTGAAATTCCGTGGGAAAATGTTCTGCCGCGACATTTTTCTTATCTCCTGCTCCTTATCCCCTGTAATTACTCCCTGGCGATCAATTTTAACTTCTTCCAGTGTCACTGTCCACCGGCTGTTACCGCAAGTATATTGATTTTCGCAGAATATAGCGTGTTGTTGCATGAAGGAACGGTGTTTCGTTAATTGGACGTGCGAGGCGGATCGTTTAAAGCAGCTAATTGAAGTGTTATAAATGGTAGAGGCAAGTCCGCCGTTATTGTGCATTCAGTTTGTTAGCGCCATTTACCAGCGTCTTTAATAACTATATAAGTCAAGTATCCCTTGTTCAGTTTCCAATAAATTCCGGTAAAAAGCAGCCGAGGGGCTTTCTGTTTTTCGAGAAATTTGAAGGAAAGAATTTCAAACACATGAAATAACCCACTTTAGAAGTGGAAAGCGTCAGGAGAAAATTACATCTAAAAAAGTTAAGAAACAGAAAGAGAAAGATAAAAGTCCATCTTCAAGTCTATTTCTAGTAGGAAATTTTTCCATAAAAAGTCTTACAAAGGAACAAAAGGAGAGTCTTTCTCTAGATCCCTACAAGGCTTAGAAAAGCTAAAACCCCAAGAAAACATGCATTTTAATCGATTCCCTATTTTCTGATATAGATCTCAGCTAATTCCTTATTTTATCATCACTGGTCCTTTTTCCAGAGAGCTGCTCAATTATTTAATCCTCCGCCTGATTCACCATTCTCTTTGCCCTCGGTTGAATTTTGTTCTTAAAACGAACAGTTGAACGAGAGTTCTCTATTCCACCGTCCATCGTTCTGTTCCATAAATAATTATCTGGCCCAGGTTTCTGGTTAAACATCAGTTAATAAATCATCCGTGTCCTTTCACGTGTCGACCATCTTACGAAACACCGCAGTCCCTGGTGCAGCCCAACTCGATCACAGGGTCAACGCAGTCGTAACTTAACCTGACTGGTCCTCCCTCGCTCGTCCAAAGTGGAATTGCAAATTTGACTTACTCCCGCTAAGCACGCAGGTACCACCTGCACGTGCAAAGACTTTTATATACGTTTTCTCTACTTCTTTTTTTTTCTTCTCTCTTTCTTGCTATTTTCGGCTGGGTACAGGTCGATACGCAATATTTGAGAGGGCCCCACATCACCGAGGTGGATCGCGAGGGTCTGGAAACCGCCGTGCTAGGTCTGGAGTTTCGTCTGCGTACGAAGCATTTCAAGAGGGGGGACCTGAAGATCAAATGCCTGGCAACGATAGCGACCGTATATTGGAAATCGAACGAGCTCAGCATAGAGGGTGAAAGGCCGCTGAAGATGCCGGTCATGGAAAGCAGGGAGACAAGGGCGCAAGGCCACACGCACGCCGAGCATATCTTAGGAGGTAAGCGATAGGACGGGAGCTGCTCGGTCGGTACAGTCATTTGTAAAAGTAAAATGGCGGACGAAAGAAGGAGACAACACTACGAATATTAATCATGTATTAAATATTACATTTTTTAGTATATCAGTGACTGTAATCTATATGTTTGACGTTTATTCATTGGCTTTGTTAAATACTTGTAATATTTTTAATAATGTCATCTATTTGAGTTTTTTTTTTTTTTTTTTGTCTATCGCTATATTCTACGCTATATTTTAGTAATGAGGTCAGGATTGTATTCGTAAAATTCGAAACAAATTTGAGAATACTCACGAAAGCTGTTCGAGATATACAGTGCACAGATATGTGGATATTAGTTGCAATTTTGTTGAAATATCGCGTTTGGAGCATGAAGTGAATAATCCATCTTCTTCTTCGGTCGGAAACTTTTACGCGCAACTGTATGCGCGAAGTAGAATCATAAAAAAGTTATTCTTTGGAACGAGAGGCATCGAAAATGTAGAACGACGGTTTTTCGCGGAAGCTTTCATTCTGAAGGAAAAGCACTTTGAAGAGATCGTTTAAGGACGCGTGCACTTGGCGGAGAAACTCCAGCGGTTCCCATTCCTCATCATTCCCTATGGAAATTCGTTTGAGAATTATCTCGATAGAAAATTATTCGAGGATTAGTAGATTCTTCAATTGTTTTACTTGACGAATCAACATATAGATCAATTAAATAAGAAATAATTAAAGTTATGCAACTATCTCTGTTTTAAAAGTTTCATTTTCCATGTGTCGATAAAAGTAAATCCCGTCGGTAACAAAAATCATGGTCGATAATTTATCGATCAATGAGTGAATTTTTCGATCGAAGTGGATGAAACATTTATTTCAAGGATATGCTAAATTCTCTTCAGAAACATGAGAATCACTGCTATACTTCGGTTAACCCCCGGACGGCGAACTTGGGGACAGCGATGGCTAGGTCAATTTTGATACTGGATATTTCACGTTTACGCATTCTAATGACATATTCACACGTTTTATCACGTTGTACAAACATTATTTCTAAATATTATTTTTACATTGAAGTGAATATCAGAGAATCACATTCACGAATGTTATTAAAAAAATTATTATTTCCTACATTTTTATTTTTACTTACCTCCACATATATTGTTCAGTATATTACGTTAAAAATTCCACAAAACTTATGGTCGTAATAACCGTAATCCAGGCAGTTAAACGTAGAAGGCTTTTAAACCATTTTTCTATTAAACAAAGTACCAAAGAGAAAAGATAACTTTAAAAATTAAAAAAAAAAAGGAAGATAGTTTTTCAAAAACATTCAGGAAACTTTAAATTTTCCGTAATTTTACTATTGTTAATTCTAGTATTGAATCCACAAAGATATCTACTAATTCCCAAACGGATTTTCATCCTCAAGGGGCGAGAGGTTCCCCCAATTTCTCACCCCTCACTACCAGCGCTGAGACATCAATCGTCAAGATCGATGCCAAGAAAAAAGGAGCACCTGTCCGCTAGGAAATATCGAGACGAAATATCGTTAGGAAAAACTGTGACAACGAATCAGAGGCACATTCGTTTGCCGACAATTTGCTGACTTATGGTCGCATGCCCGGCGAACGTCAGTAAACCTTTGTGTCAGTAGTTGGTGGACGCAATTCCCTCGCCAATATCGATCGAATTAAACCAACAATACGTTCCGATTTTTCACTCGAATTTTCATCGCGTTCGTTTCTCTCTCTCTCTCTCTCTCTCTCTCTCTCTCTCTCTTTCTCTCTCTCTCTCTCTCTCTCTATTTTATTTTATTTTATTTTATTTTTTTGCCTCTGATTTGTCAACGAAAATTGCTCGTTGGGATTCAATGCTTTTTCATTTCTGTTGCAGGAAGCGGAAGCAG
>KQ435760.1:763131-777742 GCA_001276565.1 Melipona quadrifasciata | reverse complement strand
GTCACCAGTGGTGTCTGGCGATTGACTTCGTTTTCTTTCATCTGTTCTGCCCGGAGAAGGAAGAGAGAGTCTCATCGTATAACGTTTTGCATATGAAAATAGGTGTATACCATTTACATTATATATTTCACGCTATCACAATACACGGTCTAAGGTAAAGTCCTGGTTTGATATGTACAATATAATATAATATTTATAGTATTTCATACGGTGAGTTCACTTAGCTTCAGCGTTTGATGTATATTTTATATATCATCGTTTACTATCCTATGCGAAGTAATCTACAAGTTCTTGGATGAATTCTGGAATACCTAGGATGATTTAGACAGATATTTTATATACCTTTTAAATATCCGTAAACAATTTACAATTGAAAAGATTTCTTTAAAAAAGAAGTTATCATTATCTCAATATAGTCAACATTTAACAATCTAGAACTAAAGCTATAAATGAAATTTATTTAATTTAATAAATTATTTTGTCCTATGGACTCCTTGCTTGTAGAGTTGTTAACTAAAATTTTTAAAAATCTTTTTTAAGTAATTTCCACTAATAAACTTCCAAATTTCGAAAATAACTTCAGCTACAAAGTTATTGCTCAAACGCCTCGGTTAAGTGGAGCACCCTGTTTGTTCACCATAATCCACATTATTCCCATGTGCCTCGCGCGAGCTGAATCTCTACCTTTGTACAGATTACTAGTCTGTAATGCACTTTGATCATTTGATTGTGTCGTCAGTCGATTTTGGCATGCTTCTTAAGCCAGATCTCGGCCGGCGGCTCCCTTTGAACTATCTGGCTATAGAAATTGACCGGTGTAGACACGTTCGAATGGTTCCACAGGCAAAGACCGGGCTTCAGGAACGAGTTCCCACTACCTATAGTGTACCTACAGTTGGTTTGAAGTGATTCGAGGAACACGGGAAACCATTGTGAATCTGAACGTGTAGTCAGAGGACACAGCGAGTCTGTATAATTTCTCTTCTTTACGTGGACTCTCCCTTCCTGTCTCTGCTTGCCTAATTGAAAATTCAACTAAAAGGTAGTACGGAGCACGGTGCGATGGCCTGGTATGTGTGTGAATGTATGTACACTTGTGCAAACACAGTCAAGGTCACCGCGGCGTCCAAGTATGTACACTGAATTGACCATTGAATGGAACACAAGATGAAAAATGCGGGTAAGAAGAACATGGTTCCAGCGCCATCTGCAGGGCGATTCCCTTCGCTCTCTATCACTCTGATTCCAGTGGATTGCACGAAGACCCGAAGAGGTAGCATCTGCCAGGGCAGTATTCTGTTCAGAAGGCAGGCAAACGCTTCTGTTTGGGCTTACGATCATTGGACAAAGTTCACGTTGTACGTCTCCACTTCCATGGGCTGTAGATTCACTTCTTGCAGACCATCCTTCAACCTATGCTTCGTCCTAGTGCCAGTCAGCGAGGTCTTCGTTACATTGAGATTCGCTAACTTGAAGAACGACGTTCCTTGACCAATCTTTTCCGTCAGCGGGCAGTGTTTCATAGCAACGTCTACACCCACGGAGCAACTATAACCTTGCCTATGCAGCACCATCAGAGCACTGTTCACAGGGAAGTGTGGCAGTTTCTGGTCGTGGTTGGTCCTAAGGTTTAATAGGTGTAGGTCACAGGGGAAACTTTGACTTAATAGCCTAACCTCTGGTGCCATCGCTATGTCACCTTCCGTACCGTCCACCACGAAAATATTTACGGGGTAATTGA
Source organism: Melipona quadrifasciata (assembly GCA_001276565.1). NCBI lineage: Eukaryota > Metazoa > Arthropoda > Insecta > Hymenoptera > Apidae > Melipona > Melipona quadrifasciata. The sequence goes on along the minus strand of KQ435760.1, from coordinate 776,001 downwards.
GAGCGTTGCTCAGATGATTAGCAAAAAGGGAAGGCTTGGAATATTTATCCTTCTCCCCGGTGATGTCTTCTAATAGCAACCAGTGCTTTATCACGGTTCTACGATTGTCCAGAAGACCCTCACCCATTCCCCTCGAATCATCGTACAATGTTCTTCTGTCTAACATTACTTCTAGCCAGCCTGGTTGGTAACTGGCTGCTCCCTGGCAGTGATTTACTAATAGAGTGAGTCTGTGATTGGTGTCTTCGATGTAGGCCATGGTGGTGATGGGGAAGTAATTACCCTCGATGCCGATTCTCTCTATCTTCGTCCTCTTAATCATTTGGTGGCCGTTCAAGTCTGTGTAAAACTCTGGAGGATCGCCATTCAGAATATCAGTCTGTAGACGCATGAACATCTCTGTTTCGCGATTCTTCGGCGGAGTTTCAAAGTCCACGATGTTCCTCAGGTAGATAGCCTCGCCAAGACCATCGTCTCTGTGATAGATGGCCACGTGATGGGTTAACAATTTTCCATACTCAACTGTCAGCCTTGAACTGAGGCTTCCACTGACGATGTAGATCTTTTGATGAGGTGTATACGCTTCGAGAACGTCCTTGTCGATGTCTCGAAGATTGGGATCGGGCATGAACAAATAAGCCCCGCTGTGGAACTGCGCGGACGGATAAGCAGCGAATTGAACGGCGCATTGCATGATTTTACCTGTCGCCTTCTTGGTCACTCTTTTCAAGAACCCAGTCTGACCATCGAACAACAGCTTCATCCTCTGGTTCTCCAATTGAACGTCGCCTACTTGCATGGGTTTGATAGGAAACACGTTGTCCTTGCCACATCTGCTGCAGTACACCGTGGAAATAGCCTCCATGGGCACCTTATCTATCTGTTGAAGATGATACGTGGCTATAGACAGAGGTTTCAGCTCCACCACGAACAACAGAACGTAGACGTCGTGAGTGATGCTCGTGGCATTCATTACCGGAGCTATCTGATACGAGATGGGATTCTTTTGCGGGTCTAGGACTCTGATTTTGTAAGAAGTGATTTTCAGACTTATCACCTCCTGTCTGGGTTGAGCCAGAGGATTGAACAGGACTATTTTCTTGGTCTCCTGACCGTTTATTCCAATGGGTATCTTCTTTGGTAACTTTTCGTAGCTGTCTCTGTCCGACTCAGCCAGAACATACACGGAATTAGGTTTACTGGTGCTTCCAGCTAAAGACTGAATGGCGAAACTCTGGAGGCTGGTCGTGTCTGAGATAGATTCGAACAGTTTTAGAGCATAGTCCTTCATGACGAAGGACTTGGAGGTGCCAGTGATGGCATCGTGATGCTGGAAGAGGCCTAAATTTCTCCTAGCCTTCACCAGCTTTTCAAAGTAAGTTTCGTACAGCATGAAATCCTTGCCGGATTGTTTGGCCACGTTTAGAGCTATGGTGTAGAGGATCTCAGCTGATCGGAGGTTTGCTTCTAACTCACGGTCCAGGATTTTCATGTACGGTCTTGTGGTGAAATAGCCGCTCCAGTAGGCTGGCCTGCCCTCGCTGAAGATGTCGGAGTACACGAAGAAGTCGCCCTTCAGAGTTGGGAAATCGTCGATGCGTTTCCTCACCTCGCGGAAATAGTCTTTAGGAGTACCAAACACCACTTCCGCGTTGTACTCTTCTTTCCTGCTGTTGATGTAGTCCATTAGGATTTTGTAGTTGGTGTATTGTTGGTCCCACTCAATAGCATGGTCGTATCTGAAACAGAATGAAACACAGAACTGGTAAATACGTGTTTAAATACTCAAAATGTAGTGTAGAAAGTAAACTATTCGTCGCAAAGAATCAATTTCTACAAAAAAAAAGTTACTCAAGTGTATCAGTGAAACAGCAAGTTACATATCGTACGTATAATACTTCACGCACAATGTTTCTCCAGAATTTTCAAGGAAATCTGACCGCGACACGAGCACCTAATTCTCACCTAAAATCATCCCCGAGCGGCATTAGCACCACGTTGTGCGTGAACAACGATCCAGTCCTGGAATACTGCTCCAGAAGCAGCTCGGCCATCTGCTTCACGTTGTTAGGCGTGATCTCCACCGCCCTCACCGAATACTCGGTATACTCCCCGCGAATCTTCCTGAAGTCGAAGTTCAGGCACACGTGAGGATGCGGACCGCAGGAGTGTTTGATGTTGTAGATGTCGAACGGCTGGTTGTGCGTCAACATGTCAGCCTTGCCGGTTTGATCCCAAGGCTGCATCCAAATGAAGTCACCGTACTGTTTCTTCGCGAACCACTGTTTCCACGCGTAGTGTATTCTTTGGATCACCGTGCCAGAGGCTCCGGAAACTTTCAGGAAGTACGGTATGGTGCCACCGTGGCCAAACGGGTCTACGGACCAACCAGACTCCGGAATTACGTCCAGGTTTGTCTTGAGCCATTGGTGACCTGGAATCAAAGAGATACGAATCGGGTCAATTAAAAAGTATCGTCGTGCGGAGACTGTGAACGGGGAACGGGGACGGGGAATGCGGTTCAGTTTGCATAATAGTCAGCAATGCCGCCGGAATAATCGGCTTTTCTGGTGTGTCGAGTACTGGCAAGCCAGCCGGCCGTTTAACGTCCTGGCAACGGTTAGGTGAATCTTTTGAGACTTCTGCTGGTCTCATTAGGGAGAGACACAGACGTTGTGCAAATCAAAAGGATCGATGCGAGCAGCGTCGTTAAATTCGAGGAACGTGGGAGCGTCTTTTGAGCGCCGTTCGCTCGTACCGCCGATCGCGAGATATTTATCGCTATATAAATATCTCTGGAGCTCGTTTAAAAGCTCATGCTCCACGGGAGAACAGGAGGAGTGCTCTTCTCCTTGAGTGCTTCCAGTCGGGACGAGTATGAAATCTACAACGGCCTGATTCGACGCGGATTCCTATTTTCAAAATAGGAATCTGAGACGTGATCATCATCAGTCAAGTCGACAATTCTAAGCATTGAATAATATCGTTGTAATTTGTGTTGGATTACCAACAATATTTTGGGTATTTAAATTCTTTGTACCTTGCATTTCGTTTGACAAATATTAGTGATAAAGTAAAGACAAATTAAAAATTCCAAAAATTATTGATTGATCCAATCATAAATTGTTGCGGTTCTTAATGAGATTCAATGAGCTACGAAGTTAATTCTTAAATTCTGGCATGTACAGCCTGCTAGTTAATCCTTGACTATTAACCATTAATTATTAAGAGTCTACGATTTAAGAATTTCCATAAAAAATCACGAACTAGTTATTTTCTCTACTGTTGAAGGAAAAATTTGCCTCGAAAGCCATAGTTCAGGAAGTAATACGACTATTTGAAGAACCAGATAGAGAAAGATGGTGAATGGACTGGATGGTTCATTGTATCTAGGATGTCCACTAATTCAGACACGATTTCTCACGGTGAAAACCCATTTCGATACGCGGTCGTAGCGCCGTCGACGGTGGTTGTAATCGCTGCCTATTTATCAGTTCTCACCCTCCTGGCATTCCTCACCGACCAAACAACCTCCGTTTGACCCTGTGCAACAGCGGGGAGTTAATCCACATCCGTTGCCACAGGATAGAGACCGCGTTCCAACTCCTCGATGGACAATTTATGGTGTTGTGTATTAGTTCGCAGCGCCCCTAGCGGCGATTATAGTAAGGTGTATAGCTACCGTTACTACGTTTGTCAAAGTCAAAAGCTCGAGTCTAATTTTCACTGAACATGCAATGAAAATTAGTTAAAAATTGTGTTTATAGACGAAATGATACTCACGGGGGTTTAAGTCTGATTTTCACTGAATATGAAAGGAAAATTAATTAAAAATTATATTTTGGTTTCGTAATTAGTAGATTGCGCAGTTTTATATTTTTAGGAACATAAGTAAGGAAAGAAAACCCAAATTGAAATTTGTTTCATTTAATTTTCGTCGAATTTTACAACATTATACCCCGTAATATATATTTTTGCATGAAAATGCAAAATTGTTAAAAATCCGAAGCCGGTTAATTAGCTTCGCTAGCGAAAAATTTTGGGTCACAACAAGGGAAGAGACCATTTAAAAAGATGTACGCAACGCAGGTGGTGAAACAGAACACGAAGTGCGATTCGATTTGCAATGGTAGCGAGGTATTTCTTTATTTCATTTCGATGTGGCTTCGGCCCTCGTATTTTCGAGGGGGAAAGCGAATTTGTACGGGTTTCTAGTTTTCCACGATAAATGGTCATTGATCGAATCCAATGAAATGCTCGCGTAAAATGGAGGAGAACTCCTTGCGTGGCGTTTGACGTGGAAAATGAACTGTTAGAAAAACGGGAGTTTCACATACAATCGATGGGGATCGAAAGAGCTGTTTTTGTTGTGAAAGGGTAACTCGTTGAAATCCAAGTTCTAAAATAAACTTGACACGCTAATTCAAATCTATTACTCAAGCAAATTTCTGATGCTTACCTAATTTTTAATTCGCTTCAAAAAACCATTTCAAACGTAATGTATCTTTAGCACTGATTGAAATTTACTCTAGAATCCCCAAATGCGACTTCATTAATCAAAAACGGATTTAACATCCTAAATCTAAATTTAAATTGGAATTTTAAATTAGGATCTCAATATAATCGTAGTAGTCTGGCCTTCTGCGGAAGCTTGAGGATTCCATTCTAGATGATGACGTTCTAACCTAGACTTAACGTTCCAATCCAAAACTAACCAACTTTCTCCAGTCTGAACTAGTTATGAAATCTCGTAATCTAGACTAGATACTCTAACCCAAATCTTATTTCGACTATTTCAAAACCTATTACACTTTTACAATTGCTGGTAAACCAATCCATATTTAATATTTTATCTGATATTACAATCCAAACTTGTACAATCCAAATTTTTGACGTCCTAGTTCTCTAGAAATATCTTAATGTAACAAATTTTCTAAAGTTTCAAGTTTCCTTAATAGTAATAAATTTTTCTGGCAGTCCCAAACTTGCAGTAAAAGTTTCTAGTCTTTTCAAGTTTCCTTAAATTTTCTAATAATCACAATTTCTCTAATAATTTTATCATTGCGCATTTTTTTTCTTTTTTTGCACAAAAAAATCGGGAACGCAAAATCTAACAAATTGAATTCCAAATTTCGTTTCCAAGTGCAATACGTAGTTACGTTAACATGGTTCCAAGAGAAAGAGGCAAACGGAGACAGCTTCAATTATTACGCTAATGCAATCGTCTGGAGCGCCCTGAAATTCCTGCGAAACCGAATTCGTATTCAGGATCCTCCTCTGCGCATGGACAAGCACCAGCATAGACCAGTGGCAACAACAACCAACGTTGGATGCACTTGGTGTGCATGCAACGATGTGCAGCTAAGCGTGCGTGTTAACGCACGCAGCCGTGTAGACAGTCTGTTCTCTATGGGCTCCTCCTGGCCTAAGTACAACGCTGTTGCGGATTTAGGTTAGCTCATTAGGGGGCCAACATTGTTACGTTACCCGTAACATCTCGTCTGCAATTTTTCTTTTCAATCGATTTATAGTTTCAAATTCATATTTGCCCTCCCACGCTTTTTCGTTGCTCGTTTCTTTTACGTAGATACTATTATTTTATAAAATATAGAATAATTTTTTCTTTTATTAAAAGTGGGAAATTTTCATCAAAAGTGGCACTAATTTTTACGAAGATAGAAAGATCGTGCGCAAAATAATTTTTCTCATGTACAAAAATTAATTTTTGATGAGAACCACTACACACTCTAGGAAGAAAGATAAATCATTCTAACAAATTCTATAAATCATATAACAACAATATGACTGCAATTTCTCACAAAAATATATAAATACAATATTTTTTCACAGTGATCGAGTAGTTAAGAGAGTAGAAAGTACAATTTTGAAATTTAGGCCTGAGTCTATTACTTTCTGAGATTTTTCACGTGATAATTGCAACTTAACCTAAAATCTAATTACGTGATATATATTTGCAACCAAACCGTAAATTAACAATTCTCACTCACCTTTTAATTACTCAGAGTTTCTAAAAACCTTCTACAAACACTGTGACACTGTCGCTAATGATTCCGACACTCGACGCGACATTTAAGCTCGCAAAAACAACAACAACAATTCCCCATAATTTGTCACGAAGCGACAGATTGAAATATTGGTTTATAGGAATAAAGGGCGGTGGTAATTGAAAATCGTGGCCGCGGGGCACAATCGTTCTACGCGATTGAAAACAATAGGGCAACCCCGCGAGCGTCACGCGTCGAAATCAAAGTGCATATCGTTCGGGCGTTTGGAACGAATTGGAAGACCGTTAATGAAAACGACCACCAATCGGATCGGATTTAATTCCATTAATAACCGATACCGACCGTACGAACCTAACCCATAAATACACGAAAACCTACACGTAGGTTAGGTTCCTAAAGTGTTGGCGGGTCTCTTTACGCGTTCGATTTACGGCGCATAAACTCGTCGAGGCATGCCTTATCGTGTACCCCTTAGGGACTTCCGGCTGGCTGACCTAAATGTTCCATCCAGATTGACCCAGTTTCTCTTCCCGAACGTCCTCGAGGTATCTGTCTCGTTTATCTCCGCGGAAGGGAGGCCGGAACGGTTTCACCGTTTCAGTTTTATCGTCGGAGACGGAGTATATTTGGTACGTAACCGGAACTGTTCGAGACTTAAGGGAGACTTAACGTAGTTAAACGGGAGGGGACGAATTAACTCGTTCCACTAGGCGTTCGCTCGGAGATTTAGAACTTCGAGTTTTTTCTCTAAACGAATGAAAAATACGTTTGATACAATGCAAAGGAAGAAACTGTTAGATTCTAAATTTTGGAAATAAGTTTGTATAATACGTTTAATTTTTGAAAGTAAGGATAACTTATTAATTTTGTAATTTTGTAAGTCGATTTGTTTCTATTCTAATCCTCGAATGTGCTAATTATATCTGCTAATTCTGCATTTATATTTGGAAAGATCACGCAATCTGGAATCGATTTGTGCTTATTAAATTTTCATTTCAAAAATGTGACAAATATCTTTGGTAAATAAATTGAACCAGTCTAACAGGCTTTTTTAACCTCTATATCTAACTATAATAATTTCCTTTGTCTATCGTTAAAAAATATTTCAATATTTTCATGGAATGACATTTAAGGAGAACAACCTTTGTTTATCGATTATAAAATATCACGAATAAATAAATAAATCTTTCTGTTGTGCAACATGTAAAAATTCGTTTCCTCTTGACTCTATATTTTTTCAACATAACGGACTGAATAAATATCCCTAGATACACAGTTTGTTTGTTTTAATTATTGCCAACTAGGAATTGAATCACGGTGTTTGAAAAAAAGAAAAAAAAATGAAAAAAATATACGTTGCTTTTCTAACATTGTTTAAACATTAATACCAGTGAAAAAGGCAGTTAGTGTTTATACTACATCTTGTTCGAGAGCATCTCATTATACAGACGAACTTTACCTTTCCTTCTTACGAAAAAAATTGAATTTAACAAAGTAAATTTTCGATAAATAAAATCATCAACTTCATGAAACATAACAAAAAATGAACTTTTGAGAGATAATATAGATTTCTGTGCCTGATTAGACATAACACAGCAAATCACCGAGTGCAAATAAAACTATCAGCTCTGACTTGACCAACGGAAGTCAAATCTTCATTAATTTCATGAATTTTTCAATTCCACTCGGCAATGAAAAAAAAAAAAATCTCTCAATTTTCTCTCGTGGTTGGAAAAGGTTCCTTCGAAACGCTTGTTATAAACTGCAAAATGTGGAAGCAGGAAGGGACAATTTGCGGGACAAGCCGGCATCCTCGAATAATTGACGTAATTTCGACGCTACGACCGACGGCCACCGATGACTCTGTGAATGCGGATCGTACTAACGGACTAACGGACCGGTAACAATCCGCCAGTGGACGTTAATGTTTAAGCACGCTCGAACGGTTTCGAGTATCGCGCGTCTGAATCGAAAATACCCGGCCCTAGCCCACGGAATTGCAGGCGTTCCCCGCGACATCGGGCATTAGGAGACTCGAATTAGTTTCGAGCCAGGGACGCTTAAGCACCGTCACTGACTATTCATTTAACTCGACTGCCCGTGCCCTCTGCGAAACTCTACGAACCACTCTACGGTTCCGAGCAAAATTTTGCGTTTCTTTTATTCTATTCCATTTTATTTACTACGCTTGAAGTGTAAATTTTTCTCTTTTTTTTTTTTTGAACAGAAATTTTAATAAATCCAGATGTGCAACGATATTAACAGCTCAAACTGCGTAGTGGAGAGAAATTTAAATTTAAACTCAACGCTCTGATAAATTGTATTTCACAAGTCACAAATCAGGTTTACCAAGAAACGAATTTCGAAGCAAAAACTAAATTTCTGTTAAACACTTGAGAGGAGCATCCGAGGTGTATATAGGTTTGAAGAGGAAGGAGGACACGCGAGAGAAGTCCGATGAAAGGGTGTGGCGTGGCCTAATGCGAGCGAACAAACCATTAAACTACACTCAGCCGGTACTCAACTGATTATAACCCATTAGACACGACATGTGTGCATTAAGCGAGTTATCGCGCGCGTAGACTGCACCCTGAAACACGATCAGAGACCATCCTGCTGACTGACACGGATGACTCGAACAATTCCAATGGGAGAGACGTTCTATTCATTGGTCTCTTCCTCTCTTTTTCTTTTTCGAACTGCGAGAAAAAGTGCTGTCCTTATTCGCCCACTTTTGACAATGTTTGAGAATGTTTGACAGTGTTTGAGGATAAAATTTAATTAGATGGAAATTTTTAATTTTTGCGATTGGATTATGATTGTTATGTAGTACGTTATAGGATGACAAAATTGATTTTTAAATGGCAGTAAGCGATAACAAAGATCATTCTAGATTTTTAGTTATAATTCGTCCAATTTCTAAATTGATAATAGTGAATTACGCGGTCAGCATAAATTTATCTACAAGATTTTTGAACACTTGCGAGTGATTATTATGTAAATTCGATGTATTGTTCAATTAAAGAAGTTGGAATTACTATTAAATATTATCGTATTGTATTTTTAATATTTCATGTATTTTATTTTGTGTATTGGTATACTTTGTGTACTGATATTGAGTTCATAAAAAAAAGTACATTGAAAAATTATTAAATTAATTATGAGGTTCAATTCTTTGATATATAAAAGAAAAGAAAAAAAAAAAAAAAAGGAAAGAGCTATGTGAGGAAAAAGTTGGCGAATCACGGAAGTTTCGTGAGGATAAGGGAGAGAAGGATGGTCGACAAACGAGTTGGAGAAAGTTAGGGGAATGAATCCAACACGCTCCCAGGGATAACGAATCATCGTTCAAACGTTTCTGGAGCACGTTTGGACTTTAATTCCATGGAATTGCCAAGTTCATCCAAATATCGCTAAAGGGGGAGATCTTCGTTCTGGCTGATTCTCGGTTCGCAATCGTCCAGAAATTCGGGAAAATTCAGTGGAAAAAAATTTTTCGAGCCAAATAAAATGCAGACAATGACATAGGAAAAGTTTTTGAACTAAATATAAAATACAAACGGTGACAGTTGAAAAAGTTTTTTAACTGAATAAAATACGTGTAATAATAGAAAAAAGAAATTTTATTTTAATTAAATAAAATACACGTACAAGTACGTGGAAACGGTTAGTGAAATGCATGAAAACATCATTCAAACTGAAATGGGTCGTAGTTAAATCGAGAGATGTTACTCGGTATTACCGACAGGCCATCTCGATATATTTTATTTTTCAATGAACCTTTCGCCCGGAGTGCAACTCGGAAAGATTAATGTCCCTTTCGATTTGAATAAATTTTGCACGCCGGAGGATGAGCCGCATGCCGTGCTTAATAATTCAGCCTTCACCTCTTCGGCTGGCTGACCTTAAAACGTCCAACGTCACTGGCGGCCGCCTGACGCGACACGTTTCGCGACTACTTGCACCGTTCGATAGAGCGTCGACCTCTACCACTGACAGACTCGTCTAGTAGCGAGGCGTCGCATTAGTCAGCCAGAAGAGCTGCGAGCAAACGGAAGGATAATAAATACCGCACGCCACTTGTTGCTCTTATTTCACGAGAATCAAAGAGTCTACGCACCGAGCTTCTTCACATTCTAAGGGAGAGGTTGGAAAATGTATATTTTTTGTATAGACTGTTAGGTGCTTTTAGCAAAGTATCATTTGTCGAGAGTGATGGTTGTGGATTTCTTTGAAAATTCGAGGTTCCTCGATCGAATGACTGCCTAAATGAGAAAATTAATTAAGGAAATACACAGATCTATAAATATTTGTTCATATTTTTCATACTTTATCACACTACACACCAATTCAATTAACCCAATGACCACAAGAAATTTCTGAGATTCATTGGTCGGGTTGGAGGAAATTAGTTGGCGAAAGATGCGAATCTTGCGAGATGGAATTGATTGCAAAGATAACGGGGCTCGTTAACCTCGTTGCTAATTCTCAGGGACCGGCCGAAATGAGCCTGGCATTTCAGGACAGGCCGGTAATGGACTCGTCCCGGTGCACTTCCGGTTATTATCGGGCTTCCTGCACGTTCCACGCCAGGATCGTGGTTATCTCGATTTCTGCAATTGTCGATACCTCCCCCTCCCATTCCCTTATCTCGCCGTTACTTTACTGGATTTCAGTGCTCGGTTAATCCAGCAACTCAGCTCGTCGACGTCGTTGCGATCTCACCCGTTAGCATTCATCTGAGCACGCTTTCGTTCATGTTCGAATAATTCCGCGAAATTCGACTTTCACAGTTTTCGTAATTTTAAATTAAGTAGTTTTTGATATTAGTCTAACCTTTGATTATAGAAGACTGTATATTGACTATTTATATATTGACTATACTTACAATAATTGCAAACTATTATTTTGCGAAAAATTCCACTAAATACGATAACATTTATATCATTATGATTCATGATTTATATATTTATAAATTTATAATTTCTAATTTTAAAGTTTAATATAAATATAAAATAAATAATAAAAAACATCTAATAATGTTAAAATAAATACGTAATAAATAGATTCAAAAATGTTACTATAAAGAATATGTAGTGATATTTAAGAATATTTTATGAATTAAAGAAGTGCACATATGCACGGGCCTTGGGAGAAGGTTAGGCGCCCCGAGCGCGGTACGCAATGTGTTAAGCTAGGAATATTTCAATTATTAGTAACGTTTAACACTAACTTTAGCTAATCTAAAGCTCAAATATTTTCAAATCTATTTCTTAATATGGAAATTCGAAGCTGTTTGGGATAAACCATAGTTAGGTGATTGGTTATCAGAAACGGATAATTAATTTGCTGCTCAACGACGGCTATAGCTCCGTGATTTCCTCCGCTAAACAATGGAGCGGTTTATTATCCGTTGGCCGGAGCCATTGTCCCCTTACGTGGGCCTCGATAAATCAATCGTTCTATTAATCGAACAGGTGCGATCGGGAATTAGACGCGTTCGTGATCGTAAATTACGCTGATCCGTTTACGATCCGTGACGTTCGGATTTGTCGCTGCGAGATGCATAATTTCGCCGGTGCGAGCTCCATCTACCGTGAAAACCTAACCTCAAACCAGATCGTTTCCATCTCGATTCCTCCCGTTTCATTTTGATTCCTACACCCTGCGCAATTTCGTAACTCCAAAGTGACAATTCCCGAATGACTTGAAACAAAAATAAACTCGATATCTCGATCTATAATTTCCCAATCTCTTTGCATTTTCATCTATTGTAATAAAACTAGATCTATCCTCACCGCACTTTCATCTATTACGCAACCATACAGAACTGTTCCAATTCAAGAAATTTAGTACTGGATCTTGAGGATTAAAACAGAATTCTATAGTTATTTAGTTCTAGTGATGTGACTAGCCTAATCTGTCCGCGTTTTCATCCATATAGAAGCATCTTGAGGAGTCTAATATCAGTTTCTAAGTAATGAGTGAAGAAACTTAACAGGTCCAAAACAAAATTCTGGCTATTTACTTTTCTCGATCAGCGACTGGCAAGAAGGGACTAGGCTGCTCAAAGCGACCGCGACAAACGACAGGTTGTTTTTCGAGAGGAGACAAGGGACAAAGGAACGGGCACATTTCCCCTGGCATGGCACAAAGGAATCCCTCGCGACACTTTATTTCCTCAGGAAGGAAAGCTCGGCGATTACTCTCGCGAAACGCAATTAAGTCGCCCGTCCTTGTTCCTTTTTTTCCTTTCTCAAATTGTAATTTTTCCCTTTCCTGTATGCTGTTCACGTTCAAAAAGTCGTGGCTCGAGATGTTTGAAGAGTCGGCTCCCTGTTTCCGAGATAATGCTTGGGAGAGTAAAAGAGAGAGAGGGGGGGGGAGGGCGGTTAATTACGAGATGCTACGGGGAAGGTTTCGAAGTGATTGTAATAAACTATTTTCCTCGGTGGATGGCTGCGATGACAGAAGTAATCTGATTTGAAAGGGGCCACGTGGTCCGAGCTTTTGGAGCTGACGCGAGCATGTACATTCGGACGGAAGAATTAATTTAGTGGACAATTGTGGAAATTCGTAGTTGAAATGTTCCACTTTATAAGGATGCAAATAATTTAGGGAGTTTTTAAAAAAATGATTACTGATGAATCTTCAAGACAATTACAAACTTAAATTTCTCTTAATTTCGATGTCTCAAAATATTATTATTTCTCTCAAAAAGATATGCAAATGAGACTAGACTCGACCTTCTAAACTCTATCTAAAATCGATGCGAAACCGTCGCGACAGCGAACGAATCTCAGGCTCCTTGAAGCCGTAAAAAATAAGGAGCGGAGAAAAGAAA
>KQ435760.1:752960-763071 GCA_001276565.1 Melipona quadrifasciata | reverse complement strand
GTATCCTGGAGGACTTAAATTACATCCCTTATACACGGGAGGAGAAGCTCTCGTTGTGGATATTCACCCTGAAGTGGGTGGATCCGAGCCGCGTAATATCGCCGCCAGAATTCTCCTTCGATTGTGCTTCCCCAGTATTTCCAACGTTTGCCCTTTCCTATGTTCCTTGCCAGCTGGAGAAAAAGAGGAATTCTTAGCACGCGAACGTAAACGCTTTTATCTCGCGATATTTACACTGGATCCACCGAGAGATACCGAGGTTTTCGAAACTTCTCTCTCTCTCTCTCTCGATTCTTTATCGCCATTCTTTTTCGTCTCATCTTGCCATTCGTTCCGCAAGAAAATGTATCGAGAACGTTTTCTGGTTTCCTGGCTAGAAAGACGAAGCCAATTTGGGAATCCATGTTGCAGTTGGTATGCCTGTACGGGCAATTCTGAGATACAGAAATAAGCGAATATGAAATATCTGGCGTTGGTGTCAAGCAAGGAATAAAGTAATCCGGCGATGCAGACTCCTAACGGTTACTATCTAATAAATCTAGGTTTACTGGACCTGCTGGACCAAATAAATCTCATCAGGATTAAATTCAAGTAAAATTAAATTTTTAGAGAATTTGGCTAATCAGAATATAATTGCGGTCAGAATAATTTTCATGTAAATTGTACCTAAATTTGAACTATCAAAGTAAATATTTATCTAGCAAAATAAATATTTAAATATGCAGAAGACTGGTCAAAATGAGATCTAATAAATTTACCACGATGTTTAAACTGTAATATTAATAATCTGCGTTACAGTTGGTGTGCCTGTGAAGACTGTTCCGCGGTACAAAATGAGCAAATACGAAATAGATGGCGTTGGTATCGGGTTGTCTGTCCACCAACTGAGGAATAATTTACGTTTAAATTGACCTGATCACAAAATTCTGGAGAACCAAGTTTTCAATTTAAAATCATTGTATCCGATTCGATCGAAAGAAAGATACAATCGCGTGAATCACTCTGTACGCTAAATAAAGAAAACTTCTTAAATTACATTTAGATCGTTGTTATCTCAAAACGCGCTCCATTTTCTGGATTTCCTGTTATAAGTTCCTATGATTTCTTTTATCATACCGTGGAACGGATTGTAATTTAAATGGCAGTTGGTGCACACACGTTCCATTGAAATAATACCGCGCTGGCTATATTAACTTCCAATTATTAGGGTTCTGAATATGTATGCGGTCGGTTCGCGCTTAGAACGTTAAATATCCAGAGCAGCCGCGGTCAATATGCGTGCTTGTGGGCATTACACGCCGATATATCGGCAAATATTCCGCACGTGAATATGCAACGGTGAAAACGCAACACGTTACCAACAAATCCCTCTATATTGCTATCAGTTGGAACAGAACCGAAGAATTTCCAGACCGACTCGAATCGATCAAGCGCAGTGAATCCCCGCTATGGAGGATGGAAATTACGGTTTAAACATCGCGGTAAATTTGGCAGATTCTGACCGAAATGCTGAGATTAACTATCTGGGGATCATTTGGTAAATCTATATTCCTTATTTAGTTGTAATATTAGTTAATATTATCTATGATACTAATTTCTATTTGGTAAATGTTACTTATATATTGCGAGACAATTTATGTCGAAATCATTTTAATCTCGTTGTCAGTTGGAATCATTGTGTGTAATTGTGATTAACAGGTCAGATTTATTAGGTTTCTAAAACCAATAAACTTAAATTTATTCAATTTTTTTAGATAAATTGGCATAGTAGCTTTAGATTGGCTATTTGGTCCTCAGAATTTTAAGGTACGACTAATTTGTACGGGAATTGTTTTTAAAATACCTAGTCTGAGCTTTTTGCTCAAAACTAAATCTATCCAATTTACTACAACGTCTAAATTCGAATTTAACGAGTGAATTTTGGTAAGTTGACAATTCATCAATTCCCTTCAACTTATCATTCACGCCACAATATAAATGCAATTCCAGCAAGAGGACAGTGGCCCAGGTGATCCTGTGTGTATCAGTCCTCGAAGAAGCATTCGAGGATCGTCAGAACGTAGCAGATGACTCCCAAACGTCATAACTCGGATCACGATCGCGCTTAATGGCCTCGAGACGGTGATAACACCAGGGCGTATTTAGGGGAAACGGTAATTATTATGGCGTGGCTAGTACCGTGGAAGTCTCGATTGTAATCAGGGGAATTCTAGGGTACGATAAAATTCTGGCATTAAACGAGCTAGGTTCTTTTCCCTCTCACCACCAAAGCAAAGATCTTTTTTTTTTTTTGCAAAGATCCTCCAGGAAGTTTTAAGATTGAATACAAATTCTTTCAGTTATTGCATTCTTCAGTTACGCCCAATTTCCATTTTGCCTCGTTTTATGTCGTTTTATGTTGGTACTACGCTAAAAATTTAGGAGCGATGAAACTTCAAGATGGCAGCACTTACCTTCGATCAGCTGATCCAACATGGCGTAGATGTGCGACGTTGCCTCATCAGTCATCACCCAGCCTCCTGTGGTCATCTCTAGTCTGCCGTCTTTTACTAACCTCTTTACGACCATCTTCTTGGTGGGATGGGCACTGGAAATGAACAAGAAAATTGGAGATTTTAATTAAATGATATTTTCGTTATTAATTTAATATATTATTATTGATTAAATCAAACTGGCAATTCGTCTTTTTTTTTTCAAATTTTGACATTAGAATATTTTTGATTTGCACCTTATTAAGCCTAAAATTAGTTAACATTGACGTCAGAATTTAGGATTGATCGGCAGAAGCAATGAGGTTAGCTCTCTTGTTAAGAACGTTTATGTCTGCCATAAAATAGCCACAAAGCTCGCATTGTCTGCCGAGGACTTCCAGCTCCTCTCTCGTTTCGGTTTAAAGTCTGATCGCTAAACTAAATCTTCTCTATGCTCACGTTTCACGATCCATTCCACTTTCGATCTTGAAAATTTGCCTTCATCTAAGGACACGTCAGCTTTTGTATTCTTGGTACAGTCAGCAGTTCTACTACAGTTTTATTATATTAGGTCGAGTCATAAATAACTTCCGTTTTTTTTATTACACATTTATTTTGCTTTCATTAAATAACAAAGTTATATTAATTTATTATGTATTCACCACTACTGTGTATGACCTTCTCCCATCTTCCTGGCAGCTTATCAATTCCTTCCTTGTAAAATGTGGTTAGTTTGGACTGGAAGAAATTTTTGACTGACTGACTTGCTTTTCAAAATTGAAGGTTTTTCCATTCAAAAAGTTTTACAGGGAACAGAAAAGGTGATAGTCTGTTGGGGCAAGGAGAGTAAGGTGGGTGTAGTAAAACTGATCATCCAAGTTCAAGAATTTTTTCTTGAGTCGCCCTTGCTGTATGTGGTCGCGCGTTGTCGTGTAAAAGAATGATGTTTTTGTGAATGACGAGTGCAAGACGCTTTTCATAGAGTTTTTCTTTCACTCTTTGCAGCTGCTGAACGTATGTATCCGCAGTAATCGTTAAATTTGACTTCAAAAACTCGTGATGAATTGTACTTTGACAATCCCACCATACACACAATAAAATCTTTTTTCCATGGATGTTTGCTTTCGGATCTGGTAGGGGTGGTTGATCCTTATCAAGCCACTGTCTTTTGCGGACGATATTGTCATAGGTAACCCATTTTTCATTGCCTGTTATAATCCTCTCTAAAACGGGCTCGGTTTTTACCCGTGATAGCAGACTTGTAGCGATTGTGAGGTACCCATGCTCCTAACTTGCGAACTTTTCCTAATTTCTCCAGGTGGCGGCAAACAGTTGATTGTGATGTATTCAACCTTCCTGCTATAACTCTTGCTGATTGACGTGGATGTTGCTCCAATATTGCCTTTAAAAGTCAAGGTCAGAAGGACGTCCTGTCCTCAGTCCGTCTTTTAATGTCGTATCTCCAGAAAGGAGCTTGGCAAACCAACTTCTAACTGCCCGATCGCTTATTAGACCTTCACCGTATATACTGCATATTTTTTCAGCTGTCGCTTTAGCACTATTGCCTTGTTTAAATTCCCAAATCATTACATGATGAATATATACTTTTTCACTCTCCACTTTAGGGGATATGAACAACAGTTTAATGAAACGTGCACCACACAAAACAGTTGTCAGAAGACTAACTGAACCCTTATCTATTTAGTGAAAGCAAAAACTCGTTTGTCCCGGTGACTTATAATGGGTGGATACGAACATAGATTCTACCTAGCTGCGTCGGAAGTTATTTATGACACGACCTAATAATTTGATTCTGATATGTACCGAATATTTTTTTTTAGAGATATTCAATTTTAAATCCAAAGCGAGGATCGGATTAGATTCACGTTTTTGTTTAATAAATGTTAAATCGAATTTTTATTCCTTCTGCTGAATACATTTATATATTTTATTTTAATTTGAATTTACAATTAGGAATGGATTCAATATGAAAATAAATACATCTAACTTCGAATCCCATACCTTTCAGTTACAACTAAATTGTTTGCAACATTTTTCAAACAAGACATTTTGTCCTTTTTAAATCGTTTATTTAAACATTGGTGAATTATGGGCCAAATTGTAAATTGTTGTCACTTTCTAAAATAGTTTATA
This sequence comes from Melipona quadrifasciata, assembly GCA_001276565.1. Taxonomy (NCBI): domain Eukaryota; kingdom Metazoa; phylum Arthropoda; class Insecta; order Hymenoptera; family Apidae; genus Melipona; species Melipona quadrifasciata. Next base: position 758,446 of record KQ435760.1, on the reverse strand, counting down.
GATAAAGTGAGTTTCAGTCATGTTCGAGATTACACTATCAGATGTGAAAATCAATTTCGAAGGCGAGCGAACCGTTTCTCTAGATTCTAGGATCGCAAAGACATTCCTGGAAGTATAACTCACCGTCTAAGGAGATTAAACACGAACGTCTTACGACGGATATACAGGTCGAATAATTGTAAGTTACATACAGCAGATAGCGAAGAAAGGAGAGGACGAGTAACGTGTAACGTCGCAACGTGTAACGTCGCAACTTGCGATTTCGCACGATACAATCCGCACGATACAAATCATATTTATAGCCGGTGTGCATTCCAGCGGGTCAGGGATTTACGTGATACCGCGCAGGCCGCAATGGCCGCCTCCTCGCGGTTCAACGTCGGCCCGTAAACCGCCAAACGAATTCCGTTCCACTAGCGTTTCCCATCGTCGATAACCCAGATCCCGAGGAAGTCGTCAATTTCCACGAAGACGTCTTTAGCTTTCCGGTTAACACTTCGTATATAGATTTATCCTGAAGCTGTGAATTTACAAGTGACTTTGAAAAGTACCGCGAATTCTCACACGTAGAAAGCTGCGAAATTGTCGATGAGAATAAAAACGCGTATCAATTTCGAGTCATCCGCACCTGAGAACATTATCTTTGATCAAAGTCTATTATTCTTTGTAAATTACACTTTTAAAGAAGAAGAATCTTCCAGTTTTAGAGTACACTGGGGCTAGACCAATTGCGAGAGAGAAGATGAAAATAATTTTTCGTCTGGTAATCCAAGTCATCGTAATAATAGCCAGACACATTCTGACTCACGCCAGAGCCGCCATCCTCTTTGACTCGCCTTTTCCTTCGTTCTCTCTGACCCAAACTTCCTAATTATATCATAGTAGCTCCAGAATTTCGCATTAAGCTGAAATTCACCGTCAGACCATGAAGAAACGAGAGCTGCTACAGTGATCCAGCAGTTTCCATCATACGTAGCGCAGGCGAGGCTCGTTTTCACTCATGGCGTTCCGGGCTGTTGGAGGAAGGAGGTGGTTTTCGATTCGCCGGATATTACCTAAATCCCAAAGTACCATGGGACCGCCGTTCCTCGTCCTAATGGGCCATTTTATGACAGCCTTGTTCCCCGGCTGAAGAAAACGACGACACGCGAGCACAAGGCCTCCTGGGCTTAGTCCCACGGAAATCCATTCCGCGCTCTCCACGTGATCTTCTTACAGAGGCGATTTCCGTTTTCCTGGATCGGTATCGAGACGATTTCCGTTTCCCTGAATCGGAAATGATCCCTTGTCTCGGCCCGATGCTGGCCAGAATTTAATCCTCCGTCAATTCCATAAAGAAGTCCGTCTGTGCGAGACTTGGTAGCTGGGGACCTTATATCTCGTTTGGCCCCCTCGCGATTCCGTTTTATGCTCACGCTACTTTCTCATCTTTATCCCCGGCTTGGCGTTCGATCGTTAAAAAAAAAAAAGGAAAGCAGCGAAGAATTCCAGGGGATATTCCATCCCTTACAAAAGGATGCCTTAACTGCTCTTTCGAGCCAGGCCATCTCGACCGCCATCGTCCGCCCCTAATGGCGCCCTTTACGACTGTCATCTTCGCCACGTACGCGTCGGTCTCCTAACGTGGACATGAAAACCGATGCCATCTTTGTGGCTGGGGCGATTGAACAGAGAAGAGAAAGATGATATTGGAGGGAATCAACCTGTTTTCATTGCTCGACAGTCTCCGATGATCTTTCGTTTGGAATTATTTCAGTTTGTGTTGTTTCAAGTTACTTCTGTTTAGCGGTTTTCTTTTTTTATCACTGAAAGTGATTTTAGCGGGGATAACCCAGAAAATCGAGCCTCTTCAGGTGCAACGCTAATGCAACGAAAATTAGCGATTGGTTGATTTGGGTCACGTGATTCGCGAGAGGGCGTGGGGTAGACCTCGAGTAGGAGTGGCGTTGTCTACAGAGCGATCGCGGCTGTAATTTGTTTTGTATCGATTCAAATGTTTGCATGAAGAGTCGTTTTCATTTCTTAGTCAGAACAATTGCTTCTGGGCCTTTCAAGTCGTACAGTTTTTTGTATTTCTGTATATGCCTGATTTGGAGCAAAAATCAAGGGAAAAATAGAAAACACGCGGGAAGAGAAATAAACGTTTCTTCAGTCACCTCTCCCACCAGAGTGACAAGAAGGATACTTCGCTCCAGATGAAAGTCATATTGGGCCACTGCTGAAGCTTCGAGACCATGTTGTTCAATATGCTCCTGGTGGAGCTGTGGAAGTACTGTTCGAACGTTTTCACGCATCCTGGGTCAGTGTGACTGTGAGGTACCAGAATCACCTGTAACACAGAAAGAAACGCCCTGTTAGTACCTGTTCTTAAATTCTTCGAATAAATCATTTAAACGAAGAACTGTCCCTGGTCTTTCATCTAGACAAGTGGAACTAACCTAATCTGATACACAAAATATTCAATTCCTCGTACAGGTTCTGAAGAGAAATCGCATATAATATAATAGTATTGGACAGGACGTATTTTACACGAAATTTTGTGTAATCGTCGTTACAAAAATTCGATTATAAATACGATTCTTCATAAAAGCTTTAATATCTCACTATTTTTCGTCCTGAGCTATTCAACTGGTCGTCAGGAGCTTTCGTAAGCTCGATTGGATCGAATTCAGATTCGTTTGTCCGCTAAATTCAACTTAATCCTGGCTGACAGTTTAAAATTTACAAAAGACGGTTAAATATAATAATTGGCACGGCACCAACGACTCCGTTACTCCAATTAAATATATATCTGCATATCTGCCGGAGATATATATTAAATATATTATTATATATTAAATGTATTTCGAGAAATCCCTCTATTTCGATTAAAATCAGTCCTGATAGATAGGACGGTTTAACGAATTTCTAGAGGGAGGCAGTGATTCTCAACTGGTGGTGATCGACGAGGAAGAGGCGGAAATTTGTTAATTAGACCGTGTCAGGGCTCGCCGTGATAACGGCGTTATTTCGTAATTAATACACTGCCGAGGTCGAGTCGGTAATGCTGCCGCACGCTGGCCAACATTGCTCGTAAAACAATTTGCGGGATTCATTACGATTTACTATTGGTTCATTCGCTCGTAAGCCCGGCTAGCTTGATTGTTGTTCATCGTCGACAACGTTTCGGAGATTTCAAGAAAAATTATCGATCTATACACACGCGTATGTTTCAATTTCCCTAGGGGGAACTAGGGAATTTCACGAGTGACGTATAGATCCTAATTTTCTCGTAACTAATATGTGAATTAAAAAAAAAGACACTATCTTCTTCTATCTATGTATATACCTGCATAATTCGATCATCCTAAAGGGAACTTGATTCTAGGAAATTTCCCATAAGCCCTAATTTTCTTGTAACTAATGTGTGATTTAGAAATTTGTGAATTAAATATTAAATATGTGAATTAAAAAAAATAACGCTTATTCTATTTATCCATATACGTGCATAATTCGATTATCCTAGGGAGAACTAGATTCTAGGGGATTTCACGGCTGACACATAGGCACTAATTTTCTCGTAACTAATACGTGAGACTTAAAGAAAATACTAGAATTAAAAAAAATACTATCTTTTTCTATTTATCTATATACGTGCATAATTCGATCATCCTAGGAGGGAATTAGATTCTAGGGGATTCCACGGAACGACACCTAGGCTAACTGAACTTTTTCGTAACTAATGCGGCGATTAACGGTGGTGACTTTGTCAGCCAAAGCGAGCGGGGCGCATGCAGATTTCAGCGGAGGATTCGAAATTGCATTTGAAATTCGTCGAAGTCAATTTGATTTTCGGCCGGGGCCGAAAGTTCGCGTTAATGAAAATTCATACCGGTCGGCGTCCGGGGCGCTTCAATTTTTTTCCCCTCCCTCTCTACCCTTCTCGGTTCGTTCTCCTCCACGCCGCGCCGTTCGTTCTGGCTTTCACCGCCGCGCATCACTTTTATGAATATTTAACGCGGCGCTTGTTTGATCTTTCACACAGCGGCGACCTGTGTTTCGCTTTGGCTCGGTGATGGAAAAAAAAAAAGACAGCATCCCCATCGTCGCGCTCGGCTTCTGATTGAGAATCCCTGCCACAAAGGATTACAATAAACCGATATCCATTCGCTCATAATCAGCGTGGAAGCCGCGGCACGTTAAACTGTGCATAGCTCACCAACGAATCCCTGTTATGTGCGCCTCCGTTATTACGCGACTAACCCTCCCCCACTACCGATCGATCGACGATTTAAATCGGTTTCTACGAGGTTCACTGATCCACCAATTTTTTTTTTTTTTTTTCAATTCGTAATAAAACAATTTGACAAATGAACGATATTAAATAATGACTGTCTGGAGCGACAATTTAGTTTGTCGTAAATCATAACATCCAGAACGTTCAAAACAGTGGATCGCGAAATTTAAGAAATTAAAATGTATAAAAAAAACTTTCTTGGTATTTCTGAATTTTTTCCAGACACGTTTTTTTACATACGTAATAGTTTGATTAAACAAACTGTTTATTTTATTACGAGACACGGCACCGCACCGTCGGAAGACGGAGGTGAGAACAGAGGAAATTCCCTAGATTGATATTCCAGAGGGTTCGTGCCAACTGTCGAATTGTCGTTATCAAAGACGAGCGTTAATTACAGATCGGTCATCCAGCGCGTTTAATAAGCCGACTACCGGAAACCGCCGCGGGAGATATCAAGGAAGGCTTATTTGTATGCATGAGACGATCGTGACCCGGATCAGTGAGACCCTTTAATACACCTCTCTGGTCCTCCCCCATTCCACTAACCATCTCTTCGCAGCCACTACGATCCGTTCTCGATCGCCAATTTCCCAATAACGTTGATTCTTCATATCGTCGTTATTATCTCCGAGAGAAATAATATACACAGATGGTCACACTCTTTTTGCCTATTACATTCATTTACTGAAGAAAAATAAATGTCTAAATTCAAAAAAATTTGAAATGTAATTTACAATATACTAGTAATGGAACAGTTTTTCCTTTTTTTTTCTGTTTATTTTTTTTACTGAAAAATGATCCTAAGGGAGACAAAAGTTTTTCATTACTGTAAAAATTTACGAAACTTTCAATATCTATAATTCAAAATATTCCTCCAAACGCTATATAACGTAATATAAATAATATAATGTAAATTTATATAAAAAGAAATTATCACTCAATCCAAAGTTTAATTCAATAACAAAATCATCGTCCGACTATTTTTATCATAAATCTTCCCTGAACACTTTTATCATAAATCTTCACCGAACACAAAATTTCTTCTTCTTTAATGTGTTTGACAATTAATCACTGATAAATGTAAAATGCCATCGCGTTTATTTTTCGTATTCTTTATCATCCTACGACGTCCATTTATTTTTTACAGAAATCAAATCAAGCATTTTAACATCAATGCCTCAATATTTCAAGGTTTGTAATACCAGTT
>KQ435760.1:706557-735396 GCA_001276565.1 Melipona quadrifasciata | reverse complement strand
CGAATCACGTGACCTAAATCAACCAATCGCTAATTTTCGTTGCATTAGCGTTGCGCCTAAAGAGGCCCGATTTTCTGGGTTACCCCCGCTAAAATCACTTTCAGTGATAAAAACGTGCAGCGTACCCAGTGTGCTTGTACACTGTCGCTTAAAAATACATGGAATAAAAATACGCTTTTTAAATGGAATTTTTATATGGAATTCTCGATTGTAACTTACGTTATGATCACTTGAGTTAATTTAATTTAATTTAATTATTAAAGGGAGAAAGTTGAGATAATAAACAAGAACAGAGAGATAAAATACAATTATTAAACGATATTTTGAAAAATATGAAATTCTGCAGAATGATCGAATGATCGAGTGATTGATAAATAATTCTTCGATATTTTGTCAAGATCTTAAAGAAAATCGGGTATTACGAAATCTCTTCAAAAATATTATATCATTCAATAATCATTATAATCATTTTATAATCTTATAATCATATAACCATACCTTGTACTTTTCCCTTCTTTCTTTTCGTGTAAAAGAAATTTTCTCCTGTACCTAAATAAATTAAATTAAATTAAACAATCATAATTTATTTCTCGATTCCGAAAAATGGTAGGTTCACTTATACTTTTGAGCGGCAGTGTACGCACGTGCTGCGTTACCTATACACCTGCCCCTAATGGAAATCGAAAATGCCAGTGACGAGCGAGAAATCACGGTTGCCAGAAGCCATCGCGATTCGATTTTCAAAAATATCCGGATGAATTCCCTTTTCTCTCTTGCCTTGGTAGAATTTCACAGATAGCACAAAGGGTGTGAAACACGCTGGAAACGTTTCCGCCAAAGTAGAATCGCGCGCTATTTCCCTCCAGGGAGAGAGAGAGAGAGAGAGAGAGAGAGAGAGAGAGAGAGAGAGTAGGATGCAGTGAGAAAAAGATATGAAACTGTTATGACCGTGGCCAGCCTCGATCCATAAATGTTTTACGACCGCGATATTGTTATCTTCCGTGCGTCTATTTCGTGTCGGGGGACAGGAGGTACGATCCATCCCTACGAGCTCGTTATCCTTCGGGATACAGCTGTTTGGAAGATCCCTCTTAAACGGCTCCGTAATGAACACGTTTCAGAATTCATGTTACGAGGGTGTTGACATTAGGATAGTTTATTACGTCGTGCGTGGAAATTGCGGCGTAGAGCCATGGAGAGATAATTATTTTATTATTATTAATTATTTATATAATATTATATTTTTATATTATTAATTATTATTAATTATTTTATTATTATTATTTACAGTGTATTATTATTCTAGAACTTTGCAGTACCTTTGCAGGATCTGGCAGAAAATCAACAACTCTCGTATCCTAAAAAATGATGATTCCGTTTCTCGCTTCAGAATCCAGAGGAAAAACCCTCCTCCAGGAATTCTGCGATGCGAGGATCGAGACGAAGATTAATTTATCCAGTTGTATACTTAACATTCGTCTCGATCACTCGAACAATCTCTACCCGCCGCAAGAAAAGTGAACCATCCGCTCATCCGAATCCATCTCAGCTGCCCTCCTTCTCTCTCTTTCGTCCCTTCCGGTCGCGGAGGATGTTCGCTGGCGGGCACAACGTTGGAGGAAATTTTCGCTGGTCAACTGGACAGCCGAAGAGAGAAAGAGGGAGAGAAAAGTATAGGAACGAGGAGAGTGACTGGCAGAGGACGGTTAAGGGTCGGATGTGTGCCCGCCGACCGCATTATTCATTCGTGCAGCGAATAGCGGAGGGGTGGTACGAAGGAGAGAAAGGGAGAGTCGAGGGAGAGGGCCGTTTCAGTATGTCGGCGAGTAATGCGAGCGCGGTAACGGAAAGCTATTTAACTTGAGGCTACGACGGACTTCCGACTCGGTTACTCCCCCGGCAACACGCGCCCCTATCCGCTATGCTCGTGTCTAACCTGCACTTACACCTTGCGCTCGGGGTAAACGCACGTAGATGGAACACCTACGCAATTACGGTTGAGCTACCAGCTGTAAAGATCTCGCAAGCCTCTGTGAGACCAATGGTCGATGCCTTACTGCGTTTCTTTGTCACCTAGTTGCCTCACAAGTTGACGCATTTTTACAGCTCGTTCGTTAATAGACAATAGTCTATTGGTAACGGGTAGAGAATTTCTAGGATTGAAAAAAAAGAACCGGTTATACAGTAACTATAATGTGTAAGAATACAATTTAAACTGAAAAATAAAGATCCATTTTGACTCATTTTAAAGCGTGAAGTCTTTACTATGGCAGTCGAGCGAGTTCGTTCTTTTTTCGAGGGCGATTTTGCATCATGTAGCGTAAAGGTGGAGAACTGGCGGATCCCCTATTTTTCTTACCGCTAGCGCTATCTCTCTAACGCCGTAGTGGAGGGGGCGGCGCTAGCGATGATGAAAGTGGGGGTAAGGGCCAGCGGGCCGCCAGTTAGCCATACATCTAATGTACGAAAGTGGCGATACTATTTTCTACAAAACTGTAAACTTTAAAACCTCCGTAAAAATATTAAACAATCGCAACTAGATTTACGATCATCTTGGAAATTGACGTCTCCTCTGTAACAGCAATATCACATCTCTTTCCAACAACCTCTCAAAATCTATTGTGCGATTTTCTTCTTTTGCCATTTTCTCGAACGTGGAATATTAAGATTAGAACAAAATTCAAGAAATTCAAACAGTTCAAAGTTCAATAAAATGAAAAAAAAAAAAAATTGCAAAAAGTTTTAGGGGGTCGTTGCGAAGGAAAGACTTTAATCTTTAAAATGATGATGAATCTAGCCCACGATATTTCGCGAAAGACGAAAAACTACGACACTGCATAAAAATCTTCAGAGGAATCGTCCAAAATTTCCTCGAAATCGACAGTTTTGCAATACTGAAGTGTAAAATCTGAAAAATATTCGAATCAAAATTTCCTCGAAATCGACAGTTTTGCAATACTGAAGTGTAAAAAGTGAAAAATATTCGGACAAGAGTTAGGGAAGGAAAGAAGCGAAATCGATTTCCAGGATTATCCCACAATTACCCGCTGGTTACTCGAACGCTGGTTACCAGGACAGGGCACGATGGACCGCGAGCACGTTCCGTCGCGCGTACGCGGCCAGTGCAAACAGAAAGTTTGCCGGTCACCACCGGCCGCACCCTCTGTTTCCTTAGCAATAATTTAATACGTCACGGAGAGGGCCGGTGAATTGGCCAGCGTGTGTTTATCGAGCGTATGCAAGCGCCATTGGCGTGTTGCGAATTTAGAATTACCGGTGTTATCGTTGCCGAGCCGCTGCTTATTATGCGCCAGCGTGATTAATTAACGGGGCCGATTTCCTGCCAGCAGCCCCGCCATTCAACCCCCTCATTCGGAACTCTGCATTCGAAAACAGAACCGGAGCGGTGCTACCCGTCGGTCGCTTGACGCCGGAGCGGTTTTTGTCGTTTCGACGACGAAGATGAAGCGTTTCAAACCTCGGAATTTAGAACGCCAACTTTCAACGAGGACCTCGAACGTGACATCGACTAAACGCGCGTTAGAACTGTCACAACGTGGATGGATTTTTCTGCGTTTGTGGAAAATTTATAGACACGCAACGCACACGAGAATATGCAAAACACCGAACGAATGTAACTTCCATCGGCGTTCCATTTTCATAAAAATATGAATCTGCATGAAAATTCGCGGTCTAGTAATTACGTCACTGCCGGATGGAAAATTATCGATATTTTGAATTCTCATTAGTATCCCTGGGGAGTCGAGGAACGATGTAAAATCATTCGTTTGCACGTTTAACCGTGTGACAAATTCCACCGGTTTCCCTTGATTGAAATGATCGAAGATGGTTTTTTTTCTTTTTTTTGAATTTGCAAGATTTTTGAGAGAAAAACTATTGTCACTCAATCTGTCTGAGAAAAAGAAAAACGAAAGTAGACGCTTCGTGCTTGAAAACGAGCCCGTATCTATTATTCGCGACTTCTTCTTATAAAATTGTAGCAGCGTCGATACTCGATTCGGAATATAAATGCGAGTGTCTGGTGACTCGATGCCTCCAAATTGAAATTGCTCAAAATTTCTTTCTCTTCTTCTCCTTCGTTATGAAACGAGGAAAAGTTCATCCCCTTTAGTCGTTTAAAGTAACGCGACGTAAATACGAACGTAGGAAATCGATCAGGAGGAACGAATATACCTGGCCATCTTTTCATCAGGGATTCCGCTTAGCGGAAGAACGCGAAGGAGGGAAGAATCCCTGGCGGACGCGGCTAGTCCGCGTCGATACTCCGATAGCTTCGAGAAGAGAAGTTTCCAAGGGGGTAATAGAAAAAGTTTCTCCTCGGCTCGATCGTATTATGGCCGCTAGACGAGCAGGCACCGTGACGATGTTTCGTATCTCGGTGCCCTCCCTTCAATCCTTTCTTTCATCCCGAACGCTGGATCTCTTTTTCTGAGAGATCTCGGTATCATGTAGCAACTCGGAGCAACCAAATATCGAAAACTGTTGCAATTTTCTTCCAGCAAGAAATCGTACGATGGCGAAGAACTTGGGGGCGCCGCTCAAATTCTTGCAAAAAAAACGACGAGATGAATTCAGTTCGACGTATTCCGCGTATGATACAACTCAATGCCGTACAATTCGTGGAAACGGGGCATTTTAAATCGAGACAGGCTGGGACGTTCGTTTTCCACGCTGCTGAAAAGAGGGGCCTCCCTCGTTGGAGAGGGTTTGTCTGCGAGTCGCAGCAGTCGACACTTCGGCACGTTTAACAAGGGGAATTGCACTTTACTCGGCGGAGGGAAGATCGGCACGCCGTTCGGTACAGCCAAGTCAAAGGGAGACATTTTTGTCGTTTCCTGCGAGCGCTGCGTCTCTTCCCTCTCGAAAGCGCGCCTTCCGCCTCGTGGAAAGACCCGATGATGGGCGATGGGTAGAGTAAAACGCCAGGAGAGTACTACACCAGCTATGCACGGGCGGCGGCGGCGGCGGTGGTGATGGTGGTTGGCTTTTAACGCAGGGAGAAGAAAGGGAGAGAACACTTGGATCATCCCTGGCTTGGAACACATTTTATATGGAACAAAATAATGAATTGTTTCAATTTACTGTCTGCTGTTTTAGATTTGACAATACGAGTGACGTGGACCTATCGAGCGTGAGGTTATTATTACTTGACGCGACGTGATTTTTTATTGGACTTAATTCGATTACTGAAAATACAGTGAGAAACATAATCTGACTGCCCTGTTGGAAAACGTTGACGTGCAAGTATCGGAGTGTGTTTAAGAAATTTGTATTTGATAAATGTCGTTACTCATTTCTGTTAAACGTTTAATCATGAATTGAATGTTTAACGTTGAATTATTCAATACTTAACAAATGAGAATGAATGTTTATTCTTGTCAGATTATTCTTCTGCAGGGTCTTGATAAAATCATACAGGATTCTCGAGTAGATTGGTAAGAACGAACAAAATACTTTTTCTCAAAATCTCGATACGAAATTACGAAATTCCACGAAAATTCTACAAACTTTACTGCGAAATTGCCTTGAAAAAGGAATCGTATTCACGTTGGAGCAAAACACAGTCAAACAACGCCTAACTGAGTAAAACAGCGGATATATATATATTATTTATTCCACTCGTCATTTCGGAAATATATTACTCGAATAATGTCCAAGCCGGGGGTGTAACAGCGGTGCCAGACCGGGTGGATGGCTTTTAACGCGGGACGGAGGGAGTTAGATTATCCAACTTTCCCCCCTCGGCGTCTCGCGCCCCGCGCGCAGAATGTACCGGAATGTAAACGCGTCTGCCGCGATTACGGTTTAATAAAGTTTCGCCGGTTGTTATTTTCCTCTTCGATTAGCCGCTCGCGCCGCGCGCGCCACTTGCACTCCCGTGAACTTTGCCCCTGTTAGATCCAGTTCGTTTTCAACGTTCAATTAACGCCCTGTTTATTTTTTCCTTGTTCCGCCGTGCGTTTCGCTTTGTTTGTCGCTGGTGTAAAAACAGAAGGGACGCGGGAATAATCCCGCAGCACGGAGAAAGTGCGTCGTATGTTTACCAGGAATGGCGAGAAATTGTTTCTTCTCTTTTTCTTTTTTTTCTTTAACGGAACGTTACTTCGTTAATTAAGGAAATCATTAGGGACGAGTTCTCGGGGACTAATGATTCCGAGATTCTCGAAACCTGGCGAGGCTTAGATCAGCACTCGAAACTTTAGAGAAACTTTCGGAAGCCGACTTTATCTCGGGAGAATAAGGAATTTCTTGTTGGCACTTTTACAGAAACTTTTCACTGGTCGTTTTATTTACAAATAAATAATTGCAATTTAATATGATGACAATCAAACTAAACAGATCTGCACAATCAATATCAATTTTGATAAAAATGTCTGTTCTTCTCCAATTGTAAAGAGAAAATCCGAAATCCGTTTAATCCTTTTTGAATTTGACGTACTTTTTTTTTTTTATCGACCATCGTGCCAAATGTACTGAAAAGTTGATGGATATTTTTCCCGATCGATTCTAACAAAAGTTACGCGAGATAACTCGTCAGTGGAATTTAGAAGGCAAAAGCTTCGTCAAGTCGTCCAAATCACTATTAACATTAAACGTTGCGGAAACTTTATGTTCCTGCCCCGTTCAAATGACCCAAGTTATGAAATAAGAAGGTAAATACTGGTAATTGTCGATTTAATATAGAAAACAATGTGATAAGAAACATAATAAGAAGGAAAAAAATGTATTTCCATTCTTTTCAACGAATCAAGAGAGTCAAGAATACAGAATTTTTGATTAAATTTTTTAAAATTACCAATCATTGGTATGTTCGACGTTAACGTGCAACCTAAAATCTTCTCCTTTTCAAAAAAAAATTTCCATATCGAAACGTACAAAAGATACGAAAATCCAAAAGCCAATCTATTAAATGTTACCAATGGCTACAGAGCATGGGGCTCATACCAACGAATATGAAGAATTACTCCGTCTGGCAAACACCGCCGCGGAGGAACACACGCACGTACAAAAGGCACAAAAATTGAAAAGCACTGCTAATCTATTAGATTTCCGAACGAGCGTGGAGTTCCACCTGGTGGAACGAGAAATAGGATTGCGCGTCCATTAAGCGGGCACGAGCGTAACGCGTCCGGATTAGCGAGGCTGTTTTCACCCGGCAAAGGAGCCGTGGGGAGGGTGGCAACGGTTCCAAAAAAGGTAGAGCAGCCTTGATTAAAAGCCGATAATGACTTTCTCAACGCGAACCCGACGAACTCGATTCGACTTCACGGTCGGGCGATCCGTTTCCTTTTGCACGAAAAATCCGAAAAGCGAGCGTTTCTGCCGCGTTTGCCGTTGACACACACCGTGCTCCGAATTGTTCGAGGGGGGTAAATTCGCGCGACCGAATTTTTCGAGGGCAACTAATACGATAAGAATCACGGTGACAATTCCGACTATTCAATTCTGTGCTCTAACTTGGCTTAAAAATCTTATCCCAATCTTAACCCCTATAGCGTCGAACAACGATATACATATATTACGGTTAAGTTAACTTATTGTTCTTTTATTTCTTAATATTAGCGTGTCCCATAAGTTTCTTCCCTTTTTTTGATGCGAAATGAATACACGATATTTTTTGTTTAACATGGATTCATTATGTTATACATGAACCGTTCTGTTCTATAACCTTCTTCCATCTCTCAGGAAGCCTCATTATGCCCTCTTTCCAAAATTGTTTAACTTTACTCTTGTAAAATATTCATCTAGGTGCGTTTTTATTTCGCTTATGGATGTGAAAGATTTACCACGGAGAGAATTTTTTAAGGAGAGGAACAAGTAGTAATCGGATGGAGCAAGGTCTGGGGAGTATGGAGGATGAGGTAGAACGTCCCAATCAAACTGTAATAATTTTTGCCTTACGGCCAACGCAACATGCGGTCTTGCGTTGTCGCCTCGTCGGTTCGCCAATTCTAGCCGTTTTTCTGCTACTGGCTGCTTTCAATCGATCCAGTTGATTGCAATATTTGTCAGCATTGATCGTATCATCTTGAGGAAGGAGCTCGTAGTACACTACAAGTGCGTTTTCGATGCATATTTTGGTATAAAATCCAAGTCTCGTCTCCAGTGACGAGCCTCTTTAAGAAAGGATCCCTTTCATGTCGCTGGAGAAGCAAATCGCACGTAGAGACGCGGTTCATAAGGCCGGTCTCCGTCAATAGGTGTGGAACCCAAACTTCATATCGATTCGCATATTCTATCTTGATTAAATGCTTATGTACCTTTGTCTTGGGAATATTAGTGGCATCTATCTCACGCACACTATATCGTGGATTTTCAGTGAGCACAGTCTTGATAATGTCCGTATCAGTCGTTGCTGGGCGGCCGCTGCGGTCTTCATCTTTCAACTCGAAATTGCCAGCTCTAAATTTCTTAAACCAATTGCCGACGGTCCTAATAATAAGTGGTAGTACCACTCCCGTAAACGGTGAAAATCTCGTCTGCAGTGTCCTTTGCACTATTGCAAATGCATCTTTTGGCTCTCCATATTGAACGGTGCAGAAAAAATTTTAAAAGAGACTTTGTCACCAACGAAACGTACTTTGAAAGAGCTTTGGGACGATTGAAACCGATGGCATAAACGGCTAAGAAATAAGCCTGCATGTTCATATAAATACAGCCACTTAGAGTCACTCATAGCGTGGCGCGGAAGAAACTTATGGGACAACCTAATATGTTTCTCTATGAATTTTGTAATTATCAGTTTTGCATATTCTCCCTTTGTTCCTTTTTGAATTTTGTAATCATTATTTTTGGCAGAGTTTTTATAATTTCTTTTCCTCAAACTTGATCAAACTACATCAAACTCTTGATATGTTTCATTTCGAATTTTGTAATTTTCATTTTGCACATTCTCTCTTTGTTCCTTTTGGAATTTTGTAATCATCGTTCTTTTGACGAGAGTTTCTACAACTTCTTTTTCTCAAACTTGACTAAACTACATCAAATTAAACTCTTAATATATTTCGAATTTTACAATTATTATTTCTGCACATTCTCCTTTTGTAAATAATCATTTTTTGCAGAGTTTTTATAATTCCTTTTCCTCAAACTTGACCAAACTACATCAAACTACATGCATATAATAGGAAATACATCGTCGTGTGACGTGAAATGTCGGATTTATTTGTCCATTTCGCATTTGAGCGATGCTTTGCTCGATTATTATTCTTTGTTTGAAGGTTAATTGGTATCTTTGGCGTTCTTCCAACAAGTTTTGAATTTGTTCTCTTCTAAACGAGCAGTGCTTCCACATACGCTTCCAAATTCTTTCATGTACCGTCTTACCAAGCAAACATTGCTCGCTAAAGTGTGAACGCGGCACAAGAATCTTGACCAGTGACGGAGCGGTCGTAAACCATTCCGAGCACCCTGAACACCGCGAGCCTTCGCGCTAATACACACTACGCGCTCAGTCCGTGAAATTGAATGGCCCAGGTTCGAGTATTCGTACGATTTTTCTACTATTTCGACCGGCGGGTACACTGTGGAGCTCGGGTCTCTAATCAGAAGCTATTGTGCGGCGCTTCCTCTTGGAAGATAGCATCAGTCACGTTAGAACGGCGATAGAACGGCTGGAAATTCCACGGAAATGTTCGTGGGTGGTACCAACACCGGTGAGAAAAATTCGATCGTCGGATCGGCAGAATTAATGACGCCTCGAACTTTTGTTCGGAATAAACCAACAGCCAGTAATTTGGAACAGCAAATTACCTCAAGTAATTTATTCTTTTGACAGATTCTGGCAAAATCTTGTGAAATTGGCGATTTTCTGTAGAATTTGGGTAAAATGTAAAATTCCTTTCGTTTGTGGTAATAACAACTTGCGAAATAATTGCAAATTCCTCGCTTTTTCTAGAGATTTTGACATAAAAACAACGATATAATCTCCAGAAAAATCATTTTCATGTTCAAATAAATTGCGTAGCTATTTCCAATTACGTCTGACCAAACAACGCAACGACATTGTTATTTAATATCGAATCATCGTTCGAACAATGCCTATCATGCCTGAGGTTAATCGCTTTGGACTCGGCGAGTCCACGAACGAGAACGAGGGAGTGGCCACTGCAACGAGCAACGAACGCGAGAGTTTTGGTCGATTACGGTTGTTAGAAACCTTCTCTACCTGGTTTCACTTCTAATCGAACGAACAGTTTGAGTTTCGCGCGGAATCAAAGATCCTGGTCTCGTGCGTCCTGGCCTCGGTAGCGAAGCAGAGTTCTTCAACTTCTCTGTGAATTTCAGCCGTGATATCGATCGCTAGCCACACAGCAAGTTGCCTCTATCAAATCGCGAGGCAGTTTATCGATCACGCGTCGCGGTGATTCCCCTCGTCACTATCGATACTAGAAGTTTGTCGTATTTGTAGGTATTCTAAATAAAATTCACGACTGTGTATTGATCGTCGAAAGGAAGACAATTTTGGAGTAGATGGTACAATTTGGTACGTTCGATTGATCGATGCATCCACATCCAAAACGATGAATTTTCAAAGGAGAAAAGAGAGCAAATACTTAGGATATTATTTTGGTCTCCCTTTTTTAACAAGTTTTTAACACTTTCGTCTGCAATATACGGTTTTACAATAGCATCTAGTTATTGAAAATTCTTTGTTAATGATATTTTGATTGTTTTAAAATGTTTCTGGAAATAGTAAACGATAGCCACGAGTGATCATTGTGGCAGTGAACGTGTAAAGTACCGTTGTTATGAATATTGCAAATTATAGCTATGAACACAGACATGTACTATAAATTACAAAATACAAAGTTAAAAATTAGTACTCAAATGCTAAATATCATTGCACTCGGGTGACGAGCATCGAATATCAAATTTCAACAACAGATGCTTCGGTGACGAGACATTAGAGCACCTAAATCTAACTTGAAATTCAAAATTCAAAGTATAAAATGCCAAATATCGATGCCAACCAACGCACTCGAATACCAAAAAAAAAAAAAAAAAAAAAAAAAAAAAAGGAAGAAAAAAACAACGCAGAGGAGAACTTGACATTTGCCAGGTCGTGTTAGAAGCGAGAGGACGAGAGAGACCGATTCGTGCCGGGTTGAAAAATGGCAGGCTTAATTTCAATTTGCCCCGTCGTACGCGCGTTGAAAGCTCGCGTGATTCTGGCACGTTCGCCGACACCGATAGGAGAGTCCACGGTGTTTATCGCGATGCCGGCTATCGATTGGACGTGGATATATACGTGCCGTCGAGTGTAGCTCCTTCTTGGTCCCCCACTGTTGAAACTCGCGAGAAAAACGAGTCCTCCGGACTATTCCTCGCTCTCCACACCCCACCACTCCGCGTTCTCACATGACCCGGTGTGTCGTTGCACGAGCCTTTGGGAAACTGAAGCTTCAAAAGAGGAGCTCGTCGAGAGCGTGACCGGCAATTGAAGCTCCACCGTGAAAAAAGTGAGAGATGAAAAGGAAAAGAAAAAAAAAAAAAGAAAGAACGTAGGATGAATGTACATACAGAGTGAGTTATCCAAGGTAGGAAGCTGGAATATTATTGAAACTGGTGAACTCCCCGCACAAGGCGGGGGAATACGTTCCGTGCATTATCGAATTTACGAAAACGAAATAAAAAGCTGCACGACTTGTATCTCAATTACGACTCGTACGGTTCGTCTCACTGAAAGTCTCAGAAGCAACTGTTCTGACTAGGAAATAAAGACGACTTTTTTGCCATAAAATTTTATTGATATCCAAACAACTGATTCGATATAAAACAAATTACAGGCGCGATCGCTCAGACAACGCCACTCGAGGTCTATCCCACGCCCCCTCACGAATCACGTGACCCAAATCAACCAATCGCTAATTTTCGTTGCATCAGCGTTGCACCTGAAGAGGCCCGATTTTCTGGTTTACCCCCAGTGATAATAAAGTAACTTTGTTAGAACTTTATTTTAGTTCGAATTTTATTAGAGCTGATGGTATAAAAGATAGGCGTTAATACTTAAGATGGAGAAGTATTTTTAAGCTAAAAGATCGAAAAATACGGCGAGACTATTGTAGGGGATTATTCATCTCGTTGTGCGAGTAGCAGACATAATTTTTTGGTCGTAGGGGAGCGTGTTGCATAAAAGTCCCAACTGTATATTTAGAAACGGTTTAAACAAAAGTGAAACAATTTCGAGGGTAGCATTATCTGATGTGAAGATAATTTCTGTTACTAAACGAATAGAACCATAGGTAGGTTTGGCGAAAATTGAAATTAAAATATTTGCTATATTAATCAATTTTTTTTTTTGTAAATAATCCTAAGGTGTATGGATTGATGTATTAAAAAATGCACTGTTCCATTTGTGGAAAAATCCAACCCTCATTTATAACATAATATGTATGACGTTCGTTTATAGCATAATGCTTTCTGAAATCGGCAGATTTAGTATAATGCTCGAAATATTTCCCGATACAATTTATAACACACAGTTTCAATGTTATTTCAGTTATCAGGTTTGGACTTATTGTCAGCCAGTGTAGGAGACCTGTTCTTTGGACAGAAGTAGCCAGAGCCTTTTGGAACGCAATAAAAAGGAAGTGTGCCGTCAGCGAGAGGCATTTCGAAGGTCCACTCGAGGAAGAATAGCAGATTAGAATGGCGGGCCATTGTGAGCTGTAATATCCGGTCGGCGCGAGGCCATGAAAGGAGCGGATTACAGAAATTCATTTGCCTCTGAATAACCAGGCTACGTGTGTCGTTTCTGCAGTATAAACAGCGGCGATTTAAGCTCGACGAGTCTCGCTAATCCGCCGCATCGAATCGCGATTTATAAAGCGGCGCTTTCGCCAAACCGAACTCACTACGTCTAATAATAGGATTATACCGCGGGCGGGGAAAAAATTGAATTCAACTTGCAAAAATAGATGGTACGAGTGGTATCTCGATAATGGGATATCTATGTGTACGGTGCGAACGTGTCGACGAATAGCGTCTTGAGTGGCTACGAGGTACACTCTACACCCAACAAGTATAACTTTGAGGTTAGGATGTATTCTGTGAAGAATACGTGACCAACCAGGCCTACGTTTAATAATTGCACAAAAATTAAATTCAACGCGGAAAGACGAAAAACGATATAAAGTATGTTATATTGTTCTCTCACTAAAGTTCTTTCACTTTAAGTAAAATTTGTATTTTAGGTTAGGTTACTCTCTCCATTAAGAATCATATTACAGATCTGATTAAAAAATGATTCTTTCTTAGTATGACAATTATGTCCAATTTCCACGTCAGGATCTCAAAGTCTTATGTTACTAAATTTTTTCTAACTTTTTACTCCTAACTACCTCCTAACCTCCAAAAAAAAAAAGGAGAGAAAATTCGAATAAAAATTTCTGCAACATCAAGAGGAGATGTGGTTGCCAGATCGCGTCGATAAACGAAAGTTTCCAACAAACTTGGTAGATTAATTAATAAGTTGCCATTGACACGAACGTAACGTAGCGTGGGGAGCACGATTATTGGAGACGCGTGGTAAAACGTGACAGCGATCAGGGCTGCGAGATGTGCGAGCGCACAGGGTCAGGTTCGAAGCCGATGTCACGAGACCTGCTCGTGCCGCTAATAATCGGTTTATCTACAACGAAACGATGACGAGGTTAGAGGCTTATTAAGGTTAATTTCGTCGGGTCGTGCGGTGTCACGAACAGGCCGGCCTCACGTATATATTCTATTAAGGGGGCATTCCTATTTTCAGCACCCTTCTGTCGAATTAACGCAACTTTTAACTTTCAAACAATTGTTACATAAACATACATCAATTTTCATCTGAGCGTTTGGCCGTGGTCTCGAGAATATACAATGTAATTCTTACATAGTTGCACAGTTCACTACCACGTACACTCTACCTCAAAAATCGTAGAACACGTTTCATTATTAATATCAATATTTAAATTTTTCTACAATTCTGAGACAAATGGAGCTTCTTTCGAATGGATTTGTATCACCATGTACTTTGATATTAAAAATTAGAAGCTCGATAATTGTTTCATCGAAAACTTGTAAAATGTTGAAGATTCACGTTGAAAACTGAAATTCAGAGATTTAGAATAGGTATTACGAAATTACAACTCCAATCTCGTAGCAGTCAAACTTTAATCGTTTCTACCTGATACATTAGCATCTTAAAATAGTTGTAATTTTACGGTTCCATTGCAGTAATGTGACAAACATCTTTATTAAAATCGAATTTCATCTGCGTCAAATTTCACTCCTTAACCATTACAGCGACAAATTGAAACGAGAATCTCTTTGACGATCGACCGAGTAATTATATTGTAAAGAAAAAAATTCAGCGAACGAAAACGATACGTTGATCCTGACAAAGAACACCTCGTTGAGAAACAAGCGTGCGAATAAATTACCTTTTATCGTTCTAATTATCACGCAACACCTCCGAGCGAAGGAAAAATGACCCCCCACCCCCCACCAGACCTCTCGTTGGAAACGAGAATTAAAGCTCCAACGACTTTCTCCACTCGACCGATTCTGACGTCCACAAAAATTTATCAAGACGAAAGTTGCCAGCAGAGGGAGAGAACTGTTTTCGAAAGAAACGTTCCGGTCCTTTGATTCTCACTGGCTAGAAGTCTCATTAATTATGTAATCACGTTAGCCCGCTGGCTGCTTTCGTTCCGCCGGGGCAAACACACGCCCGGAGCCTCCCTTTGTCCGCCGTGTTTGTTTGCCGCGCGTGCATCGTGCTCGTGCCTCCACTCGATTATCGATCTCCCCCTCCCCTCCGCCCAGCACCGAATTAAAACGGTTAAATAGTCGAATATATAACCCGGACGATCGTCACGCGCGCGACGTGCTCGATTTAGGGATTCTCGACGCACGGCGGCGTGCGTGGGACTACGCGCGAATCCGAAGCCCGCGGGGAAATGGGAGCCAGCGTTCAAGCCCTGGACAGGCTCTGTGATTTGAAAAGGGGGCACGAAAAAAGGGGAAACATCGTAATAAACCGGTAAACATGGTACACCGGTCTCGATCTCCTCGGGTGTCAAGTTTCAGTATTCGAATTATGCTGTGTCAAATGTACTGACATTTGACACCGGGTATCAATATTCGAATACGTCAAATATCAATACATTTCACAGGTATCAAATATCAGTATTCGAATACAGTGTCAAGTATCAGAATTAAACAATTACTTTGTCAATAATTTCTGCAATCAATTGCTAAATGCAATCGTGGTGATCAAAATCAATGATCGATTGATCATTGTTGAAACAAATCGGCAACCTTTTACTCAGAAAGAAAGTGACCAAAATCAAATCAGTGATTTATTAATTTCAATGATTTGTAAATTAATGGAGACGATTAATTTATATTTTAATTTGTATCACGACCTGCAACGTGTTGTTCCTTCAGACTGCCGTAACACGTTCAAACGCAGGGTTGTGCTGTTCAGCACAAACAAATGTTATTATTGGAAATTGCTCGCGCTTTGAGTAGATCAGAGAGAATATCTACGTGTATTATTTGCTGCATATTAGTATCCATATTGTTGAATTATTGGTATCATAAAGAAGAACTTCAAAGTTCTGATCGTTCGGTGAGCTTATTATTAACGTCCATCTTTGTCAATTCGCATGGGAAGATTATACCAACAACGACTCAAAAACTATACCACATGAGACTTTCAATCGATGGAAAATTTGTTGAACATTTGGTGCAAATCTTGACAAAATTGTAGGATTGTGAAACAACACATTGTAAAACAAGAAAAATAAATACGTAGTTGATACATGATCGTACCGACGCAATCACAATCAAAAGTGTAATCATTTGGTGATTAATGGTTGTTCAATTAATCATAACCTTTGATTACATTCCTTATTCATTAATCAAATTACTCGATAATCGGTAATGAGTAATCCTAATAATTAATATCCTGATTCCATCCTGAATCACAGTCGTTGATCATTAGTCAGATTACGTTCTGCCCAACTCTGACGCTATTACAAACTATCATGTACTCACGGTGTGTGTTTGTTTTTTCAGTCGGTTATCTAAGTGATAGCTAATCTGGCCATGTTTTTATTCTCAGCGACGTAGACGGATATTCTTGGCTTCTGTGTACAATCCTCGGCGCATTCCTCTGATTTATATTTTACACCGCACCTCGTAAACTGCCATCAGTTTCTTACAACTGCGAGAAAGCGGTAGTCGGCGGCGTGCAAACCATCACCCTCGATCCGGTGAAATGACCCTTTGTGGCAGCGATTAATTAGCAGCTGGACGAAGCAACGTAGTTTCGTCGAGCCAAGCGTTAACAGCCGCTTTGTTCCGCCGCTGAGTCCGATGACACGAATTACAACGCAACGTGCCGCGATTAACTCGGGCGTTTCGCGCGTCGCGCCAATTGTTCGCGTTGACACGTCGGCAAAATTGAAACCAACACCGTTTGCTAATTATTTCCCGCCATTTTTTTCGTCGCTTGTCGTTCGATATTTAAGTGTTTTCGACGTTCGATATGCTTATTGCCTTTCTCAGCGATACATAACGATCGAGTATTAATTAGAACAACGATGTCTGATATCTGACGCTACGAATGACGTGGAACTAAAATGAAGATAAACCGTCATATACAATAGGTAGTAATGAATCAATAATAATGGCGAATGATGTAAAATTCTGTGGCGGCCTGGGATTCCTCAACTACGAGTTTCGAACACTGACTAGCACAAGCCGCAAGTGGCTGCGCGCCTAGCGTCGTGGTCCTACCGATCTCCGACGTTAAGCAAGCAGTGTGCGGAACCCCGCTAGGATGGGTGTCGGACCTAGCGGGGGTAATTATAACAACAAGCGTCTGGGGTCGCTGCCATCAGCCCCACTGGATGAGCACTAGGCAGTGACATTTCTCCGAGACGGAACGCCATCAACCACA
The DNA here is from genome assembly GCA_001276565.1 of Melipona quadrifasciata. NCBI lineage: Eukaryota > Metazoa > Arthropoda > Insecta > Hymenoptera > Apidae > Melipona > Melipona quadrifasciata. The sequence continues at coordinate 718,427 of KQ435760.1, read as the reverse complement.
TTCTTTTCTCCACATTACCTAAAAAATCCCTTTCATGTATCCTTCACATCTTTCGTTCCTTCAACTCTAATTATCATTTAGCATAAGTTTTCGTAATATTTGATGATAATCCACGTAATTATCAAAATTTAAAATTACCGAATAAACTTCAAACAAAATTATTTCGAAGCTACTCAAGCTGATGCTACTCAAATATATTGATATTTGATACAATATTCGAATACCGATATGTAATACCAAAAAACATATAGTAATATATACAGTTGACTATTCAACTGAGTAGCAAGTTAAGTTAAAGTACGGTGTACCTATACCGCGACTTGAACTACTGCTCGCTACGTTCTCGTCCAAACAATGCGACCGGGTGAGAAAGAACCCAAGACCCTAAATTCATTTCCGGAGCAAGCTATCGTATAACCAACGGGACATTGTACTCGAACGATCCAATCGACGACAAAGAAAACTTGAAGCCACGCTCTGTCGAAGAAGAGGTGAAGGAGTACGGAAGGGAGGAGAGAAAAGGGGGGGAGAGAGAGAAGAGGGGCAGTGGGTACGACGGAATTAATTAAAAGCGAATATCGCGGAGGTTCTCACTGGCTTTGTCGCGTGTTCGAAGAGGAATCAAGCGACGACAAAGCGGAACCTGACAAACGGGAAGAAGCGTCGTTGTGGATGAATCGCGGTACACAAAGGCCGACCCGACGAAATCCATTACCGGCGAGGAGAGACCGGACCTCTGTGTTCACCTCGAGGCTTTCCAGGCGATATCGAGACCCTCCTTCCACATGCATAAGTTCTGCGCAACCCTTTTCCACCCCGGGTTTCAATTCCCGCCCATGAGGGATATTTTTTTTCTCTCCCCAGACCCTCCTCTCTCTCTCTCTCTCTCGTTGTTAATTCCAGCTCAAATTTCTGGGAAAAATTAATTCTTTCAATTCACGTTCTTCCAAGCACGTGAAATTACGTCCCTCAAACGAAAACTTGGGTCAGTTTTCAGGAAAAAGATTCGAAGGTGAAAATTTGTCATCTTTAAATTTGAATTCTGACGCCTGTCCGAAATGACGTTTGTCGCGTCGAGCAGTGTTTCTTTCAATTTTCGCTACCAGAGTTAATTGAATTTTGCTCCGGCAGACGCTCGACGTCTGAGAGTATTTAAAAGTTCGTTCGTTTGCTCGGATCGAGGAGCGACTCGAAGCCGTCGCTGTTCCAAGCCAGACTTTCGACGACGGGGACCAGGGGCTTTTATTCCAGCCCCCATTAAACCGACTACACCGTTCTGACGCGTAGTTTACGTATAACTTCACGTCGGCGAGGCGCGGCGAGTTGTCCGCGTTTGCTTTGAATCCCAGTTTTTTTTCTTTTTTTTTTTCACCTTCGCGTCCGAAACTGCGAATCGAAACACGGTGCAATGAACCGGGAGGAGGCTCTGCCATTCGATTTGCTTTCGTTTCGGGTACCACCGACAATTAGCTCGATCAGCTAACGCGTGCTACGATGTTACAATATAATGGGCCACGTAAACACTATAAACCGTATAATTATAGAGGTATCATTCTCATTTTTCGGATACTAAATATTAAAATGAATATTGAAATGAATATTTTACTCGGCTCATAGTTTTATTCGTTGAACCTGAAACCTGAAACCTGAAACTTCTCCGAATTCCAACTTTTTCCTCAGGGTAATAATTTATTACTTGAAACCAGCTTAATTTGATTCCAAGAACGTAATTTCTTTCTGCCAATAGTTTTCATTAATGCAATCTAAACCTGTCCTATCTAACTTTTCCAAGTTGCAGCTTCTCTCCGAAATACTTCGGTTAACCCCGTTCTGACCTAACCTGTGAAACTTCCCTTCGGCGAAGTGTTGCTAAACAAGCTAAACAAAAATACCCTTGAATGAAAACGGACGACGCCTACGAGGACCCGTTAATTAAGCCGTTTTAACCTAACTTTTCAACCTCCTTTCGCATTTCTAACAGCGTACTTTACTCCCCCAGAGGTCAGTGTAATTCTAATCCCTCCCTCTTCCACGGCAACAGCGAATTCCGGCAGAACTCCGTGCAGAATTTCCACTTCCGTGCCGCGATTTTTAAAATCCCATCTCGCCAGAGAAACGCTCTGAGAGCTTTCGCTAGATAATAAAGCACTTTTCTCTCCTGTGCATCTGTGTGTCCTTGAGCGAGTACGAGTTAGAAATTAGACGTATCTCGCAAAGTATGATATTCTGTCAATTTGTCGGATCAGTCTGCGAGAAAATTAAATTCGGTGATTGACGAACTGAACGCTGAAATAAAATACAAGTAACAAATGCGGGGATTAAACGATACTGAAATCGAGAAATTTCGAGAAACGAGGTAAATTCCCTGCCCGTGGAATTCGTTTTATCGGCTTCCGGGATTCGATAATACGCGAGGGTCAGGGACGGTCCACGATAGAAAAGTCAATTACTATCTCGCGGAGGGACAGATCTTTTGGGAGAAATGAAATTCACTCGCGTTATGGATCCCCGATATCTCCTTGTGTTCGTGCTTTGACGACGTAGAGTAACTCGCAGAGTCAGCTAAGAGTCAAAGTAAACACGTTTCGTTTGTCGGAACTGGCGAACTGAGAAAAATACGCGGACTCAATGGAAAGACAGAACTTGTATTTCAGCGCCGAGTTGGGGCACTTTGACGGTTAAAATACGTTATACATACGTGTAATAAATATGACGCTATATCATCATATTTACTATCATAGTGTGATATAAGAAAAAGGTATTTTTCACTAAAAAAAAAAAAAAAAAAACTATCTTGATGATTAAGCTTCGTGGCTTTGAGATGTAAAAGTATTAATTTGCAAATAGAGATTGCACGGGAGAAATGTTGTATAATTATTAAGAATATTTCCGCATGGCCTGACTCGACGCGATTCGTCGATAAGGGTGCGCCTGTAATTATCCCCGCCCGGTAATGGAATCACACGGCTCGCACGATAATCCGTAATGAATTTTAGTAAATTGCCGCGATAATGAAATGAAATGCGCTTGACCGCTTGTTTACGCTGTCCGCGGCAACGAAATTGAATTTTCCCTCTCTTCCTCGTCCGGACAATGTCTTTTTATTCCGTCTGTGTTGCACACGGCCGCCATGTTGTCACGTGAGCCATGTCACGTGGGACGATCCATAGTAACAACTCGCTAGTGACATTTCGCCCGATCCAAGTTTTCCCATTATTTAATCGCACTTTCTCGTTAAATTGAATTATTGTCATTACATACAGATACAGTAACTTTATAACGAGTGATACAATAACATTTGAAATCTGACAAACGTATACAGTCACTTTTGCACGCCGCTGCAACGTGGTAGAACAAAGTCACTAGATCTGTCGTACTGTACATATTACTGTAATGTATTACAGTCTAATATATCAAATTATTAACATTAACATGCGCGATATAATATAATGTACATTGTATGTTGATATACGCGTTATAATATAATGTAGAGAAATCAAGGCAAAGGGTTGACAACAATGTTGGAAAAATGGGACATAACCTCAACCTTGATGAAACATATTCGAGAGAGTGGGCTACCGAGAGTTCGTAACACGTAAATTCAAACGGTAGAAAATACTGGAAATATACAGGGACGACAAGGGAAGCAAGAAACGAAAGAGGATGATATTAGGACAGGTGGAATTTCAGTGGCGGGCGCGAGAGACGGCCAGGAACTATGCGGAGGAGGAATTCCACTGGGAGGAGCGGCGGAGGAAGCAGAAATATGCTGAGGCCGTGGCGACAGGAGAAAATGGTTGGTCGTCTTCGACGCGGCTCTTATTGGAAAATTCATGGTGCGCCAACACACGTGCACACCGGATAGCACCACGATACGGCTGAGTACGGGGATCAGTTCCTAGTTCCGTTTAATGGCACGACTTTGCCCCGGCTCAACATCGCCCGCTCGAAACGTGAAAATTACGCATTCCGAGTTCTCCCTTCGACTTTCCCGTCTCGTGGGCAAACTGGTTCTGAACGAATTTAAACCAAGTTGTACTTTTTCTTTTTCTTTTTTTCTTTTTTTTTTTTATTAAACACTCGAAATGTTGTTCAAATATATTAGGAAGGAGACATTAAATTATCTTTTTTTTTTTTTTTTTTTTTTTTTGAAAACTTTTATTTTCGAAAATGGGGAGAGGGAATATTAAATTTTGTACGAATTAAAATTTGTTCGTGTCAAATTTCCACAATTTTCTCGTTGGCACGGGCAAACTGGCTGGAATTGACCAAAACTGTTTTTTGTAAAATAAAATTTTGAATATTGTTCAAATGTTACGTGGAAGACATTCAATTTTATACGAATTAATATTTGCCAATATCGAATTACCCTCAACTCTTCATAAACATAACCTAAGTTAATTGAAAAAAAAGAGAACTCCCAAAAAGACATTATATTGCACGTAAATAAAAATTTATTAACGTCCAATTTGGAGATCGATATTGAAGTTCGGTTAGTTTAGCCCCGTAGATCGAACAATAATTACGATAAGCCAAATTCGAATTAAATCGATGTTCAGCCCGGTCAAGTTTGCGCCAAGTTAATATTGAGTTCGGTTAGGTTTGTATTAAATTAGGGTTAAGTCAGGTAAATCTAGGTCAGGTTATGTTTGAACATGGACAGAAGTGTAGGTTAGGTCAATATTATGGGCGGAATAGGTTTACCATTGCCTGTTGTTACACCGGTGTTGAGATTAGGCTTCGATCAGATTAAGTTAATGCGAAATCTATATTTAGTGCCAGCGCGATACGTGAGAAAGTACGCGGCCAGATTCACTTTACGTAATTTACACCTGTTTGAATCGAGGAAAAGGCTCAATGAAGACTGAAATATACACGGTAGACGTTCAATCTGAATTAGAACTAGGCCTAATTTTTAGGTTAGGTTCTTTTACATTAATACGGTGGATTTGAAATTAGGAAAATTTAAGTTTTCTCCCGGTAAAATTGACAGGTGACTCAACGAAGAGTCCATCTCGAGTTATGACCGTTTAATCAGCACTTCACAACTCAATGAACGAGCTGAACCAAGAATTAGATTTCGGTTCTCATCAACGCTCTGTAATTTAATGAACGAACTCAGTCGAGGATTAAATTTACATTGGTTGGTGTTTTGTCTCGCCAATAATCGATAATTCAATCGGCAAACTCGATTAGAGATTAAGCTGACAATGGGATTGAACTCGAGTCTAATCACTCGAATCCATAGTTTTGGAGTTACAAAATAAAATCTTCGTGTCGCCACAAATTGAGATTACCACATTAGAGCGAAATTAAGGAAAAATAACATTCCTCTAGAACGAATAATATATATCTCTAAAATTTCACAATTTTCCAAATATGTCAATCTATTCGAAGATTGGAACACAGGAAATATGTGCCTAAATAAATTCGAACTACTTCTTGTCCGATTATCCATTGTCAAAGGCTAAACCTACATCGACTAATTCAACTTATCCCATCTATCTTCCCCAAAATCGACAGACCAAAAAAAAAAAAAAAAACAACGAAGGACCAATTGTTAGGTCAGATCGATTCGTTCAAGTTCCACCCGGTAGATTGAGGGGCAGGCTCGATAAAGAGGAAAATAGACGAATGGAGGTACGGTTTCGCAATCGGTGCCAAGGTGGATGCTTTTTCACGCGATGAACTTCTGACGTGGAATGGTAAAACGGAGCCAGGCAACCGAGAGAAAGAAAGAGCGCGAGAAAAGGAAGAGAACGTTCGGGTGAGAAGGGTGCAGACATAGTGCAGACTAAAGATGTAAGAGAGTGAGAGAGAGAGAGTGAGAGAGAGAGGGAGGGAGGGAGAGAGGAGAAGAGAAAAAAAAGTGTTCGCAGAAGTGGTCCTCGATGAATCAAAGCTTCCCTCGGTCTTTTCACCACGACCTGTACTTATCGCGCGTTTTATACGGGCTACGCCTGAAAAACCGTTCCTGGACCACGTCCCGGTCCCTTTCTTCTTCGTTCACCCTTGCCCTTCGTGCCTTTTCTCTATTATTAATTGCTTTGTTCGATCGCTGTTCCCACCGTCTCTCAGTAGCCCGTCTTAGTAACCTACGCCACTAAAAATGGAAAAATTTCCACTCGATGCCTTTGCTGAATTGAAATCGAGTTATGTTTTGATTTTCATTTGGTCAGAGTGACGATAAAGTGAAGCGAATCTAGGTTAATAGAAAAAGTACGGATTGCGTTCAATCAAAGTAATATCAAACGAAATTAGCGAAAGAGAAAGATTAGAGAAGAGATTTAATAAAAAATAACGATCAAGTTAGATTAGATCTTGGTCAAATTCGAATCAACGCTCGTTTTGGTTACGTTTGGATAAAATTAACGTGGAAGTGGGCCATGTTTAAACGAAATCCAGATGAATTTCTTCAATTCGAAGATTCGACATGTTATTAAAAGCGTGTATCTCTCGACGCTGATGCTTAATTCCTTCGCATCCAATTTATCTCCGACATTGATTCATATTAATCCACGGTTCTGATATCACAGCTGATAACATCTGCGATACTCACATTGATTTTATCTCCGATTATACGAAGACACATGTGCGCAATATATCGTACAATTTATTATATATATATATTACAAAAATATTGTTTCAAGTTAACGAAGGAGAGGAGAGAGAGATTTATCACGGTGAATAAATTAAATTGGAATTTGTCCTGATAAAAAAAAAAAAAAAAAGTTCACCATGACGTTCATTTTACGAGGGTGAGAAAAAAGAAAAAAGAAAAAAAAAATGGCTAGACGCAAGCGAAACAGTATCAATGTATATAATAATGACACGGTAGCAACGTCACGTGATTTTCAGTATTTATGTCAGGATTTTCCCAACTGCTGAAAAATTGAACAAACTACAAATCCCTCGAAGTTTCCTCGAACGATGTTTAAACCCATTATCGTCGAATCCGTCCTCCCCCTCCCCCCAAAGGCGGCGGATAATCTACAGTCGAACGAAGCGTGATCGATGCCCAGAATATTTACACGCGATGGTGGTTTCAGCGCGCGAGTGAGAAAGGGAGGGGGAGGAGAGGTTGGCAGATTTATTTCATCTGCGAACATTTGTCGAACGTTGTTCCAGGGTGCTTCCACGGCGAAAGTGAAACGCGATACGATTCGGCGAGCGACGGCCGGGACTCGAAATAAATTAGCGGATATTCCTAGGGAACCCGAGAACTAAACTCGCCCCTCTCTCGTTCCGTTCCCTGATTATTTACCGCGTCCTTCTTTGCGTCATCCTGTCTCCCCTACTCCCCCTACTCCCCCCCCCACGAGAGAAAATCGATTCGCCACTTCCGTTCTCCACGGCGGCGTCTCGAACTGGAGACGTCTCGTCTCCATTTTTGCCCCGAATTCTTAACTTCCCCCCTATATTACTGGCCAAAAGTTCCCGCGCTGCATTTATGTTTCACAGAGCGAAGTTTAAGAGACAAGTGACGAGAAAGTGTAGCGTACCTTTAGAAGTTAAATTCTACGTTTGACTGAGAGACGAAATAAATGAGAAATATGTTTTAGAATATAATGTTAATATTACGATGGAAAATACTAAATTATTACTAATGTTATCAATAATAGTATTAAATTCTATATAAATAGTATAATGTGATTGTTAAATAACATATTGTTATAACCATGGCGACTGTAAACCACGTGATAATATGGCGACGGTGAACCACGTGACAATATGGCGACTGTGAACCACGTGACAATATGGCGGCCATGTAACACCCTAATGTAAAAAGATGTAATTCCAAACATACTACAGTTATGTTAACAGACGATTGTTGGAAAATCAAAAATTCTTTTTCCTCCATAAAACCATAAAACATTATGGAATAGAACAGGTGTTACTTGAAGCGCGAATAAGATCGCCAAAAGGTAACGTACGCGTAAACCTCGATGAATCTGGCAAATTTAGCAGCGAGCGTGTGGAATTACATACTGCAGCGTGATAAAGCTCAACGACTGGGCTCCCTTCCAGTAGTTTCCACGACAAAAGACAGGCCAGGGCAAGTTGCGCGCTATACAATCTCCGTGATTCTGGCCGCTTGGCTTCGCAATAAGGCTGACCCACAGTATCTTCCGCCAACGTGGTGTAACTTTTTACCAGGGAAACGCGTCTCGTCCATCTCCTTGATTCGTTAGATCCAGACACGATTCCACTTTTTTCTCTGATAACCTGGCTGTTCTAACAGGGCCATTATTATACATTTCCCCTCCTTCCTTTAACTCATCTTCTGTGACTCCCTTTTTACTGTTAACATTTGCTAACGGTATTTATTGATCATATACTAGTTGCGTTTACTCTTGAAGTAAATATGTACAAATGTCAGCTACAAAAGTCAAATCTCGAAACTTTGGAAATTAGAAAAAAAAAAAAAAAGAATCCTGGACCTTAATTAATTAATTTGGTCAGTGAAAATTATACCGAGTGTTACAGAAGATAGTTCAAAGCGTGTAATTTCGATAAAATCTCGTTTAAGTGTACGAATCTGTCTTAAAGTCCAAGAAATTGCAGGTTTAAGTAGTATCAGTCGATCATTTGTCAGACACCTGACGAATCTCCACCTTGCCACCCTCTACTCGCGAAATTGGACAAAAATTCAAACATTATTCACGTCTACGGATAATTCCAGATCTAATGGGCAATCGAAAGTCCAGAGAATGGAGAAAACAGCGGACGAGAACGGAAGGGTTCAATATTTCACGGGGCGAATCCGTCGTTCCAGGCACTGGGTGCAGGTTTCGTCGACGCTGTACACCGTGTAATTAGACACCGACGTCCTAATTCAGCCGGTCCAAGGCAGCGGAGAGTATTGGTTTTCACCTCGGGGCCGCGTGTAACGAGCCGAACCCTCTAATTGAACTCCGCAGGAATTCTCCTACGACGGAGTCTCTCCAGGATTACAATACGCGGATAACCGTCGACGAGCAATGCGGCGACCGGTCGCATACCTACGGCCATGCTCGAATATTAATCGGGCTAATGAGCGATTCGCCATCCGTCTCTGTTCCAACCTCTGACAGATTTTTTATTTTACGAGCGAATATCGTAACATTGTGTAATTTTACACAGTTTATTACGCGCGATAAGAGATTACAGAAACGCGTTATAAACTTCAACCTTTTGTCATATAATATATTAAAGTATAAAATATAAATAAAATGTAAAACTGCACGACTTGTATCTCAGTACGATTCGTCTCACTGAAAGGCCCAGAAGCAACTGTTCTGACTAGGAAACGAAGACGACATTTTTGCCATAAAATTTTATTGATACGCAAACATTTAAATCGATAGAAAACAAATTACAGGCGCGATCGCTCCAGACAACGCCACTCCTACTCGAGGTCTACGGCCCCTCACGAATCACGTGACCCAAATCAACCAATCGTTAATTTTCGTTGCATTAGCGTTGCACCTAAAGAGGCCCGATTTTCTGGATTATCCCCTGAAAATCATTTCCAGTGATAAAAATTTATGTTTAAAATATATAAAACCTAACCTTTTGTCTTACAATATCGAGTCGTTCTTTCGATATGAATAAAAAAATCAAATTTTCTTGAATTAAAGATTAATAAATTACAAATTGTAAGTAAATTTTATACGATGATCAATACTTGTCTACAAAGATGGAAGAAACAATCGTGAGGCGAGAGGTTCGCGAGAATCTTGGTCACCACGAGTGAGTAATGCATCGCGAGTATTCGCCTAATTAAACGACTCGTTGGTTCTTCTCGAAATTTCAGAACAAAGGTGCGGAACGCGAGAGGGAACATTTCACTTTTAATGGTTCGGAAACGTCTCTCTCTCTCGAAACTGACTTTTATCGCCAGGACTTTTCTTGCATTCAAAAGTACAATTATGCTTTTCACAGTGCAGTTTCTGAATTTTCCTCGAAAGAAAGGAAAAGAGAAAGAGAGCAAAAAGAAAGAAAGAAAGAAGGAAGGAAAGAAGAACACCTCGCCGGGACAAAGGAGTCGGACGATCATGCAGACCGACAGCAGACGCTTTACGTACGTTAATTGTATCGCCAGTGGCGGTTGCGATGAAATTACTCGCAAGAAGAATTTCCCTTTGCCGGATTAAAACGGTTTCAACGGCATTAACTCGTGTTTTCCATTCTTTTCCGCCTCGAGAGTGCACGAAAAATTCACGAAAACTATAAAAATACTATTCCAAGTGCGAAGAACTGCGTCCCGAAACTCTCAGATCGGGTAATCCTCGACAGTCGAACCAAAAACCAAAAACTGAAACTCGTAATCTCGGATGAAACGGCAAAAGAGCCGCCCGAAAACTTTCATCTGGTTCTCTCACTTTGTTATAAAATTCACGCTGCGACAGAGTTGTTCTCTTCTCTCGTCAATTCTCCACCGAAATTCAAAATTTAAAAATTTATTCCTCCATCAAGTTCCAACTCGCAAAATTTAACTCAATTTAAGTCCAAGTAGCGTTTCCAAAAAAGAAAAAAAAAAAAACGGACAATCTTTCGGCTCGACAGAGATTTTTTTTCGAACGTTCCCTCTCTTTTTGTTCCGGCGAACGAGGCAAGTTCGTTTAAAAATCGCTCGATCGGGAAGACGCGATCGAGAGAGGATCAACAAGAGAGTGGAAAACAGCTGCGAAGAGTAATCCCGGAAATGCTTTTGCAAATCAGAGTGAGAGCGCCAGCTCTCTCATTTCTGCCAGCTCGTACAACCTTACTACGCTTTTGTCCCTCCGTTGTCTCTCTGCTTCTTTCCCGCAGTTCGTTCCCATCGTTTCATGCTGGGTTCACCTCGATTCCTCGAGGAGGAAGCGCGATCCAAGGAGAAAAGGGGATAAAGAGAAAGACAGGAAAGAATGCAAGGAGAAAAATGGAAGGAAAGGAAAAGAAGAAAAGACAAGAACATAGTCTAGGTCCTCTGAGAAACGTTGTCTGTGTTTCCTCGTCGCCGTGGTGCTCGATATGCCTTTTATGCGAGCGCATATAAAACAGGCTTGCATCGCGCATTTAACTTGCGATAACGTAAGAAATAACAATCAGTAGCAGCGAATTGTCACTGTCACATTAAATTCTAAAATATTACGCGACTCGAATCGTATGACCTTTGTCCCTCTATCGAAAATTTCGGTGAAAAGTTGCAGGAATCGTCGATATTTTTTCTTTTTTTCTCAAAAAATTTTACAAAGTTTACGAGCAATCGTAGGACTTGTAGGTTTTATATCGAAATCTTATTGAAAAACTATGGAATTATTATTCTTTCTTTCTTTCTTTTTTTCTGGAAAAGTTTTAACGAGGCTTTACAAAATCGTTGATTTTAATTAAGATAATTGAGATTTCTTGCTTTTTGCAAAATTTCGTTAAAGTATTACAGCATTTTGGTTTCCTTACCATTCTGGAAAAGAACTATGAAATTTTCATCCTACCACAAAATTTTGAAGACATTTTACAAAATTGTTGGTTTCTCGTCTTTTAATACATTGATGAAACGTAACACAATTCCTCGTTTTCTGCAAGATTTCATTGAAATGTAGTAGAGTTCCCTGTTTTCTGTAAAATTTTATTTAAATATTGCAGATTTTTCACCACTATCCAAAACTTTAAAAAAACGATCGATTTTCTAAAAAATACCACGAAACTCTAGAAAACCACTGCGTTCCAAATTATCATTCCAAGTTGAACAAAACAATTTTGACAAAATTTTAAAATTACGTTACGTTGAACAATGCCCAAGATGCAAAATACGCAAGCCTTCTTCGAGCTGAGGTGAGAGAGTTTGTCGCACGATTGTGGAGAAACGCAAAGCATCACGATCAGCGAATTTTTATCACTGAAAGTGA
>KQ435760.1:680863-706301 GCA_001276565.1 Melipona quadrifasciata | reverse complement strand
GTTGGGGGGGGGGGGGGCGTGGCGTAGACGTCGAGTAGGAGTGGCGGTACTGAGCGATCGCGCCTGTAATTTGTTTTGTTTCAAATGTTTGTATGTCAATAAAATTTTATGGCAAAAAGGTCATCTTAATTTTTTGAACAGTTACTTCTAGGCCTTTCAGTGAGACGAATCGTACTGGGGTGCAAGTCGTGCAGTTTTTCCTCCGCCGTCGTTGAAAAACACGATTCCGCCGAGATTCCGTGGGAATCGCAACTGTAAGACAGGATTTATGTTCTTGCCTTAACGAGGGCTTTGCTATCAGTCGGAAATCTGAAAGTTCTCGCCCTGTTTCCAGCAAGGGGAAGGTTTTCGTTTTAATCTCCCGGCTTAGAGTCGTAGGTTTCTTGGGGAGCGAAACCTCTGGTTCACGCCTCGTGTCTAATTGCACCGTTCTGTCGCGCACACGCAGAGATCTTCGAAGAAATTAGGTTAGCGTAGTTGCTGGGAAATTATGTGAACGATGCTTCGGTGTTTCGTCCGGGGAACACGAGAGAACATGTGAGGTCAAGATAGGTTAATCCGATACACGTTATATTCTTATATTAACAAAAGGCGTGTCTTTAAATTAAGGCAACTTATCTTCATGTATATAAATATATTTATTAATTTGCTTATATTTACCTGTGATATTTAATTTTTGAGGTCTGTCATTTTCTACAAAAATCTGCTGTATTCACAGTGTGAGCAAATATATATTTCGAAAGTTTCGTGCCACGAGCAACACTGTTCACATGTATTGTATTAGGGGTGTCCATAAGTAATGTGCGTTTTTCTCAAATTTAATAAACTATATTTGCCATTTAGTGACAATAACTTAAAAAAAAAAAGAATTTATAAATGAAATAAAATAAAATTTTGTGTAGTATCAAAAATGTTATAATAATTATGACGAAGAGAGAAAAAAGAATTGTTCAATCCGTGACGTGGAACACGCAAGTCTAAAAAAAGATTTAGATTCGCGAGAAATGGAACAAAAAGAGTGTGGAGAACAGTTGCTGAGTCCATGGACAAGAAAATTACTAAAATAAGGGAGAAAAATAAAACAGTAGGAAAATGAAGAAGAAAGTGAAAGAGAAAGAGAGAGAGAGGGGGGGGGGGAATAGTTGCCGATTTTTGCCAGAGACAGACGGGAGGAGAAGCAGTACCAGTAGCATCGTCCTCGTGAAAACGCAATCTTCGAGGCGGAACGATCTCATCGAGCGTGAAGAATAAGTAAACCCGTGCGCGACTGGCAACGGGGAGGGGGGACCTTTAAGCTCTCTCGTCTTCTCTCCTCGTCTCTACGATGGCGCACAAAAGGCAGTCGACCGTTTCTGCCTGTAATCCCCGTTGGGAAAAGGACCTCGTTATCGGATTTGCCCCCGCCGATGTAATCGACCGCCACCACCGGCAAAAATGTGATCCATAGCGACGAGACGCGGGCCGTGTCGCCGCATAATTGCCATTAGGCGAGGGATCAACATATTTCTTCCATCGAAATCACGGTTAATTCCGCGATTCGACCCTTCGTCAGAGATTCGAGATCGTTAATCGCCGATCAGGAGGGGGGGTGTGTCTGGTTTGAGTCGCGGCTCGGTGAAAGTTCGCCGCGATCGGATAAACCAATTACGACCCGAAGAAGTGAAACCGAAGAGAGATATTTCCGTGAATTTCGATGATATCTGATATAACGTCGAGTGTATGGGACAATGGGAAAATATTGGATCGAGAGATGGAAGTCACGCGGATTTTTATAATCGGTCGACGATTTGCTTCAACTTGTTTGAAATATCAAGAATTTGTGCAATGCTTAACTTCCTCTTTTACGTTATATTATAATTTAAATGTTGGAAAAATAGAACAATTCAATTGTAGAATTTTTTATTTGAATACGTACACGGATGCGTGTAAGAAAAACACACGATCCAAGAATTTTATACTAAAGAATGGCACAAAGTGAGACTGCACGCATAGAGGGGTACGGAACCGATGGAAGCTAGGGTAATTCGCACCTAACCAGGTTTGATTTAGGTTTAAACAGGTACAGTTTCGATTTAACCAGGACTAATGTGAACTTAAGCTGGCCTAATTTGAACTTAAACGGCTTAACGTTGGCTTCGTCGAGCGCAATCTGGACTCGAATATATGAAATCTACGCTTAATCGGATTTAATTTCGGATTAACTGGGTTTAATCTTCGCTTGATTAAGGCCCGCGGAAAATTTAGGTTTAAATTTACGCAGGTACGTGTGAATTTATATTTAACGAGGCTTGAACTGATGTAATCCGCGTTTCATGTAGGCTTAATGTAGACATAATCAGGCTCAATCTATATCTGACTGCCCTTTGATTAAGCTTAATCTACAGTCTAAACAGGTTCAATTCAATTCCTGACTGCGTGTAACTTTGGGGTTCGACGATGTACAATCTGGGATTAATTATCTCTGACAATGGAAACCTGATTTGATTAATTAAACGGCTCACTAGGAAAGAATTCAATTGACGTAAATACAATACTCAACAACTCGTAAACTAAAAAGTGGAACTTGTTAAATAGTATGTTTCTGGAGTTATCAGCTTCCGAAATTAATTATTCACTTTGCTATTCAATATTTACCATCTAGTGACGTTAAGTTCTAAAAAAGTCTAATCTAACATCTGGTAACTTAGGGAAGAGTGTCTAACATTTAGTGAGTTAAGAAAGTCTGTCCAACATCTAGTGACTTGAGGAAGTCTCCCTAATATCTAGCGACACCGGAAAGTCTAGTAATTTAAAGAAGTCTATTTAACATCTAGTAACTTAAGGAAGAGTGTCTAACCTTTAGTGAGTTAAGAAAGTCTGTCCAACATCTAGTGACTTGAGGAAGTCTCCCTAATATCTAGTGACATCAGGAAGCCTATCTAATGACCTAAGAAAATCTATCTAACATTTGGTCACTTCAGGAAGTCCATTTAACATTTAGTGACTTAAGGGAAAGTGTCCAATATCTAGTGATTTAAGAATGTCTATATAACATCAAGTGACCTAAGGAAGTCAACCTCGCATATAGTGACTTTAAGTCACTAGATTTAAGAAAATCTATTTTAAATGTAAAAAGTTCGGCACCAGTGGTGCGCTTTGATGTCGAAGATTCAAAAACATTCGAGAATTAATCGCTTAATTTCCACAGAAACTTAACGTGTATAACGTTTCTCGCAAAACGTTTAAATCTCGAGTTAATCCCAGATTAATACACGTCTAAAAACTATATATCTATCTCTAACGTCAACGCTCAGAGACCGAGGTCATCGATCTCTATCCAATAAACAAGAGAGAAATGACACACATTCATTCTCTCTCTCTCTTCTCGCCGATGAAAGACGAGAGGCATGCACGCCCGATCCGAGGAAATTCGATCGAGGGAAACGATAACGGGCAGGGTGTATTATTTATATTTGAGGGGGGGAGTGAGAGGAGAGAGGGCGCCGGTCACGCCCGACGCTTCAATTTCATCACCATAAGGAGCCGGACGGAAGATCGGTCTATCCTATTGGAAATTCCGGTCGGCGAGCCTCGCGTACGTACAAACGTACGTTCCTCGTTCGCGAGCCAGCCGTAGAAACGATCGGATTAGAAATTCGATTGGGATTCGAATCGCGGGAAAATCGAATCTGGCAATCGCGGCTGATCGACGTAGCCGACTGTGTATCGAGAGGCGGGCCGTCTCAAAGCGTCCTCGCGTCTTTGAGAGGAATCTGTAGCCCGGGTCTGGTCTACGTGTCTATCTTTACGTGGAGAGAGGCACATGCCCGTGGTCTCGTCTCTTTGTGGTTAGACATCGGATACGGAATTATGGTTGGAAATTTGGCGAGTTTACGGAACGCGGAGAGCGGAGGTTCAAAGGGGGGCATCAAGAGGGAATTAATTGCTTCGTGAGGTTTGTGGGTCAGCCGTTTGTCGCGAGCAATCTTGAGAGACACAGGAGGACTTGGATACCGGTAATTCTTTTAGGTTTAGGAATTGAGACACTGATTCACTAATTTCTTGGTAGTTTGTTGGGTTGTGAAGGTATGAGAGAAACTTAATTTGGTGCGCAGAGATAAGATACTGAAGTCGCTAATTTCTTAAGTTGTGAATTTAGATGGTAAGAGTTGGTGCAATATGAACGAAGATATTAAGGATAAATGTATTTCTATTAATCTTTTAAGTTATGACGCGTAGACTGTATTTGCGTAAAAGTAAAAGGTGCAAAATAGTATTTTTCCCAAAGAAGTATTCCCTATAAAGCAATTAGAAGTATTCATAGAAAGTACGTCCGTGAGCATATAATCGTTAATGACACGATTCCAGTCCACCTTCTCTCGTCACAAAAATCCAAAGTCAAAAAGAGGAGAAACACTAAAAAAGTAATAATCCAATATAAAGTAAAGACAAGATGAATTTTGTAAGTAAGAGTCAGACTCCTCCCACTCTCGAAGTTGAACAAAACTCTCGTCCGCGTGAAAATCCAAAACCAAATACGAATACTCGAGGAATACTCACAGATAATTGTCCAATATGAAATAAAAATAAGATGAACTGTTGGCTCGATTCTAGAACGAGTAAGTTAGTAACATTTATACTAAAATTCTCGAGAGGACCCGTACCTTTGACTGACCCTGTAGAAACGTCGACCGAGAGAGCCCGGTGTTATATCACTGTCGAAAATTCGTTTTTCGAGTGTCGCGCGCCGTCGTTTCGAGGGGTAGGCACGTCGTCCGACAGCAGATGGAAACGAAGACGCGGGCTCTTGCAATTTAGGCTTCCACCCCTCTTCACAGCGTACCCGCCCCGCTACCCCCTTCGTGTCTGCTGTACACCGACAGACTACATTTCGCAATTTGCTTAAGCAAACCTCTCCAGAAATTCATATCCGTCCTCGGCCGTCTTCTTCGAAGCACTTTCGAAACCCTCCTTCCCCATCCGCCGCGATATTTAAGCCGAATATTCGTGTCTTCCACCCCGCTCGACCAGAAATCTCGCCATCTTGGCTCCCTGTCCGGCTTATGCCTTACGCCACGCGGCCAATTACTTTTGGATTTTCCACGCTGGAGACCTCTCTTTTTAATCTCTCTCGTTCGGAGAGATTAAAAATTCCATTCTCTGCTTCCTCTTGAAAAAAAGTTCTCTTTTGACGAAAGTTTTCAGGGTCAACCTTGAAAGGGGAGACTGTCACAGAAAGTTGAACGAGAGAAGAGAATCGTAATAACTTCTTATGGTTTCTTGTACGTTTCGGGGAAAGTCTTTTATCTATTCACCGTGTAGTTAAAATCGAGATAGCGAGTATGAATTTCATTTGAAACAGTTCTCCTTTCTGCTACTTTCAATTCGATCAGAAATATTTAAGTTTATGACGCTGTGCATCTAATATAAAGGTCATATTCCATGACCAACATGGCGACAAGTTATCCAAGCGTGGCGCTAGTGTGCCAATTAAGTCCTAGATTCAACTCAAAGCCACGAGCTCGGACAAAGATTATATTGTTGTTGTTAATAAACAAACTTTTATATCAATACTGACTGAACAATTCAAAGCAAATACTAGCAACGATTTTTAGAATTTATATTACAAGTGATTAATTACTCCAATTACTTATTGAGGTTAATTTCATGTCATGTATGATTGGAATCATTAAAAATATTTAAAGTATATGCCTTTGAAATATACCAACATCACCAATTATAATATCAATAATATTAAACACTATTAACGTTAAGTACTACCAATTGAATAATAACAATACCAATATAAAATATAATGCCAAATATTCAAATATTACATATTCTATTTCTAGTGATACAAAACATCAAATCAACCTCAAGAAACAGACTAATTACTCTGACTAATATTAATTCTAAATTAATGTTTAATTTTTATCAACACTTCTCCTGATCTGATTAACTGTTTATATCGCGCATGATGTAACTGTTGGTAAATTAGAAACTGGTTCGTCCTCGAAAGTGAAAATCTCACAGTTTGGAAAACCTTTGTTATCGGCGAGCGTAGTTTGCCATGGCGATAATAGTATAACCGATTTTAGAGAGTTAAAGTATCGAAACTAGGAGAAACTCGTCATTAACGCAACTACGCGTTTCGAGTGCTCGTAATCAACACCATCGCGATTGCTAGCCGCTCAATCTCGCGTAAAGTGCACTCTAGTTCGAGCGTGTGTGCGAGTGATGCGTCCGCGAGCTCGCGCACGAACGAGCGAGTACTCATCGAAATCGTTTCATCCGGTGATTATTATCGAGGAACGAACATATTAATTAAAGCCGCTCGATTTGATCACCGTCCAGCATAAACTTTCTACAAACGATAATTCAATTTGCCGAATGTTCATTGCCCACTGCGTTTGTATTACACCCGCTGGATTTAACAGTTTCATGGTTACACAGCGCCATGTTTCAGAATCTATGATCGCAACGAACGGCGGTCTTTGAACATTTTATATGCTTAACCGGCCACTATGGATTAATTCAGTTCATCGTGGATAATGGGATTTCTTAATTTCACGTGTGTATTTTATAATGCAACTGTTCATTAACACATCTTTGCGTTGATTAACATTTTTAATTGAACGAATTACCATCGAACGTTAAAATTACTTAAATTACTGTTACTTGAATTGTTTTTTTAAATTACTTTGCAATTTTTTTTTTTTTTTTTTTAGTACATTTATCATATCTAGTTCTTCAATTAATTACATTATTCTCCAGAGCTTTCGAATAAATATCAAGTACATCGATAAAGTTTCTTTCGCGCCACGCTATGAGTGACTCTAAGTGGCTGTTTTTTTTTTATAAAAATGCAGGCTTATCTCTTAGCCGTTCATGGCATCGGTTTCAGTCGTCCCAGAGCTCTTTCAAGGTACGTTTCGTTGGTGACAAAGTCTCTTTTAAAATTTTTTCTGCACCGTTCAATATGGAGAGCCAAAAGATGCATTTGCGGCATGTTGTGCTTCATTGCTTTAAAAAAGGCAATAGTGCAAAGGACACTGCAGATGAGATTTTCACCGTTTACGGGAGTGGTACTACCACCGTCCGCAATTGGTTTAAGAAATTTGGAGCTGGCAATTTCGAGTTGAAAGATGAAGACCGCAGCGGCCGCCCAGCAACGACTGATACGGACATTATCAAGACTGTGCTCACTGAAAATCCGCGATATAGTGTGCGTGAGATAGTGGATGCCACTAATATTCCCAAGACAACGGTACATAATCGATATGAAGTTTGGGTTCCACACCTATTGAGACCGGCCTTATGAACCGCGTCTCTACGTGCGATTTGCTTCTCCAGCGACATGAAAGGGATCCTTTCTTAAAGAGGCTTGTCACTGGAGACGAGACTTGGATTTTATACCAAAATGTGCATCGAAAACGCACTTGGTCCAAGGAAAATAGACCTTCGACTGTTGCGAAGCCTGGACTTGATCCGAGGAAGGTTCTTCTGTGCATTTGGTGGGACTGGAAAGGTGTAGTGTACTACGAGCTCCTTCCTCAAGATGATACGATCAATGCTGACAAATATTGCAATCAACTGGATCAATTGAAAGCAGCCAGTAGCAGAAAAACGGGCAGAATTGGCGAACCGACGAGGCGTCGTTTTCCATCACGACAATGCAAGACCGCGTGTTGCGTTAGCCGTAAGGCAAAAATTATTGCAGTTTGATTGGGACGTTCTACCTCATCCTCCATACTCCCTAGACCTTGCTCCATCCGATTACTACTTGTTCCTCTCCTTAAAAAATTCTCTCCGTGGTAAATCTTTCAAATCCATAAGCGAAATAAAAACGCACCTAGATGAATATTTTACAAGTAAACTTAAACAATTTTGGAAAGAGGGCATAACGAGGCTTCCTGAGAGATGGAAGAAGGTTATAGAACAGAACGGTTCATGTATAACATAATAAATCCATCTTAAACAAAAAATATCGTGTATTCATTTCGCATAAAAAAAAGGGAAGAAACTTATGGGACATTCTAATATCATGGTCTCTAGTTTCTATGAAATTTTGAACGATTTGTCATGAAATACTCGAACAAAAAGTTTGAAAAATTATGTTTGAGTGCGTTTTGAAACATCCTGTATACACACTTTTCGAAACGATTTGAATATCTAATGCAATTGAACTGCTTAGTGGATTTACCTCAGCGACGGGGATTGTTTCGTCACCGAATTGCCTTCCACAATTGGTCGCAATTGTAGCTCAACTAAGACTTCCGTTTTCCGATCGGAATTAATTCGAATTATCTGTTTAACCGTTTAACTCGTCGAAACGTTCCGGTCGACTCGCAGAATCGATCATTCAATAGCCATAACGATAACGACGATTGGAATTCACAGGTGGAAAATATCGGAAAAGTTCAATAAAAATTTACTAATAATTTGCCAATAAATCACTCTGGGGTGACACGATATAAATTTTATGTCGGCTTTTGAACAACAACACGTAAAGAAAATCGTCACGTTACGTTTTCACCGAGAAATTGATCAACACGAAAATATGAGAATTCTATCAGGAGCGGGATGAACAACTTTATAAATTGTCGGAAGGACGTGCGTGGGTTGTAATCGATGAAAGAGCGGATGAAAAATAGAATACAGGGCTGTCGTCCTTGTTCAACTTACACACGCAATTATCCGGAGAACTACTATCGCCGTTTTGAAAAATAATATGCCTAATAGAAGTTCCTCGCAGAGAACTAAAATATCCACCGACGGAACGTTTGCTAATTGGATTCTAATTATTTTCCAATCGAATTCCAATGGGATATCTCTCGATTGTTCCATTTTCAGAGCAAAAATCTTTATTGCTCAAATAAAAAAAAAAAAAAAATGCAGAAGATCGTACGGATATTAAAGTCGTAAAGTCACGAATATATATCGAAAGTAATCATTTTAGTTTCGCCTATGGATATTCCGCGCAAATTTGATATTCTACATCTGTGTATTTGGATATTTGGATATATGATACCCAACAGTTGAATACTAAGAAATTTGATACCAGCTCGATATTTGGAAAATTGATACCTTACAGTTGAATATTTGGAAATTTGATAGCTTGCAGTTGAATACTAGGAAAACTGATACTTTAGATTTGAATACTAGGAAATTTAACACCACACAGCTCGATGTTTGAAAATTTGATACTCTGCAGTTGAATATTTGGAAATTTGATAGCTTGCAGTTGAATACTAGGAAAACTGATACTTTAGATTTGAATACTAGGCAATTTGACACCCCAGGAACTCGGATGTTTGGAAATTTGATACTTCACAAATATTTAACACTCTAATTACGCAGTTGACAAATTTAGATATTCAATTCGCAGTTGAATACCTTGTAATTAAATATTTGGACACACGATGACACGTACCTAGGTCCATTAGTATTAGATACCTGGTTCCATTCGAAATTCCATATCTGAATATTTGTACACCGCACCGGAGAAAGGATTCGACAGTGACACATTTGCATATTTGGATTCCACAGTTGCACATGCCTCAGGAAAAAAAAAACGTCTGTGTTTTCTCATCCATTCGCTATCAACATGAATCTTCGCAGCCCCTCGGAGCAATCTCGGAGCAACTTCAATCCCAAAAAAAATTCCCGATTCACCCCGCGAAGACAAAACAAACTCGTACACACGTGGAGCCACGAACGCACGAGGAGAACGTACGACAGAGAATTTCGAGAATTTCACGTGAGTTTTCACTTTCCCCCGGCCAATTTCCCGAGGATATTAAATTACCCGACACGCGAGGCATTCTCGTTCGAACCCCAGGGCCGGAAGAAGTTCGCGAATTCGCAGAGACTTGCGAACTTTCCGGCCAGGGAGTTTAGAAGCTCCGAGACAAACTGCTAAATTATTTTCGATTCAATGGCTCGCGCAAAGGGAGGCAGAGTAGGGCAAAAGGAAAAAGAAAGAAAAAAAAAAGAAAAAGAGAGGGAAGGAGAGGAAAGAAGAAAAATTCCTTGTTACAGGGGTCGTCCATTAAATCGGCAAAGTCTGCAGACTCTCCGGAGGGAACGAAGAAAGGAAAGTTCCACGGCTAATGACGCGGTACTTTTAAAACGACCTGGACTTACGTGCTGTCCCTGAATCATTCTAACCACGGGAGCATAAATATTCGGCGGCGAATAACGCAGGAATTAATTGAAAGGCCCCGTTCTCCTACTTAATTGCTCTCTCTCTCTCTCTCTCTCTCTCTCTCTCTTTCTCTTCTGAATCTTCCGGAACGACAAGTTGCTTCGCCGTTCCAGTTTCTACGCTGTTCAAAGCAAACTTCGTATTTTCGCGAAGTCAACGTTGAAGTTGAATCTCGGTACGACGTGAAAACTGATAAGCTCTCTGATAGAACCGCGAAATTTCAGCCCACGTTTTAGATTTATGGAACTGAACTTTACATGAAACACCATGGGATCGTTGGGGAAACCTGAGATGGAATTTGTCGGGCGTACTAAATAAATTTGTGGCTTTGAAAATTACGGCGAAACCCAGCCAATCTTAAAATTCCCAAAATTTAATTAATCATCTTTTGGAGATTATGGAGATTTGTGTAAAAATTCACGTCAATTTGGATATTTGATACTCTGTAATTACCTACAAGGATATCTAACACCCTGACTGGCTACCGACGAGCTTGACAATTGTTGGACGTTTGATTCCACCCAATCAACTTGGAACTTTAGACTTTTGGTAAGCACATAATAATTTAGAACTCTAACCTAACCTTCTAATAATAACCTTTCGAACCTTTTAATAATTTATAACTCTGCACCTACGTTATCAGAGACATTATCTGGACAAATTCCAAAATTGAAAGACCTTAACGACTGAGATACGTCTTCCATATTTTTACCTGCAGATCTACCACAAATTATACGAAACGAGCTATTCTGACCATCGCTCACCTGAAAGTCGAACTTTTCGAACTCCTGTTGCGTGTCGATGTCCACGTTCCTGGGCACGATGATGGGACAGGTGTCCAGCGAGACCCTGGCGTCCGGGGATTCGACGTAGTCCGGTGTAATGGAGGTCAGGCCTCGATCGTATCTCAGTTCTTCGTTCAGTATGCCGGCGGACGGGCCCGTGGATGGTGCCTGTGCTTGGTTAACGTAGTACAGGCACAGGAGCAAGGTCAAGAGGACCGCGCAGACGACGAACACGCGGCTGGAGCCGCGTCGAAGGATCTTGTACATGGTCCAAAGGCGGGGTACGCTTGGAGGCGAGCGTGGCTCGACTTCGATTCACCTGGTGCCGCGATAGACGCTGAATCCGGTGTCGGTGATGTTCGAAGATCGCTCCCCGACTTGGTTGCTGTCGTCTGTCGACTTCATGGGACACGTCCACGCTCACACGATCTGGAAAGGCAAATTGGCACTGGGTTAGAACTAGCAAGATGCTTGTCATTCGAACGACTGTAGGTTTCCGGCCTGATTGGAGTTTGTAGACGTTCATCGTGTTTATTTTGCATTCATCGTGGATTACTTTGAATTATTATGGTTGAAACTGGTGTGTTTCTCAGTCAGATAAGGCTAGATTCGGCTTCCGAGTCTAATTGGACGTTCGTCATTTGAATACCTGCGGGTCCAAGGCCTGTTTTGCATATCCGTGTTAGTTAGTTAGATATTCTGTTTGATTCGTTCAGATTCGGATTACAGAAGCTAGGACAATATTTTGATCTCATTGAGAGATGCATCTGACAAATCATAATTTAATCGACAAATTATTATATACTTTAAGGATTATTATTAAAGTTTTTCTTGGCAGAACATGGCGAAAATTATCTTGTAATTCTTTGACACCGAATCTCTGCCATTTTTTGGTACTAAAATCTCTGCATAGACGAAACCTCGTGATCTCGATTGCAGAACCAAAAAAAAAAAAAAGAACTTCCAAATTCCCATTCAAAGTCGCAGTATCGGAACGAAGGCCGACGATTTATCGGTCACGTTGGCGCGAAGCTGTATGTTATTGCCCGGGAATATCGAGAGTCGAGGAGGAGCGAGATCGAACGGTATCCGAGGAAGAGGACGGAGGTAGAAGTAAATAGCTTCGGCTATAAATTACGAGGGCATATACAAAGAGAGGTCCACGGGGTTGATTAAACGTCCATGAAAATTATGACTGACTGTTTCGACTGTCCGCGAAACTGGCCTGTCCGTGCGATCGATACGCGTACCAGCGTCGATGACGAGCGTCAGTCGGATTTTACCAACGAATTTGGTTTCGATCTCTCTATCGGAAGGCTCGAGGACGACACTTTGTCCTAATAATAAATAAATTCTACACGCCTTTGGAAGAAAATTTTGAATTTCTGAAATTTCACGTATTCGCTAATCATTAAAATAATAGGTCATCGTGAAATGGTAGACAAATTGTCATTACTACATATTGGGGAAATTTAAGGTGTTCAATCTCATTTTCTATCTCATATTCTTCGTGACAGAGATTCGTAGTGAAATAAAGTCAAGTTAAAAAATTTCAAGATTAAGCGAAGCGAAGCATGAATTTCTGTGGTTTCCAATGACGTAATGATTGGCCGGTGGTTGACACCGTAACGACCGATTATGCTCGCGAGTGACTTTTATTAGGAGTTCAATTTACAATTGCTGAAAATCACGTGACGCTGCCGCAGTGAACGTCATCGATCATTAAACGCTGAAAATCAGACGATGCTGCAGGAACGTCATCGACCACGAACTATTGAAAATGACAGGAAGCCACGTTAGTGTCATCAGCCTCTGATCGCTGGGAATCACACAACTACATAGTTGCCTTTTACAGATTCTTTCTTGTACGAAGCGTTACATCATTTCGAGGCAAATACACTTATCTTTACCTAACTGACAACCTAAAAAGTAAAAAAGTCCTAAAATTAATCAATATACCTTCTCAGACAGTCTAATAATAATAAACTGCAAGATTTAGTTGCAAATTCCACGTAAATGGTTGATGACTGTAAATAATGAAAATTTAAAAAAAAAAAAAAAAACAAGTAGAGCACTTGCCACGAAACCTGTCGCTTATTTTTTTCAAAATTCTCGCCAAAACCATCGCGATACAACGAAAGCAAACTTACACGTTTGAAAATGTAATTTGCGCCACGTTGCTCGAAGCGCTGCGTTTTATTATTATTTCGTACGTTCTTTTTCGTGTCACGTGCGTCCCGTGCAATTTCACACTTCGCATAAAAATTCGCAGTCTACTAACAAACACAGCAAAACGAGATACTGCAAAAAAAAAAAAAAAAAAAAAAAAAAGATACTGTAACAGCAACTTTCCAGTCGCGTGGGTAATATTGTAGGGAAGAGGGGAAGGGGTTGAGCAATTTTGATAACTGGAATATTCGCAAAGTTCCCGCGGATGAAAAGTTTCTTACGCGATTGCAGAACTCGTAAAAATTTTAGGCGTGCGCGTGACCGCGGGTTGAAATCACGCCGGGGGTGGGAGGAGAGAGGGGCGATCCAATTCTGGCGAGAACAATAAATACGACCTGGTGAACCAGAGACACGATTTCCCAGAAACCTTCTGTATCTCGACGTAAGGTCGGTTCGCACGCGATAATCGATCGTACCTGTCACCACGACCCCACCTTGGGGGGGGGGCGACTTACGTACAATAAAAACCCGAATATCCGTTCTCTGTTTCATCTGTGATCGAGCTTTAAGCAACGAAACTTAAATATCAACCAGTTTTCACGAAAGAAATGGCTGTTGTATTAAATTTTGTTTTTTCCATTTTTCCGTTTGTTTGGAACCTAACCTAAATTCGACCGGGGTCGAATAGCAACTGAAAAATGAGCGCATCTGCGAATCAATTTGTCGCAGTTTTTTGTCGTAATGAATCATTCAAACCGTTTAAATTTGATTCTATGTACGAACGATTTTCCAGTTTGTTTTTGAACCTAACCTAAATTTGAATGGGCTCGAAGTAACTGGACACGAAGTTTTTAACGTAATTCGAGATTAATTTAAAAGCGAGCGCATCTGTGAATCAGTTTGCCACAGCTTTTTGTCGCAATGAACTATTCAAACCATTGAATTGTAAATTGAATTCTACGCGAACCACGATTTTCTACTTTGTTTCCGAACCTAACCTGAAATCTGACCTGGTTCAATGAAATTAACGGGAACAATCCAAGAGTTCTACAACATTACATTTCTGTTCATAAGCGAAATTTAATTCGCACTTGGACTTCTGTCTTAAGATTCAGTCACGATTTCTATTATACGTTTCTTGAAACCTAACCTAATCTAAATCCAATTCTAAGCGAAGATGAAGAAGCTATGATTGAAATTCACGTTGTTAAGTGTACTATCTAAATCCTATCCACGACAGATAATTGTTTTACCTGCGAAAATATTACAAAACTCGATATTTTACATGCTTTTTTTATGTTAAATTAATTATTACACAAGGATCGAAATTAAGATTCTTAAAAAGAAGAATATCGTTCAAACAAGCATTTTAGAATTCTGCACATCTCCGTGGAAACTTTTATTTCAAAACGTTCAATCAAAAATCCCGAGTACCATTTCACTGAATGTTGTTCATTTATTTGCTACAAATATCGAAAAGTTTTTCAACACTGACAAACAAATCATCCGTTCGTAGGTCGGAAACCTTCAAGAGAAATTTATTTATCTATTCTAACATTTCTACGATCCAGTTTTGGAAACAGACTCCTGTTCAAAACTTTCTCGATCCTTGTTCAGTCACGCGCAATCTCGCGGCTCGAAATTTGTGAAAATCGAGAAGATCTGCTTACCTCTCCGAAGAATCTGCCCTCCACGCTCTCCGTCGGTAACGGATCAACGGACGCTCGACCTTCGATTTCGGTTGCACTCTCTCGTTCAGCAACTGTCGAACGAGAGAGAGAGAGAGAGAGACGACGACGACGACGACGACGACGACGAGCAGAGGTGCAGAAGAGGGGGCCGGTAAAAATAGGGGTTGACGCGACGAGTGGCCAGCCGGATTCAAGCTGCCCCCGGCCCTTTTGTCCGACGAGCAGACGTGTCGAGGGTGCTCACTATCGCGATTCACTCGATACGCTCGACGAAGCGGTCGCGAGGACGCGGCCTCTTTGCAGCGTGCGCCGAGTCCGCCGCCAACCCATCCAGGAAGAACGCGTCGCTTCCTTAATTCGATTTACTTCGCTCGCTCGTTCTCGTTCGTTCGTTCCCCTCGGGCTTTCCCTTGCTTTCCTTCAGATTTCCTTCTCCCCGACCGTCTCTCTGGCCCCTCCCGTGGGACGCGGCCTGTTCTTGGATCTCTCTCTCTCTCTTTCTCTTTCTCTCCCTCTCTCTCTCTGTCTCGGTCTTGGTCTCGCAGCAGAAAACGATACCCCTGAAAATTTACAGAGAGAAGAGTTAGGAATACAAATAATAAATTTCGAAATTAAGCTCGACGAGCTTATTGGTCGGGAGTTGAAATTTTGTCGAGTTTTCAGGAAATTCGGGAAGATTCTGATATATATATTTTTTTTATCACTGAAAGCGATTTTAGCGGTAATCCAGAAAATCGGGCCTCTTCAGGTGCAACGCTAATGCAACGAAAATTAGCGATTGGTTGATTTTGGTCACGTGATTCGTGAGGGGGCGTGAGGTAGACCTCGAGTAGGTGTGGCGATCGCACCTGTAATTTGTTTTGTATCGATTCAAATGTTTGCATATCAATAAAATTTTATGGCAAAAAAGTCGTCTTCATTTCCTAGTCAGAACAGTTGCTTTTGGGTCTTTCAGTGAGACGAATCGTACTGGGGTAAAAGTCGTGCAGTTTCTTTTTTTTTTTTTTAAGATTTTACGTTTTTAGTTTTTCAGACGAATTTTAAATTAAGTAATTGCTCGATACAAAATTCAAGAAACGATTCAAAAATTCTCTCGTGTAACCCTCGTGTTCAAAGTCCAATAAAACGTCAAGGGGGAAAAAAAGGAATCCTGCAGCAAGACGACAAGGTCGCTGTTGAGAGAAAATTTCAATCTTCAATCTTCGCGGTGAATCCAGTTGTGAAAATAAATTTTTCACGTCTCTCCGGAGAACGTTCAAGTTTTTACAATTTTCGCGAATGCAAAAGTTACCGGGACACCCTGTACATAGAGAGATGTATTCGTTATTTCTCCGAGGGATTTTGAGCCGATTTAATTTCAAGCTTCTCTTTTCTTTCCTTTTTTCTCTTCTTTTATTTTTTCGTCGTTCAACTTCCGTTTTAATCCCGGATTCGAATTCTTTTAACTCTTCGTGCAATTTGTGGCTTGTTTCTCGCTGGATGTAATTTAGCCAGGAAACTGATGATTAACGATTTGATTTCCTAGAAATTCGCCGCGCGACTGCGTGTCGTAGGATATTATGACAGAGCGAAATTGATCTCTAAAGGCTGATACGAAACTACGAGATTGACATCTGTTTTACGTCGAGCGGTTTCTGCTACGTGGGAAATGATTCTCGTCGCGAGATCAATCCAGATCTCTAACCCGTCCAATTCGGACGAGGCGATCCTTTTCTTCTTTTCTTTTCTTTTTTTTTTTTAACTGCATGATAAACAAAAATGAACTCGATATTGAATTTTAATTCACGACCTCCAATTTTTCGAAACTTATGCTTTGTTTCTAAAACTTCAACTTTCAATTCCTGAAATTTGGCCAATGGTTACAAAATGCAAAGTCTTTTCTGGAAATAAAATCTGAAGATATAAAATCTTATGTTGTCCAATTGCTAAAAATTTAAACTAAATATTTAAACCAAATACACTAGGGATTTTATCTAAAGCAAATTGTTTCGATCTTCAAGAGAAGCTAGTAATTGTTGAAGCCGATTTTAAGATGTTCGTTTAAAAAAAAAAAAACGACAGCTATCTGACTCTAAACGTGTGATTTTCAACTCTTTTCGTTAATAAAAGATAAAAAAAGAAGAAAATTCCCAAAATCTCATCGCCACGTCAGTTACTCGATGTCTATTATCTCTACTATTATTACTACGATAGACGCAAAAATCTACTAGCATCTACGAATCTTTTTAAAATTTCTTGATTTAAAATTGGCTGTTCGCCAATGTTTCGCGAGTGCCAGCGTGCAAACAGCTGGTGTGTTTGATCCCGATTGCAAAAAGAATTTTAAAACAGATAGGAGAGAGAGAGAGAGAGAGAGCAAGGAGGGGTTAAATCGAGAACAGGTGATTCAGCATTTTCAGTAGAATCGTTCGGTCGCGGGTCAGACTCAGCCGCGTCGGTCGAGCCACGTTACGCAAGAGAAGTTCCGTGGAAACGAGAGTTTCCTCCGGAGATACCCAACGATCGGTAGACCGCAACCGACCATCGAAAACCTGTGAAAATTGTCCTGATATATCGTCCGGACGACTCTTCTTGTCCTCGCTTTGCATCCTCGACAGTTTCCCCGAGAATCTCGCCGACGACGAGAAAATTCCCGAATCACGCCGGTTTCGTTTGTGCTTATTTTTGAATTTTGTATACGCTCATAGACATTTATTTATTTATGCCGTTTATTGAAATTACATCGTTCATACTCTTTTATTCATTCTACATTGTATTGTCTATTTGTTTTTATATTTTATGCTCCCCGTTGTATAATATTCCTTTCAATTTTTTAAACATAACAGGAAAATTGCTCAGATTTCTGTTTACTTTCCATTTTCCGCGTCGTCACGAATAGTCAGACTGCTCTTTAAGTATTAATTTGAACGAGGAAAGATAATATATTGCTAAAAATATAAATTCGGTGTACTTGAATTTACGTTTGCCTCATTGTATTTGAATTTATATTTGATCGATCTCAATCACGCGCAGACGTAAATAAAACTTTTTCCATGCTAAGTGCTCGAATATTTTCGTGAATCATGTATATTTTGAAACCATTCGTATAACAAACAGAAGAAAATATTGTTGCAATATGTCAATTAACGAAGGAACTGTTATCATACAAGGCGGCTACGAGGATGAATTTGAATTTCGCTCGCGATCTCGCAAGCGTTTCCTTACATCCCTTTGCTGTCTCACAAAACACCGCAATTTCACGTCAGCGGCTGCGAACGCGTTACCACGTTCCCGCAGAAACCGCCAACAACCTACCCACCGATCCCAAAAAGAATATTCACCATTTCCCAGGCAACCGAATCGCCGACATCCCCAGCTAAACTTGCAAACAGCATTCTATCAAAAACACATACCGAAAACACGTCCATCGTTCACTGTCCTAAACCAAACCGTCTTCAACCTCTCGCTTCAAACTTTGTCGATCTGACAAGGAGTAATTGAACTTTACGAATCGAAGGATTCCTCGATGCGCGGGAAACCTACGAACCACTTGAGAAATATATTTATCACTCGTGGACAGATTTTTTAATTTTCTTGTCCGTTCAAACTTTGTGCAACTTGCGCGTAGAATCAATTTAAGGAAGGAGTTGGAGAGTACAAAGACGCATCTACAGATATAACAATTGCAAATATAACCAGTGCAAACAGCTGTGTGGACTGACTTGGCAAAGCCTCGAAAAGTCTGCGCTGGGGTACGAACAGCTCTATCGGAGAAGTTTTCTCAATCTTCTCAAACTTCTCTACACAGATCTCAGAGCGCAGTCTCGTCGATCAAAACATACAAGTTCAACCATTCAGACCTCACAAAAGCTCGAAAAGTTTACGCTATGGTACACTAGAATAGAAATAGCTTTATCGAAGTAGTTTCAAAAGTTTTATCAACCTTTTCAAACTTCTCTACACAGATCTCACAACACAGACTCGCCGAACAAGACATTCAAAATTCATTCGATCGATGAAAGAATTCAAATAATAGAGAACAATTTAAATGTAACAATAATACAACGAAACTTAAAAAGCATGAGAAACTTTATCGAGCAACTGTTTTCAACTATTCTCAAATTTCATAACGAGCATTTCAACAATCAAAACGACTGAAGCAATCGAAGAATTCAAAGTCCTCGAAGAATAACTGTATCAAACAAAATCCATTGATCAACAACCAAAAGGGTTCAACAAATTCTAGGATAAAGATATTCCATAAACAAACTGACAACGATCAGAGGAAATTGCTCTCGTTGCAATGCTATGGAATCTTATACGACCAGAATAAAATTACATTTAATATTCAATATTCATATATTATTTGCAACACAACGTTTTCAACAATGTCGCAATTGACCCTCGTGTCGATTTGTCACATTTTCCTCGCAAAATGCGTAACATCACGGCATAAAATTGAAAATAGCTCTGTGTCTGAAAGTCGATTATACGAGATTGGATAGAAATTATCTTTTCATCCTAGATATTAATCCTTTCCGCCATTGCGTCAATTTGACAGAAAAATGAAAAACGGACGAGGGTTAATAATTTCAAGGAACCAACTTACTCTTTCCACCCTCACCCTCGCTCCATCAAACTTGGCCCAATCTTTCTGTCCAAACTTCTCCGACTTGGTTTTCGAAACTCGAAAAACCAAGCAACTACGGGAATACAAACAACTGCACAGAACCGGACCACGTTTTCGGTTATCGCCGATCCTTCGATTTGTACCTCGCACCGATTCGCCGGATGATCAGCAGCGACTGATCCGGAAGCTTTGCTCGCGAGCACGCGGCCAGCCGGAAGAGCATGGACGCGTGGAGAGAAGGGACGGAAGGGAACGTTCGCGAGCCGAGTACCACGCCGTACTGAACGTTCGCCACGGGTGCAATAGTTTTGACACGCCGCCGGCTACGTCCGCTCGCGTACGGCGACGCGACAACCGTTCACCGCGCATGTGCCGATATAATCCACGCTTCTACGAGGCCCCACACGCGCGACTCACCACACGTGGAAACTAGAGATGGGATCGAGTACCTCACAAGCACCGGTTCGAACCTTTGATTCTTCGACTCGAACAATCTTTCAACGCTGGCACGCTCGGAACATTCGGAACTCTCTCGTTTAAACTCGAGCGAGATAAATTTCGAACGTTCCGTCAGTCCTCGGTGTAGACTCGATCTTTCAAAGAGGGGATTTTAATAAGCGTCAGCGAGGTAAGAGATTTTTAACTGGACGAAAGTATGTTTCTGTTTCTCTATGCGCGATTTTCAAATGTTGCGCCGACTGCGTAGAAGTCTAATGCGCAGGTGTCTAGTGCGCAGAAGTCTACTGCGCATGCAATTGACGTTTATAAGAGATCCTGTTTTTAAATTGATGTAATAAAGAACAATGCCATTAAGTGTTGCATCCTTTTTTCTGTCTTCCGTTTTACTGAAATCATTCGGCACACGCACACAGACTATAATTTCGATTACTTGTGAAATTTCAAATCTCACGAGTCTATACTCGCAGTATACTCAAAGTTTGTGGTTAAGCTTTGACTACTGTTTCAAAGCAAATGAACGCATCACAGGTATCCTCGTCGAAATATTTTTATTTTCGGGCAGTATTCTAAATCCACGAAACGAAACTTCGATACTGAACTTGACTCGAATTCGTATTGATACATATTGGGCTTGATCCCATCCCTAGCGGAAACGTCCGAGTGGTGATGAAGAGGGGTTGGTCTCGCCTGGCCCGAGGGTGTTTTGACTCGCGAGCGCCGCTTCGTCCAGTCGACCCCCGCTTTTCTTCTCCAAGGATCTACAGGGGACGGGGAAACACGCAGAGAGGGTGCCTGCCGCGATCCGTGGGGTGATCGATGAACAAGTGGCGAGGCAAGGGTGGAAGGTCTAGGATTCTCAGGTGGAATTGTTGTTTGAAAGGGTGCAGTCCGTATTCGTGGAATGGATTGTTCGGAATTTGGTTCTTTTTGTACGACGTGGGGAAAAGAAAGGTGAAGATTTGGAACTTTACAGTCCAAAAGTTTGGGGCGTCATTTAATTGCATTACACAGATACAAAAACCATGTGTAATTACAAACTATTACTTGTAATAACTTGAGCAATTGATGACAGTTTAAATAGCAGAATAAAGTGATGATACAATTGACAGGGTACTTTAGACTTTGAACAATGTACAGACTGCTCGATTGTTTGAAATGACACAGCACCGGTGTTTTGGAGTCTCTGTCCGCGTTGGAATTAGCGATTAGAATGGAAATTATACCGTAGGGACGAGTAACGAGATTACCATAATTGAACGTACTAAAAACTGTATGCGAGAGAGAGAGAGAGAGAGAGAGAGAGAGAGAGAGAGAGAGCATTACGACTCGGATTAGACAGTAGAGGGCCAAGTTAGATCATTGAAATTAGACGTTGGGGACGATTATGTATCAGCACTGTATAGTTTAGCACCGAGGCTAGGCACTGGGACGCATAATTGTTCCTAGAATCAGGACTAGATTCTAAGGTTGAACTAATCTCGAATTGCTGAGCTGGATCTAGATCTAGAATGACTAATTATTGTCTGGGGCTAATTATTGTCTGCACAAGTACGTACATAAATTGAACTCTGAGATTTGAGTCAGATCCAAATTACACGGCACTATAAAAATAGACGTACAATCACAGTCACGACACGGTATTTAAGCACTTGTACTTTGGCGAATCAAACACAGTCTGGGTATTCGGCGGGTCGAGAGACAATATCGACGATGTTGTTTCACTATTCAGCTTCTCATCCTCGCAGAATGTTATCCATCCGGATCAATATCGAAGTAAAATCTCGACGACGAGGAATCCGAGAAATTTTCCTCGAACGAGGAAGGTTATTGAAGCGAATCAACAAGTTACTCGTAACGCCGTTTCGTCTGGTTCAAGAAGGTAGAATTCTAGTCGTTCTCACGACTGATCAGTCTCGATTGGAATTTGTTATTAAACTGAGAAAGAGCGAGGGAGAAGGAGATTTGACCGGAAGGGGAAGTCAGTGGCAACTGGGAGTTGCCGATAGTATTCAGTCTCCAAGTTCTCACGGTCTTGTTGCCCTTTCAATCGATGTAATTGCCATTCGATGAAGTTTCGGTACGAGCTAACGGTGACGATGATGGCCTCGCGATACTTTCTTCCTCGAACGTGAACGCTTCAAACTGCTCTCGCAACTTTGCAAAACAAACATCATACGCCAATTCAGTTGGTTTCGTTTCAAATCGCGAAACAGTTTCACCTTTGACAGTTTTTGACCGAGTTCGTTTTTTTTTTCTCAAAATGTTTTTATATCATGCAGCGAGTGAGAAAATAAAGATACTTTTAGTAAAGATTGTAAAAGATCTTGAAGATGAAAGTTCTGCCTTTAGCTGCTTGAAACATTTTAGGATTCATAAAATATTTAGAATCTTGCGTAGTTTTTTTTTTTTAAACTTTCATCAGTTTGTTCGCGTTGTTCTACGCAGTTTTGCGCAATTTTTCCTACTTCTCCATAATTTTGAGTAATTCTCGTGCCAACGCCAAGTTTTCTTAAGTTTCACGTAGTTTTTTCACTGCGGTATTATCATATTGTTCTAAAAGCTGCTGTTCTACATTGCCCTAAGATACTTTCTGAATTTAGAACATCGAGAACATAAAATTCCAAAACGTGAAACATTCAATATTCAAATTTTAATAAACAAAAAAAAAGAAAAAGAAAAAAGAAAGAAAGAAAGTCATACAGCGAGTTTCAAGGACCCGTTGCAAAGAGAAAATTCCAATTCTCAAAAACCAAGTGGATCTAGATATAGAAAAAAATTTTTGTTTGGCCTTCGAATTATACGCGAGTGTGCAACATGTGCACGTTTCTCTTCAAAACTAACAATTCTGATTCACGTGCCGTTGCATCGGCGCATCAGAGATACGTCTCGTGAGATACGTACGTATTAGAGAGTATGTAAAATGACAGAATGATACAAAGACGATCGCGGAATGATAGAATGACAGACGATGCACGAACGATAGGATACGCCCATGTAGGATAGAACAGAAATGATAGAATGACAGTAGAACGGAGAACAGAGGCATAGAATATCAGAGGATGAAACAGAGTAGACGATAGGCAAGTATTATACATTTCTGATGATGTAACTAGGAAGTGAACGGAGAAATGTAGAAAAGCAAATAGATATACACATTCTATTCTATTATACATTATACATATACAGTATCGTTTCGAGTATTTGTATTATCCATTAAATTATACTATTATACTACATATAATATATCAATCCAGGATCAAGCAATAATTTCTATGAACGAAAAGTATTACTCACAAATTTGTTATTAAAAAATTGACGTTATTCATAAAATTGCAGAATTTGGGCGAAAGATTCTTTCCCTTTACTCTCTAATTTTGACTTGAATTTCAAGGTCAAATATTTTCTTTTTTTTGCATCGTGCTCTATTCATCACAAAGGTAAACTTTTCCAAGAAACCATAAATCGCAACCTAATAATTCTCTTGAAAAATGGCAAAAAAGCTTCTCGATCACTTGACACCGCGTGCTAACAGCGACTTTATGGTTCCGAACGGGTGATGCTTATATTTTACGCAATGTCTGTATTTCGAATAATGTTAATAGTTTTATCATCTGATTATTTAGACTTACACCAATGCTACAATTATGATAAATCAAATATTAGTGAAACCTAACCCGAAAATTATGTAAAATGGATATCTACGCGTCCAGAACCATAAAGTCGCTGTTACGACTTGTAATGTTAAATGAACTATTTTGCCATTTTTCAGACAAATTATTAGTTAGCATTTGTGATCTATGGTTCCTTGGGAAAAGGATGAGTAGAATACAATGCAAAAAAAAAAATTCTGATCTTAAAGTTTAAGATCAGAGTTAATTTTCCGGCAGATTCTTTACACGCATTTCCATCAATCCAACCGAAGGTACAGAATTCATCTATGACAGCCAGGGACAAACTTTTCTTCCCGCCCTGTGCATTCGTTCCGATTAAAATTCAGCTTCTCCAAAAATTGTACAAATTCCATTTTCGATAAGTTATTGTCAATTATCTGAATATTTCCGCGGGGCGCTAGTTCCACAGGTTGATGCATTTTGCACGGTCGTGCGATACTCTAGAAAATCTGACTGGGAACAGGACGTGATTCAACCGTCTCGAGAAAAAGAAGAAGAAGAAGCGAGATAAGTTGGGCGGGAAATTGCATTACCGCATAATTGGATGCCGGATGTTTATGCGAGGAATTACATCGGCATGGAATCCGGTGCTCCGCGACCGTTATTGCTCGATTTACGTCGATATTGCTTTCAGCGAGCGACTGTCATCCACCATTATCGAACGATCCCCTCGCAAACTCGCCATTATTTCGCGGTAGAGTGGAACTTGTAGCTTGGTTCTACTTTCCGAGCCATTACACGTAAGAATACTATGTTAATACCATGTTAATAATAAATACGCGTAACCAATAAAATAAATTTAAAAAAATAATAAACATGACCAATGCACGATTTTCTTCTTCGATAAAAATCCCGAAAAATTGTGTGGCAGGTATATCGTACAGCGCCGTTTCGAGTATCGCCGATGACAAATTCCAAAAAACTATTGCACTCTTACGGACGATTATCTGTCTCAATTTTGTTCCGCGACGCAAGGAAGAAATTTCTCGTTCAGATCTTATTTTACAAATCGAAACAAAAATGTCATTTAAAAAAAAGACGTTAAAAAAAAACGGCCAGAGAACATTTCGACAAAGTTGTGGTCTAGTCAGTTAATTCGAACGAGTGTCTAGACTTAGACTGGAGTTTAAATAATTTGATCGTTGCATTGATTGCTGACCTTACGGTAGGGACCGGTGGCTATTCCCGGTCGCGTTTTAATGAATAACCGACGACCAATCGATAGCTCGTGGCTGGACCGCCGCCGGGTTTGAGGAAGTCCCAAGGAGAATTCCATTAAAGTTAACCGAACGTGGTCAAGAACGCCTAAAGTCCATTGAATTAAACATCGATTCCCTCCTCTGTTCCTGTTTACGTTCGACGTTTCATGGTCTTCGAGGAGTTGCCCGGGAGAAAGAAGAGAATTCTCTAGGACTAGGATTCCGTTTTGGCGAGGGAACCGGATCAACGCAGATACACTCCCCGTCAAAAGTCTTGCGACAGTTTAGCGACTTTAAGTACTTCAGTCGTGGATTATCGATTTTACAATACAATAAAATATTTATATATGTGATATAATGTTAATTAATAGATTAACATTACACTGGATGGGCCAAAAATCCCTTCTTATTGAAAGAAACAAACAAATAAATAAATGTGCAAACGCACTAGCAGTCAACATTTGAAAAAAATAATTTGTAAAACGTAACGAAAAAATCATGTTTATACTTAAATTCAATTTAAAATTAAATAAAATAAAGTTTGTTTCTTCTTATATTTTGATTGTTAAAAAAGAAAAAAAAAATAGGTGGGAAGAAATTTTTGGCCCACCCAGTATTGACAGAGTATATTTTATATACTTTATATATTTATAAAATATTGCATTTGAT
>KQ435760.1:655487-675437 GCA_001276565.1 Melipona quadrifasciata | reverse complement strand
TATATATTACGTTATATAATATATTATATACTACTATTTTATCGCCACATACCATGTTATACTATGTTATAAATGATAATGAATTTTATGCAAGTAAGACACTAAAATAAATTTTAAAAAAACAACACGTGACTATACATACGTTAATTCCCGAATTGCGATCGAAATTCCAATTCTAGGAAACTAACGATCGAATTATTGCCACGGGTTCAAACGGATAATCTCGACCGCGTGCGAGAGAAAGCGACCGTCAAACTTGCTGACGGAGTTCGCCTCGTGCGCAAGACCTTCGAGGCTCTCGAAAGTTCCTGAACAGACGTTCAACCTTGCGAGTCTGCGGTGCTTTACGAGGATCCCGGATTCTGGAGTACAGGGGAAGGGAACACGGTACGATCCCGTCGGGATGAAAGATCTTCGCATAATTCGCTCGTGGGAAAACAAACGAGGATGACCGCCTCGGTGATGCCGGATGGACAGGACTCGATTGGTTTGAAAACTGGGGACATGTTCGCATAAATCCGACGACACGACGATGTTTTCATTCTAACCTGCGGAGATCTGTGGTTTATCGTCGCCCGAGGAACGTTGACTTTTAGAGGGCACTTTTGGAGGAATTGAGTTTTGCCGAAGGAAGGTTAGCTTTGGTCTCAAAAACATCGATAATTTTTCAATCGGTTATCCATCCCGTCGAGCAAATAATAAAAACACTTCAAAGTATCACCATTTGGATGTAAATCCTAAATATACTAAACTAAAGAAAGAAAAAAATCTTGGAACTACGTGAAACATACAGTTTATCACTACACTATAAAACAGCCATGAAATAACACGAAACTATGAAAAAGTGCACAAAAGTGTAAAAAGCAACGTGAAATTCTAAATTCCACTATTTATTATATTTACTATACACGACGGGCCAAAAAGCATACACTTCCTGCTAAGATAAATTCGTAATTTTTTCCTCCAACGTTTGAAGGAAATAATTTTTAAAACATAATGGAAAAAATCATGCTTGAACTTGAATTTAATTTAAAATTAATAAAATTAGTTTTTTCTCATATTTTGTTAAAAAAAAAAAAAAAAAAAAAAAAAAATAGATGAGACTTTTGGCCACCTTACATTTAGAAATTCTAAAAACTTTTACAATTTTTAACGGGCCAGAAAGAAAATCTCAATATTGAAAACTTTTCCAAGGAACCATAAATCGCAATCTAATATGGCAAGAAATTTTCCTAATCATTTAACATTGCGGACGCGTGCGTGCTAACAGCGACTTTATGATTCTGGACGCGTGGAAATCTATTTTACGTAATTTTCGTAACGAGTTTCACTAATGTTTGATTTAACATAATTAGTTGTAGCAGCATGAATGTAAGTCTAAATAATCAAATGATGCAGCCAACTGTTAACATCATTCGAAACATAAACATTATATAACGTAGACATCCACGCGTCCAGAACCATAAAGTCGCTGTTAGGACGCACACGTCCAACGTTAAATGATCAAGAAACTTTATTGCCATGTTTCAAAAGAACTATCAGGTTGCGCCCTATAGTTTCTTCCTAACAATGAAAAAGGGAAATATTTCGACCTTGAAATTCAATTTCAATTTCAATCTAATCGAAGGTGTAGAATTCATCTATGATAGCCACGGACAAACTTTTCTTTCCACTCTGTGCAGAATGGTAGGTGGAAATCGGTTTAC
The DNA here is from genome assembly GCA_001276565.1 of Melipona quadrifasciata. Lineage (NCBI taxonomy): Eukaryota > Metazoa > Arthropoda > Insecta > Hymenoptera > Apidae > Melipona > Melipona quadrifasciata. The sequence continues at coordinate 673,731 of KQ435760.1, read as the reverse complement.
GATAAAAATTCCCCCATTCGAAAGTGCGACGACCGGGTAAAACGCATTTTTATCGAGCGAAATGGCGTGAGAAAGAGAGAAAGAGGGAAGGAGGAAGAAGAGGGAGAGCAAACCAAAAAAAGGGAGATTCAGTCGAGGGAATAATACAGCACGGGGGAGGGAGGGGACAAATGTATATTTTTTGGCGAGATTACTGCCGTTTTTCAGCAGCTGTCCGAACCATTCTTGCGAGCCCGACAAATGGCGTCCCTGATCACCCATTGCCGCTGAAACTGTACGTTTTGCATCCGTTACGAACGGCCGCCGGAGCGAAACGCAGCCACGTGGAGCAACGTGGCATCGAGAAATTATTTTCCGAGGGAATTAATGGCCTTCGCGGCGTTTTGTCGCGAGGATTGACCTAGGTCTCCATTGAAGTGGATGCGAATCAGTTATCGTAGAATGTCGCACCGATCAATTTTGTAAATCGACAAGTGGCGATTATAAACTTTCTTTCATTTTTTGAGAATTCATAATTCTCCATCCTGTATCAGTTTACCAAGTAACTTGAGAAGTAACAAAATTGCAGAACAAATATGACTTTAGAATCATCATTTCCAGACCACCTTTTCCCGTTGCTTCGTCACAAAACCGGACATTTCAGGTATCGTGTTATTCTCCTTCTCAAGAAACGGATAGAAATTAGTCGTTCGAACGTTGTATCGGTCAATTTTGCAAATCGATATGAAGGGACAAGTGGCAATTACGTCGATTTACAGGGATTTACAGGGTGTATCGACTTCAAAAACAAACGAAAGAGGACTTTGGAATAAATTACGTTCCTTGTGTTGCTCTTGTGCGAAACCACGTGATTCCGGCTATCGTATTATTACCGTTCAAGTGGACACGAATTATTTGTTCGAATATTATTTGTTTTCTAAATTGATAAACGCAGGGACGAGTCACGTAATTATAAACATTGTTCTTTTTTTTCAATATGCACTAGGAATCAACTCGATTTACTACACACAGGGTGTAACTTTAATCATCGCTTGAACTCGCACGAAGGTGACAAAATACAAATTTGCCGCAGATTCGCATAAATTAAAAATTCGTTCACACTTTGAAAAATTATAAACTACATTATAATAATAAATAAATAAATAAAACTGTTGGATGAAATTTACGAGATCAGTGGTGAACGAGATTTATGAATCTATCAGGTCTACGTTACGTGTTATTCATCATTTTACAAACATAAAAAGACCGAAAAAAATCATCTCAGATTCGCTAGGATTGTCGAAGCAAAGTTCAGCCCAATGATGACGATTCCGCGCACTGATTAAAAAAATTACTGGATCGCGCGTGAGAAAAGACTACCGAAAAAAAAAAAAAATTTTAACCGAGAAGGTATTTAACAGAATCCATCATGCAAGTGTACCTTGGTTTTCAGAGCTGCAGCGAGAAACAGAAGGACGAGGCTTCGAGGAACCAAAGGGGGCCCCGGACACTTTTCAAAGAGCAGCAGCGACGAACGAGACGCAGCTCGCGAGCGAAACTGCGCTCGGGTCGAAAGGCCATCGGCCAGACAACCTACCTACGAATCTGGCCAACTAACACCGAGCAACGACACCGACGTGCACAGCCAGACTGCGTTTAGTTCGCGCGTAACCGCGGTCTTCTCGCCCCGTCTGCTCCTCCGCTTTCTAAGCTGGCACAACCCAGCTCCGTGAACAGACCACGCAGCACACACCGAGTGGTGTACTTCGATCGAGCGCAAGCTCCTTCTTCCGAGCGACGAGATACTCGCTCGAGGACCGTGGCCCCCCCGTGTCAGCGGGATAGACCCCGGCTGACGCCAGTTTATGAAGCATCGAGGAGGAAGAGAGAATTTATCAGCGAATTGTTCGAAAGGAGAGTGAAGAACAGCTCTCGGTGTACCGTGGAGTCGCGCTGCTCTCCACGTCGAGTGGTCGACGCTTGCGCTACTATTTATGGTCGCGCATGTTTGTCATCGTCGTTGAATTGTTATAGCATGGGAAATTTCTAATAGTTTAGCAGCTTTTCTTCAATTTTGGCTCCCTTTTCGTCTTAGGTGACTCCAATAACCTTTTCTCAATCGTGTGCGAAGTCTTTTTAGTTGTGTTTTGAAAGCAGAGAGCATTGAAAGTCGAAATTGCGCAAAGTCGGTGAAGTAGAATGTTTACCAAAGTAAAATGTAAAACGTTTCTTTATGAGCGATTTTACGGTGTTGCTGATGAGTCATCAGCGATTTGTCAGCCGATGATAATGGTACGCATGTTAATGGTAACGATTCAATGAACAGTGACTTCCGTTTAAATATTTAGACGCTTAACTATTAGAACAATAAATACCGAAACTGTTTATAATTTTGTAAAAGGAGATCGCACAACGATGAACTTGAATTTCTTGTCGAGAAACTTGAAACTTCTACCTTCATAAACTCTAACCTTTTGTAGGTACGAAGAAATTCACAATTTAAAAAAAAAAAAAAAAAATATTGTCACTCCGACGTGTAAAATAAAAGTTGAAAATCGTAAGAAATAATTTTCTTGATCCATTGTTTTGTAAAAGTTGGACGGTATTGTAGAGCAGAGCTGGCTAACCTTGTAAAACTGGCGGCCTTGCCCCTACTTTCCTAATCGCCACCCCCTCCACTATATCGATCTCCCCACCTGGTAAAATTCAACAGACTGAGAGAGTGGGACTCATTCACTGTAGTGGGGAGATGGATGCAGTGGAGGGGATAGCGCTAGAGATTAGGAAAGTGGGGGCTAGGGCCGCCAGTTGGCCGCCTCTGATGAAATTTAATATTTACAATCTATTTAACTTGAAATATATATTAAATTTATTGCAATATAATGGGAAAAATTAAAATATATTTATGCATTTAAATTACATGTACATTATATCATAACACATTGGAAAGTTAAAGTACATCGATCATCTGATTCTAAGACGTTTTTGCAGATGATCCTACAAAATATTATCGCAAAGTGTGAAAAAATTTGTTTTTCGCGCAATTACAGTGGATATGAAGATCGAACGTGTACAGTCGCCATTGGGAAAGTATCGCAGAGAGCGGAATGGAAATAGGGATGCTCTTTAGAGTTGGAGCGAGAGGCGACCCGACCCAATTCCACGCGGCGATAAATACCCGTGCCTCGTAGACTCGATTAGGTGCTACTCCAACGGAAATAGTGTTCACCGTGACAAAAATAACGCGGCGAGTCGACGCCTGGCCGCGTCGCGACGCGCGTTTTACGCACGCTGCATGAATGACTGACTGGCCAGGTGATGATCCCGATGACGATGCCTACGCTTGCGTAACGTGCACACGCTCCGTGTCCCGTGTCAACAACAATCTTTCCCTGCCAATATCGCTCTTAGACTTTGTCCTCTCGTACACCGTTGATATTCGTGTCAAATTGTCGGCAATATTTTTCAATATTTCGCGCCGATAATATCGACGACGCTGCTAAACTCTCAGTTAGATTTTCAACGCATTGTCCAAGACGACAAAAAGTTTCAAAAGCTCGGTCTTTCAACTCTTCGAGGAAAAAACAGGCTAGTCTCCTATGGAACGTGAATTTTCAATTTTCAATTTTATACGAATTACGTATTTCAATGATTTACAACCAACAGGGGAACATAAACGTGAAGACTGAGAAGAAAATCGCAAGACAAGGGGTTTGTTTCTCAAAGAAACAGTGGGTTCTTTCAAAAAAAAAAATTTACAAAAATTTGAAAATGACTTTCACTCAAGTTTCTGCGACAAATGAAAGCAAATATCGATCTGCAACTCGTCGATGAGCCGACGAAGCAGCTGGAGATCACCGATCACGACGAAATACGGAACAGCCGCTCGTCAACGACAGTTTATACGCGCGTTTTGCTTTAACGACCGAAATAACGCGCAAGCCGGACCGTTTACGTCTCCGCCGTGTAAATTAACGTCCCACCGGCGGACAGCGTGAATGACTGACCAGCTTGGTCACGACTTTGCGTATCATTCGCGCAATATACATGGTGTTCCTCCGGTAGAAACGATTAACGACAGACGAAATTCGCCATTTGTGAGAAATTGGAAAATAAAACAAGCAAACAATTAACCAATTGCACTCGACTGTCCTTTCCGAAGGGACATCGTATTTAAATCTAGCCCACAGCTCGGACTTTCTTATTCTATAGTTTCTTTCTTGATAATTACGTCAATAACGAACGTTTTTCGTATATAAAAATACGTTTCGTTTTGATAATTATGCTGCGTGTCTAAAATTTTTAGGTCTTGCAACGATAATAAAAACTGCACGACTTGTACCCCAGTAAGATTCGTCTCACTGAAAGGCCCAGAAGCAACTATTCTGAAGGAACAGGAAATGAAGACGACTTTTTTGCCATAAAATTTTATTGATATGCAAACATTTGAATTGATACAAAATGAATTACAGGCGCGATCGCTCAGTGACGCACCAGACAATGCCACTCCTACTCGAGGTCTACCCCACGCCTCCTCGCGAATCACGTGACCCAAATCAACCAATCGCTAATTTTCGTTGCATTAGCGTTGCACCTGAAGAGACCCGATTTTCTGAGTTACCCCCGCTAATATCACTTTCAGTGATAAAAAGAAAAACAGAAAAAAATTCACGCGACAAACTTTCTATATCGAGAAGAAGCGACGCTCGCAACGGGAACGAGATATAATCAGTTGCAACGAGCAGAGAGGGAGCAAAGTTAGTCGCTTCGAAAGCTGGCTTTCGAGAGCTCTTTCAGAGGTAATTTCGCGAGATTCGCGAACGTCGAGAGGTGTCGATATCGATGGGGAAAACGGTATCAGTCGCGAGCAAATAATCGCCTAATCAGATGACCCGGGGAGAGCCTTGGATCCACGTCGAAAACACGCCGACGACGCAGTAATTGCTCGCTTACGTTGCTTCGAAATTTAATTACGCCGCCGGTGAGCTCGCGCGAAATCCTCCAAGGAAGTTAAATTAACTCTCGCTTGCCGGCGGGGACTCGCCGGTTCTGACAAATTCGCGGAACAACTTCCTGATCAAAATACAAATCGATCGACATCTCCCCACCCGTTGACAAACAATTACATCGACGATTAACTATAAATTAAGCGTGACAAATTGTGAACAACTAACGGGTCGAATCACGAGTTCGTCGTCCCGAATGTTCATCTCAACGGGCAATAAACTCGTACCGACTCGTAACGTCAGTTTTAAAAATTATTTAACGCAAAACCAAGCATCGAAATCAACAGGTTCTTCTCGTTTTTAAAAAAAAAGAATTCTCTTCAAACTTGTGTATTTTGTTTCTTCTTTTTTTCATATGTTGTTTCAAAAAAGTATGTTCCCTTTTATTGTGGAGCTTTTGATAGAAAAAAGTGTTGCACAGTAGGAATACTTTTGAATGGCTGTAGAATAAAAACTGGACGAGAACATTTTAGAATAAGTTTAATTATTCAGTGTTTGCTACAAACTTGGAAATTGTCCGAAAATCGTTCAAAGTGTCACTTAGTTGCTCGCAGAATGAGACAACTCTGCTCGATCGCGTTATTCTGCTCTCCGTTGCAGAATAATTGTACGAGAGATGTAGGTGGTAGCAGAAATCGATAGACCACTATATCTACGCTTGGGTCAAGGGCTAACAGCGAAAAAAGTTCGAGCAAGTTATGGAACTTGCAGGTGCCAACAGTTGGCGGATTGTCACACGTAATTGAATCGTTGAGACGCCACGTCCATCAGTTTCACACCGATCGATGACGAGCGACGACACACACGCTTTGAAAATATTCCTTCTAGAATGTTACTGCGCGTTATCAGATTGTTCCTGGGAACCCGTATTTTCGCGAACCAGTAATTTCGAAGATTTAGAAATGTTCAACTTGATATTTTATATATTTACTTTTAGACTTTTCATTATATTATTCTACATTTGGGTCAAAAATTTCTTCCCATTTTTTAAAATAAAATATTAAAATATAAGGAGGAATTAATTTTATTAATTTTAAAGTAAATTTAAATTCAAACACAATTTTCTGATTGATGCTTTGAAAATTACTTCTTTCAAATGTTAAAAAAAATTTATTTCAGTAGGGAAGTGATTTTTGACCCGCTCTGTATATCACTATGTACATTTGTCATATTTTGTTATATTTTGTTATATTTTGTTATGTTTTGAATATTTACGTCAAGTAAAGTAAAAACCTACGTTTGTAGAACTTTTACAAACTTTTATTAAAAAAAAAAAAAAAAGTTTTTTTTTTCATTTTTTTTTTTATCAATTTTCCAACTTGACCAATTCGACAAGTGACCTCTTCAATTCTCTGTTTCATTTAAACTCACCCCTCCCCCTTTCTTCTCAATTCGTAACTCGTAGCAAAACACGAACTCGCACAAAAATCGGCAGTCTGTTCAAAGTCCAAGTCGAAAATTCGCCGACCGAATAAATCCATAGTTTCGAGTAATTCGTTGCACGTGCGCGAGATACGTTGCGGCACGCGATGATACTGTGGATAGTGGGCCATCCACAGGGGCGATAATGTTGCGGTTAAAAGGTCTCGCAGTTCGGTTGAGAACGGTGGAGAAACGGTGCAAAACTGGTGGGGGTGAGGATGAAGACAAACAATGTACAAGACAGTTAGACCGCAATTTATTCGCGTAATTTAACGGCGATCCATCGTGCAACGCGGTTCCACCGCTCGCGAAGAAGAAAAAGAAGAAGAAGAAAGAAACTCGGGGGCTGAAAGTCGAGACGAGGGTGGTGCAGCAAGTGAAGTGGAAACAGTTAGTAGTAGATGTTTCAGCTCGGCTGAGTTGTGTAGCCATTTAATCGGAGCATCGCGATCATCAGGAATCAGCGAACAGATCTCTCTGACTTTGGAATGAAAGGAGGAAGAACATCGTGAGACCTCAAAGACCTCCTCACAAATGAATGTCTGGCTCGTTGACACTTGTAGTGATTACGATGAGAAAAGAATATGGTGAATGTGATGATGTATTAACACTAAAACTAAAAGTAAAGCATAAAATTAGCTTCAATCAGAGATAAAGTAAAAGAAACAGAAAATCTTTGTGACAATAGGGTAGAAGATCTTTATAATACACTAGCTTTTATTTATGTATTTTACAAAGAATCATTCGAGTTTTCAAAAATATACAGCTTTATATCAGTAAAATATCCAACAAAAATATTCATTCTGACCATTTTGGTAGTTCTATAAGTTATGTTAGGATGTCCAATTCTGAGGGTTAACACTAGAACTCCATGGTTGACACATATCAAATACATACATGTATTTCTTTGATTATCTTGTCCTTTGTATTATTTTTTCTTTTTTTTGTTTTTTTTTTTTGTGTGACAATTAATATTTTCAACTATGCAGAATTTTTTCCAAAGTAATGAAAATAACAAAAACGTGTCACAAATCAGACTTTGTGGACTAAACAGAAAGAGAAAGTTCCAAGACATTAAATTTCTTGTGAATGCATAAAGGTCCAACTCATTAACGCTCCAGTAATTACACTGATAAAATGCTACTGATGCTATCGATAAATCTAGTCAGGAAAAAATGTATGTAGAATAGAAATTGTGTTTATGGACTTACGATTTAGACTTGAAAGGTGATGAGATCCATCTGTAGAGCCAAGGTCTCAGGTACCTGAAACGGAGAATACGGAGAAGTTAGACAAAGACTTAGTACAATAATTTAACTTATAGTCGAATTAAGTCAGATGAAATGATTTAACAAATATACTCGTGTTACGTTTTGAACTGGGTTAGCTAAAACTATTGGATTTCTTCTCGGATTGCAGGCTTCACGCACATGTGTTAGACTGACTTTAGAATTGGAAACATGCATCTAAGAATAGGTGTCTTGATTGAAATACCAATACTCGAACAGAATCAAGCTAATGTCCCAAATAACTCGAGTAACTGACCTAATTTTCGCAACGATACAGTAACGTATCAATTATAATTTAGATCTGACATTTCAGCTTAGACTCTGAGGCCCTTTCTAATAGTTTTGCCCAAACCAAACTCACAATCAGTGTAGCATCTTAATCTACGTTCAAAATTAAGGCTTTGGTCTAAATCTAATATATTCTAATATATTCTTACAGATCTGGCGTTTTGGACCAGATAAAACCTAATACACTAAATCATGTCATACTGACTTAGTCTGACATGATAATTAGCTTTATACCACAATCCAAAATTAACTGTCTCACGTGGATCTAACATTTTCTAATAAATCTACTATTGGCCTCGACCACATGAAACTCTAACAATAAGTCAAACATCATAATTAACAGTTCCGGAGTTTTCCTATAAATTTTCTAAATTTAAGTCGATTACTTCCACATACAAATCCACTGCTCCAAAGCAGATGGAATCAAACCCAATACTTTACCTCAAAAAACATCTAACCCAGCTATCTCTATGCAATAGCTAAAATCGTAGACCTAATGTTTTCAAATAAATCCACTAGTTTGCCCAAACCCAGCATTATAACCATAACACCTAAGCCAAGCAGCATATCACAGTCCAGAATTAACATTCGAACATAAATCTGACACTTACTGTACCAATACTGTACCAAAAAACGATAATTTAGCATAACCACTATACCAACGACCATTTCTACGCAGCAGACAAAATAAACCTGATTTTCAAACAGATCTATTATCGTCCTAGACCGCATGAAATCGAATATAATATCAAAATCATGATTTGATGCAACCAAAAACCCAAAACCCAAAGCACAATACTAACAATCAGCTGTACACAACAGTCAAGATCGTAGACCTAATATTTTCAAATAGATCTACTATCATCCTAGACCACGTGAAACTCAATATAATGTCAAAATCATGATACTTGATCCAACCAAAAGCCCAAAATCCAAAACACAAGATCTAATACTTTCGTAGACTCGATATTCTCAAATAGAAATATTATCCATTTCGCTCTAGACCACGTGAAACCCAATGTACTATTAAAATCGTGACACTTGACCCAGCCCAATACCAACAATCGTCCCTACGCAACAGCTAGATCCAACAGACCGCCCTAAACCTAACGTCACCAGCCTAATCAATGGCACAATGCAACCCCAGTCACGTGTCGAGGCCAAACGCGTACAGAGCCTAACCCAAACGTTGGCCGAGTCCCAACAACCGTGTTCCCGGAATTTTCCCGGAAACCGCGACACAATCTGACCAAACAACGGAACAGGAAGCGAGAGGAGAAAAATTCCTTCTGGCAAGAGGGGGTGGGGGGAAATGCGCGGCATATTTGCGCTGGAGACAATAAAACGTAGCCGACGAGCAATATAATACGTGAACGGGGCAGGATTCCCCGGGCACGTGCGGTGATTTAGAATAAACGTAATAAACCAGGGACCGGAGAGGCAAGCGCACACACACATACACGTACGTTATTATAATATCACGCGTAAAGTTTCTTTTCGCTTGTTGGAATTTTATGACTTTATAGGAGGCCACGGGTTTCTGGAATATAGGGGCGACACTATAGCCGGGACGGGAGCGATAAAGGGAACAGAGGCTTGCCGGGATCGATAACCAATATCCATGGAAACTGGATCTCCGCCTCGTGACGCGAGTCGCACTCTCCTCTGCTTTCGGTTGCTGGATATATCCTTCGACTCGTCTTGCATGCCGTTACGAAGCCGGGGGATGCGATATCGCTGGGTTGAACTATGAACAATTTTCACATCGAATAGTGTCAATAGTGTCAAATTTGGCATCGAATTTGGTTTCGAACTCGTCAACCCTCGCACGGTGATGGCTAAGCGATAAGGAAACGTGATTCGTGTTACTAGGACGAACTTCTCTGCCAGAAGTATTTTTGTTCTTCCAATCGTTGAAGAAACCGAGAATAAAAATGTGGCATCCAGTTCTTCAAAAATATTCGGGATAAAAATAAATTACTCACCGACTCGATCTCGGTTTTGAAAAAGTGAAAGACCAGGAGTACGATTTTGATATTTACACTCGCCAGGCAACTAAACTCGAATTTAATTTGATCGCCGAGACTGAATTTCAATTCTATTTCTTCAAATCTAGTTTATTTTGTAAATTTCCTTATTTAATAAGTGAATAATGAGACACTAGGTGTCTTCCTAATTATTTTCGTGTCACGACTTTTGTAACAGCTACGAAACCGAAAGAAAAAGAAACCAACAGCGACACCGGTGTTTTATGTTTCAATGGGAAGTTCCTAGTTGAGAGTTCATTTCGCCGAAAAGAAAAAGAAAAAAAAAATAACTCGCGCCGCTTATAACGTGCGATAGTTTCGGCAAGTTCAAGCTAAACTGAAAGTGACTATCCACCAACTGGAAACCCGATAGGACAGCGTCTAGCTCGCAGGTTAAAGTTATATAGCTCTTGAAGTAGGATAATGGGAATCACGGCCGAGTTCTACCATAGACATCGCATGATCCAACGGGTACGTTGCAAGACATAACGAGTTTTGGCAGTTCTGCCACAAACTACCAGCCGTTCTCTCTCTCTCTCTCTCTCTCTCTCTCTCTCTCTCTCTCTCTCTCTCTCTCGTCTTGTCGCGATCTATGCTCGAATTCCCAAGTAGTGTACTTGTCACTTGCAGTTCTGTTCGTCAATCGCGATTTTCTGAACGAAATCTCCCGAGATTGAAACCCTTACTTGTCTGTTACTCGCTTTGAACTACGGTTCCCTCTCTGAGGGACATTTGTCCAACCAATCGGAATTTCCCTCCGCCTGTCTGTTTTTATATTTCTGTATCTCAATTCTGAGATCCTTTCGAACTGAACTCGTAAGGATAAGATTTGAGCCAAACTCTGAGAAAAGTTCAGAGTTCAGTTCTCAATGTTACATGTAACACATAAAATTGCATGATTCGTTAATTTACGATGACACAGAATCTAACCTAACCTAGAACCAGACCTAGAAGCGCAGAATCTAATCGAAGAAGCTAACCTGACCTCAAAAAATAGAAGACTCTGAGGTTCAATCTTCGAAAAATCATTGCAATTAATAGATCAAAGTCTAACCTAACCTAAAATAAAGTACCTCAAAGTTCAGCCTTCGAGAAATAAAATGGTTAACATGATCTATCAATACGACGACAATACTCGTCACTCCCAAAATAAAGAGATATCTTAACCTAACCTAAATCTAACCTAACTTCAAAATAGAGGACTCTGAGGTTCAGTCTTCGAAAAATCATTGCAATTAATAGATCAAAGTCTAACCTAACCTAAAATAAAGTACCTCAAAGTTCAGCCTTCGAGAAATAAAATGGTTAACATGATCTATCAATACGACGATAATACTCGTCACTTCCAAAATAAAGAGATATCTTAACCTAACTTCAAAATAGAGGACTCTGCGGTTCAATCTTCGAGAGTCTGCAAAAATAAAATGATTAGAAATCACAACGACAATACTCGCCAGCCCCGAATAAGCAAATAAATTAATTTCTCCAAAACGAATCAAGTCCGATAAACGTCACAATACATTTTTCTATCCACTAAATAAGAATCGAAGTCTCAAACGCAACGCGGAAGAGTGCAGCAAAAATGAGGAAACAATTTCGCGATAATTAAAAGAGATATCAATGGAAAAAGAAGAAAGAAAGAATAAAAAAAAAAAAGAATCGTTCGAGGGAGCAGCGGAATTGAAAGAATACACAGCAATAATTATAATTGGGCGCAAATAATCGGTGGACGAACAATCGATAGGGTAGAGGAGCCCTTTATCTCGGCTTTAGCTCGGCTCTTTCTGCTCTGAATTCACCTCGTGGCGGGGAAAATTCCTTGCTGCGGAACTCGATAGCATCGGGTCCCACGGGGCATCCCGAGTTCCTTTTCAAGGATAACGTAATGCGTTCGCTTTTTAACGAAAGCTTTCAAAGAAAGAGCGAACAATCCCTCCCCGGATCGAGCCAGTGACCGAATTATCGCACGTTTCCTCCAGTTTCCTTGCCGGAGATAACGCTCGTTCTTTGTTTGGTCTATTTTTAATGACTCCTGATAGTATCAGAAGATGAGCTGATTAAACAGTCGATGAATCTTTTACTCCAATGGAAGTAAAGAACTATTAGGCGCAAGTTCTAACGGGGCAGTTGGTAAAATTTAAAGAAAACAAAGATGATGTTTGGTTCTTTAATTAATTTTGGTAATCTCCGTTTGTTATTTGGACTGGTTGATTATTAGTAGAAGATTTTCGTGCATAGGATGAGAATCATGTTTAAATGTCTAGGAAAATCTAATATCTGAAAAGAATCTACGAATCTCAGAGTACCTAATAAAACAATCTAATATCTTAAAGAATCTAAGAACCTAAGAGTAAATTTAAGAATCTGAAAAAAATCTCAAAGACTTAAAATATCGAAAGAGCCTGAAAAAGAATCAAAAGGCCTAATGTTCAAAAGGATTTAAGAACCTAAAGAGAGAACCAAAGACCTATCGTCCAAAGGAACCCAAGAGAGTCAAATGTTTAAAAAAAAGATCTAAGGGAACCGAACTTCAGTGACGACCTAAAATACAAAATATTTAAATCATCCCAATTTTATTTACTCTAACGACATCCAAGAGAACAATCTAATCTCTAAGAGAGCCCAACTTCCACTAGTTGTGTGTAAGCTGATTAATATCCTCTCTGCTTCTCCCAAAGTCAAAATTCAATCCTGCGCGTAACTCAAGGAATAATCTAAGAATCTAGAATCCCACGATCGATCGAAACAGCGGGCTGTCAAAGAGTTGCCATCATCTCTCGCATAACAGCGCCAGAGTCCACTGGAACAATCGAGAGAATCCTCTAATTGCCCTGGCAAACAGAGCGGCCTTCGTTCGAGCAAGTTCAACGAATGAGAAGGCAGAGCGCAACCAGTTGCCAGGAGAAGGGAGAGACGGGTGAGGATCTCGTGTGAAAGTTCCTTCGCCGAGAGAGCGAGAGAGGCTGGCCTCCCCGAAGGCCAACATCCCAGGCGAAATCTAATTTCTACATGTCAATGGGATTAGCCCCGTGACTAATGGCATTAACGAAGTCACGATGCCGTTCATTAGCGTGACGAGGCGTCAAAGGAAGACAGTTTCCGGCGTTGGGACGCCGGCAGCTGCGATGGAAGCTGGCGGGGACAATGGAGTTTCGCGAACCAATGGCCAGTCGGCTTCCAAAGGGACTGTTTAAGTCTCGTCGCTAGGCTCGTAAGCTTACGTCCCTCTCAATGGTGACTGGCTCTACTGACCACGCTTCGAAGGATTCTCCATAGATGATCCAAGCCGCGAAACACCTTTCTGGTTCCCAACATCCGTGCTCCAAGCACTTCGTAGTTAGAGGTTGGAATGTTCAACTAGGATTCGATCAACATATTTGGTTCCTCAACTGAGTCGTGACTTTCAGTAGTCTAGAAGAACGTCGAATCTTCTTTCGTTTAGAATCGTACAGACTGGTAGGAGTGCTTCGATGATCCATCTTTTTGATTCCCAAGATCGGATTTGTCAACGTTTTAGCATCTTCACGAGTTGAATATCAAAGCGAAAGGTATAGATCTCTAGATCTAATATTGAACGTCCGAAAAAATCATATTTAGGACGACTCGTACGTAACAACTAGTCGTTACCTAACTGGAGCAGCGACAAACATTTCTCTCCTCTGTTACGAAACTTCCAAAACCACCAGGGGGGAAACGAACGAAACCAGATTGGGCTGCATTCTACCTCGTGCAGGATTCTAGGTCAAGGATTCATTCTCCACGTCAGGAACAAGGTTAACTGAACGAGGCTACATCGGCTCGGTGGTACGAAGATAACCACGGTCAATATTCCATCACCGAGCCCCGGCAATTTCGAGGTCTCGAGCAAACGAACTGGGCAGATGAAAGCATGGCGGTAAATGTTTAAATAAGCTGGCGCGCCACGCACGCGGAGGAGCAAGGTACCGGCGATAAACCGCTGGCACGCGTGCCTCTTGCGTTCGCCCGGGCTCTCCCGTTAAAAGATGCAACGAGAACCTTCCCCTCGTACTCGCCGAATATCTGCTGCCCATCTTGGCTCGTCCTTCTCTTCGTCACCGACGAGTATGGAAACTTTTCTCGCGGAATGGTAATATTTCGACGAAGACCTTGCGAAAATAGGGGAGCAATTGGCAAATTTGTTTACTTTATTATTCTTGAAAAATTTTTAATTTTCTTTTTCCATAAATATTCCTTTTCTGACAAATTTATCGCCCAGTTGTACCAAGTGATCTTTGATTTTTTTTTGCAATTTTTCGGTTCAAAAGATCCATTTCTTTTTCTAGATAATTTAGTATAATTTTCGTTGCTTTGGTAAACAAAATATGTTTCAAAATATTCAAATTATCACAAAATCTTGTATTTACTTTGCGAAATATGCACTATCGAAACTTTTTGACAATACCACCCCGAACTGAAGATTATATCGTTTTATTTACACGATAAGAAAATTTCTTGACACCTCAAAATATAAGAACAAAATTATTTTATTAATTTTAAATTAAATTTAAGTTCATAACAAGAGTTGTTGCTTGTCTACTTTAATTTGTAAAAAAAAAAAAAAATTTAAAATACACGTATAATAAAAAAATTACAGATTTATTTCGACAGAAAGTAATTTTTGGCCCACTCTGCACAATTTTGCTCAGTCTTCGATTTTGCCAATATACAAAATATTGAAATAATTTGTAGTATAGTAATAGCAACAGTAATATAATATAATATAAATGTCATTCAATGGCCAGAGAGTGTACATTTGCAAAACTTAGATGAAATCCGACGAGAAAAATTAAAACGGTAATTTGCTAATGCATTACAATGACACAAAGGCGTTCCTAATGTCTGATAATTGACAATGGCTTAGAACCACTGCGTACATCACGTGACCGCCTTTGTCCACCTTAATCAACTCGACTCGATCAACTGACTATAATAAGCAGAACCGATCACGTGGTATGATACACGCTTCAGGGATTAGCTAACCGTTCAGAGAAATCTCCAATGCACTGGACTACAAAATACCAGAATTGCTCGAATATTTTATCGTTTGAGTATCGTAGCAGTCATAGCTTTCGCAAAGTAAAAGCTCGAGTCTAATTCTTCACTCGCGTAACGAGCAGTGATTCCAAAATAACCCAATTTAAATTGAAATCAAATTCCAAATTAGCCCGTTGCACTCTGAGATGTTTTTCAATTATTTTCTTTTTGGCAATTTAAAAATGTGACTCGACATAAGAGTTAAGACACACTCGACAAAGGAGCGCAAAAAATAACACCAAGTTGAAGTTTAGATCTCTATAGGTTGGACAAATTTCTCGAACGTCATTCAACTGATCGAAGAGACAGAGTCTACGAAATCATCGGAAGGAAGAACTTACGACGAAGACCCCCAAATGTAGGAGCGAGTGATTTATCACGACAAGGCGCGAAAATGGAGGAAAAATCGTCGAAGATAACGCCTTATTTACGACAGCGGCGCGGCTACGTAAAGGAAGATGCCTCACGCTACGCTATCGCGTGGACTGCCGATGCCGTGACTGCCGGCTGTAAATCGGTACACACGCCCTCGGCCACCGTGTAACGAAACATCGTAGCAACCCCTGCTTGCATCGTAGCGCCCCTGGCTACGAAACCAACTACCGTGTCACTACCACAGATCGGACGACCCCCTAGTCTGACGCAACAAGAACCTCCTTACTCTGTGCACCCGTTCGGATGTGAACTCTCTCACTCTGTCTCTATCTTCCTATCGTCAGGTGCACGAATGACGACCGATGGAGAAAGGGCGGACCGAACGAGGGGTGCATGCACGATTAAGGTGCCCGGGGGGTTGCTGTTTGAAATTCTACTTTTGCCCTTTTTGAAATTCTAGCGACCGGTTCATGTACACGTACATGGTAATTTCGTCGATGGGGATTTGAGAAGAGAGGGGTGTTTGGCTTTTGCTGATCAACGCAGGAAGTCTGAAAGTTTGACTGAGCGTGCGCTCATTTCTGAACACGTGTGCTCTAAATACTTATTCGGTGTGTATCGTTGTGAGTAAAATTAGCATTCAATCTCATGTTTTTACGATGGTGGTACATTGCAAGAGCAATAAAAGCAATAAATTTTTCACTTTGTCCAGTTTAAATTCCTTTGTCAATGATAATTATCTTATTTTATTATTTTAAATATTCTAAAATGTTCGTGGAAATGGAAACATTCGTACCAATGCTCAACATATTAAATAAGTAAAACAGTAACAGATCAAATGCCAAAATTATAGTATACTATAATATAATATACTATTCTATACTATATTACAGAATGCTATACTATACTATCATAGTAAACTATACTGCAGTATCTCCAGCACCATACAATACTAAAGTATGTATATAGTATAGTAGTATATATGGTATAGATTATTGCAGTATATTCAGTAAAAAAAACTACGTGAAACAATAAGACAGAAAATCATCCACCAAAACTGTACCATAGTACATTACATCACATACACGCGCTGGATTATGCACGTACAGTATTCGATAAAAACTGTGTTAGAATACCGCGGAAAATCACACAGAAGATCATTTACCATAAAATCATATTATATCATATATTCAGTAAAAACTGTGTTAAATAAAACAATAGGACAAAAGATCATTTGCCAAGATCGTGATACACGCGCGTTAATAATTCAGTATGGAACTGTGTCGGGAAGCTTGGGACAACTCGACGAGACGAAAAGTTCACGAGAAGAAAGAAAAGAGAAGCGATCCGGGGCCGTTCCGGAAACGGGTAGAAACGGTAACCTACCGGGGAGAGTCAGTTATTTTTCTCCGTTCTCTGTACATCGAGCGTATTACGCCGTTACGCTCCACTGTAATTTCCCCGCGCCGGGTTTATTTACGACGGCCAGTCACCGACGAAGACCCGCGTTCCGCACACAGGCAATCGCCATCCCCGATAAAGACGTTGCCCCTCTCCCTCGTTCTACTTATTTGCATATCATTACGTTCCCTGCACGCGGCTATTGTTTGAAACTCCCGCGATCCACCGTTTGCTGTTACTTGTTGAGTCGTTTTTCATATTTGTCACGTCAGCGTAAGAGTTTCTTCGGCTGACGAGTTCGAATGGCGGGTGGTAAATTCAAGTAATGTATAAAATACATTCTACGTATATTTCCAATTTTTATACTGCAGTATTATATTTTAATTTTTTTACTTATGAGACGCATTGTACATATTTCACGTACTATATACACGTATATGGCTTTTTACACATATTAATACTACAGATATTAGGCATATTACACGCATAATATTAGGGTGACCCATAAGTTTCTTCCCTTTTTTTGATGCGAAATGAATACACAATATTTTTTGTTTAACATGGATTCATTATGTTATACATGAACCGTTCTGTTCTATAACCTTCTTCCATCTCTCAGAAAGCCTCATTATGCCCTCTTTCCAAAATTGTTTAAGTTTACTTGTAAAATATTCATCTAGGTGCGTTTTTATTTCGCTTATGGATTTGAAAGATTTACCACGAAGACAATTTTTTAAGGAGAGGAACAAGTAGTAATCGGATGGAGCAAGGTCTAGGGAGTATGGAGGATGAGGTAGAACGTCCCAATCAAACTGTAATAATTTTTGCCTTACGGCTAACACAACATGCGGTCTTGCGTTGTCGTGAAAACGACGCCTCGTCGGTTCGCCAATTCTGGCCGTTTTTCTGCTACTGGCTGCTTTCAATTGATCCAGTTGATTGCAATATTTGTCAGCATTGATCGTATCATCTTGGGGAAGGAGCTACACCTTTCCAGTCCCACCAAATGCACCTTCTTCGGATCAAGTCCAGGCTTCGTAACAGTCGAAGGTCTATTTTCCTTGGACCAAGTGCGTTTTCGATGCATTTGGTATAAAATCCAAGTCTCGTCTCCAGTGACAAGCCTCTTTAAGAAAGGATCCCTTTCATGTCGCTGGAGAAGCAAATCGCACGTAGAGACGCGGTTCATAAGGCCGGTCTCCGTCAATAAATCTCCCAAACTTCATATCGATTCGCATATCCTATCTTGATTAAATGCTTATGTACCGTTGTCTTGGGAATATTAGTGGCATCCACTATCTCACGCACACTATATCGTGGATTTTCAGTGAGCACAGTCTTGATAATGTCCGTATCAGTCGTTGCTGGGCGGCCGCTGCGGTCTTCATCTTTCAACTCAAAA
>KQ435760.1:630082-642886 GCA_001276565.1 Melipona quadrifasciata | reverse complement strand
ATATAAATCAACAAAAAAAGAGAAAAAAAAGTAAAAACAGTAAAAACAAATAAAAAGGGAATCGTAGATCTTCACGATGGCGAGTTAAAGAAATTCTCCAACAAAAAACGCACGATGGCCAGATAAGAGACACGGCCTGATTGATGGACGAAGAACAAAACAAAATAGAAAAAGCGAGAAAAAAGATGGGAGGATGGAAGGCGGTCGGGCAAGAGGGTGGAATACGCGCACGATTAAATGGAACGAATTGACGAACGATCGACGGATGCCGATAACCTGTCGGTGTGGTACAATGGCCGTGCATCCGGTTCCGGGCCGAATTAAGCCTGTTATCGCGCTCAGCCAGCTAGATCCACTGAAATTCCCTCGTCACTCGGAAACGGTTCAAAGGAACAGGGACTTCTTAGGGATTCTCTCTCACTGATTTCGGAGGGAAGCTAAGTGCCGATTAGACTCCGACTGATTGTTTCATTCGCAAGATCACACTTCCCGAAATCTTATGGTGTGAAATTTCTCTCTTTTCTTTTTTTCTTTTTTTTTTTTTGACACTGTTTTTAAATTTTATTCTTAATAAACTGGTAGAAATGAGTCTGACACGTTTCAAATATTTTCAAATCACTAAAATATTTTTAATTTAATTTTTAATATTTTAAAAAACAAGTAATTAAATATGTCAATAACAGTATAATATAATATAAAATATTTTTTAATAATACCAAGAATATTTCCTTTTTCCTTTCTGACATTGATGGAGGATATTTTTAGATTTTATTCTTAACAAACTGCAAGAATACGTCTGAAATATATTACATTTTTTTAAATCAGTTGTTTAAAACATTTTCAATGACATTACTAAATGTTTAAATATTTCAATAGCACTGTTCAATTGTAAAATATTTTTTTAATACCAGCACCGACAATAAAATTCAAAATATTTTAAACATTTTATTTTTCATAATGCTGCTATTGTGGATATTATTTTTGATCTTTTTTTAACTGAACGAAAATAATTCTCCACTTTGAAATTTAATACCAGAGCCATCGGAAAATGTAAAATTTAGGATTAGAGAGAAAAGAGTAATGCAAAAGGAGTATGCAAAAATTGACGAGAACACAGGGTTTAATTCATACGTTTTTTACGAGCGATCGTTTAAATTTATACAAATGCCGAACCTACGAAACTTTCTTAAAAAATTACGAATCGGTCACTTTGTCCACTTCGATTTTTCCAGTGTTATTAGTGTAATTTAATTGAGAAAATATATCATCGATATATCAATGGAGATTTGATTTATTTATTAAAAAGTATAACCACTACTCTACCACCACTCCTTGAAAATTATATTACGAATTTTCGCAAATGTTCTCTTTGAATTATAACAACAAGAAATAACTAACGAAACTACAAATAAAATTAACTTATTACCGATAAAATTACAATGAAATGTTTAAAATAAAATTCCTGTACCAAAGTTTAGAACAGAATTGAATCGGAATAAAAGGCATCTATAAATTCTAACACCTAAATTATAAATTTTAATTCAACCAAACAGTGAACTGAACCGAAACTCGAACACTTGGAAATTTAATCTAAATTATAAAAGTGCTCGGAAACTTCAATTATAATCTAGATTTAAATCGAGTCGGAGCAAAACCATTCGTTCGTAAATCGAATTTAAACCCGAATCAATATCCGAGTAAAAACATTGTGACAAATCAATCGAAATCGGGCAACTTCGAATCTCTCCAAAAACAAACTCCAAAAAAAAAAAAAGAGGGAGAAGAAGAAAAACATGAAGACGTTGCCTTTCCGCGCGCGAAAGCTGAAGAAGCGATATTTCATCGGCAGGTTTGCCTTTCGGTTAATCGTGTTAGCCGAGCGGGAGCAGCGTCCTCCGCTCGATCCCTCTCCCACGCCCCTTCAACGGTTTGTGGAAAGAGCAATAAAAATAGACAAGGGGGCGAAGTTTTCCGGGGGCGGAGGATCACCAGGAGGAAAAGAGGGGGAGAGAAAAGAGGGAGGGTAGGGTTGAAACAAGATTATCGTATCTGCCGGGGAAAATTGGAGAAAGAAAGGCGGGTGTCGTTTTGCTTAAAAACTGTCCCAAGGATGTCCGGGAGGGGGGAGAAGAAAACAGCGCGCGATAATAATGACCAGCGTTGTCTCGTCCACGGGAAACGGCGCCACCGAGGCTTCCGGTCTTGTTATCTCGACGCTCCACGGCGCGAGCTCGTTAATCCGGTCTTTCTTAATCCCTCTATTCCCCCCTCCCCCCCTCCTTCCTACGTTTCTCTTGCGTTGCTTCGGCGAATTTTTCTTCTTCCCTCTTTCTGTTTCTTTCCTCCCTTTTTTCCACATCTTGTTCGACTCGTCGGTTATTTGTTTATTCTTCCCTTTAGCTGGAATATTTTTCCCCGGCTGCCAGACACGCTGGTTTTTATTAATTAGTCAAAGTGCAAAACTATTTTCGAAATTTTCAACTTTTAAAGAATATAAATTTGGCGATATTTTGTTACAAAAAAATTGTTGAATTACAACGTATCTATGTTGCTTTTCTTCTCTGTCGAAATTAGCCGCAAGCCACCGGATTCGTGTGTCAATCGGTTCATTTGTACATTTGCAATCTTGTCTATTTGCGTGTTAATTAGTTTAATTATCGTTATATTTGTTTGCAATAGTCATTTAATACGTCATTTGATGTAACGATCGGGTATCGATTAAGTGAAATAAGGGTTTGAATTAGGGAAATTCGTGTATGGATCAGTACATTCGTGATTTTGTATATTCGTATATTGACTATTTTAATTATACTGTACAAAATTAATTCGCATTAATTATTTAATTACTTACAGCTATATCAACTTACAGCTTATATTAATATATTAAATATTTATTTACGTACTAGATATTTAATAATGTTAATATATCCATTTAATTGTTTCTTAATATAACACAAAATTTTGACCATTCCCACAAATTATATCGTACAATTTCACAAGATTGCTATAAAATTCTGCAAGACTGACATTTAAATCTCTGAAAATGTTCCGTTTCAAATCCACCATGTACAGATATCTACAATATCATTCATCTTTGCCACTCGAATAATTCTATCAATTTTTTTGTTTTCATTAATACATTTGAATGCATCGACAGATATATTTTAATTACGATATGTTTTTACCATAACACGCCGAACCAGTAAGAACTTTTAATCCAATTGTACCGCAGAGACAATTTCATTCGAATTGCCCTAAGGTTTCTGTAACGCGTACAGACGGGCAGATTTTTCCACCCAACTCGGATAGAATCGTTTCGATGAGCAACAACATGAAGTCAGCAGGATAATCCGACCGACGGAATGGAGCAAACGTCATCTTCCCTGGGATTCGACTAAGGAACGTCGAACCGTGTTGGTAACGAGAATCAAAAGTGACCAAGAACGGCAGAGAAATAAAGATAACTGGGAATCGTGGGCTGCTCGGGGGCCCTCAACCTCTCGACACGTCCCTCGGGAGCAACATCGTCGAAAACGATTATCCAGAACAGGCTAGTCTGGCTCAAGGCTCCACGGGGCCTAACTTCATTCCCGGTCAATTATCATTTCGAAGAATCGCCTTCTTTTACCAATCTGACGAAACCTTGAGGAAATCTACGACGAAAAAGCGTGGGAAGGAAAGTTCGTCCGTGGTTATTGCGGATGAATCCTACACCTTCGATTCGATTGAAATAACATATAGGTATCCGAAACTTGAAATTTACAGCTGAGAAGAAAATATTTTTTTCTCTTGAATGACCTGGTCATGAAACTTGTAAGTAACATCTCGTCGTAGTATTTCACGTTAAGTGTGTAAATGTCGTTTTCGTGCAATTGGTACTCGCATCTCTCGCATCTCTCATGCGTTCTCCTCTCGGCTATGAATTTTAAGTTCGACCTTCATTTTCGAACAGCAGGGTTATTTGAAGACATTATATACATCATCCGAACGTATTCATTATAAGCGATACAATAGAAAAAAAGTATGTGGTCGTTTGGACTTACCCAGTACGATTCGTCTCATTGAAAAGCCCAGAAACTGTTCTGACTAGAAAATGAAGAAGACTTTTCTGCCATAAAATTTTATTGATACGCAAACATTTGAATCGATAGAAAACAAATTACAGGCGCTCAGTACCAGATCACGAATCACGTGACCCAAATCAACCAATCGCTAATTTTCGTTGCAACAGCGTTGCATCTGAAGAGGCTCGATTTCCTGGGCTACCCCCACTAAAATCACTTTCAGTGATAAAACAATCACGTATGAAATATTTCTTTTCTGCGTTCTCACAATTTAAGAGTGAGACACCCTCTATATATATACAATTCTTTTTTTATTTTGACGCTGACACAAATATGACAAATATTTGGCAGGATAAAAATAAAACATCCTGTATAACAAAAAAAAAAAAAAAAAAAAATACAATTAATTATCTCAACTCAAGCAGGCACGATTCCAACCGCACACTACAAACGAAACAACGATCGTATCTCTACCACACAGATCCCTAAATTTGTAGCTCTCTGAATCAGAACATTACACGAGGCACGAAGGACCACGAGAGAGGTAGAGTTCTTGGGAGAGATCAATGTCTGCCGAAAGGTATCTGGTCTCTGGTAGGCGAGGGAAATCCGGCGATTGTTGGAGGAAAACGCGATGCTCTCGAACCATCGTTGGGTAGAGAGAACACCCAGTGGAGAGAAAGGCAGAGAAAGATAGGTCGTAGGTTCGCATTAAAATTCAAATATCACAGTCGAGGAAGAACCTTCCACCTTCCACCTTCCTCTTCCCTTCCCTTCTCTCTCTCTTTCTCTCTCTCTCTCTCCTCTTTCTCTGCTTTGAGGTCCGTGGAGCACGCCGGGCCAATATGAATACATTACAACGTGTTTGCATCCAACCCAAGGCACGGTAATGCCTTCTATTAGAATCATGCTGCCGCATTTTAATACGAGAGGCCTCGCCTCTCCTCCTTCGTGTTGCAAATTGCCGCTCCGCGCCCTGCCAAATATCGACGGTGTCACGTAGCGAATCGAATCGGAACGATGACGAGCGAAACTTCGTGACGGAACCTGCGATGAGGCTGTTCGCGTGAGTTCCGGCTTCGAAACGTTTCTTGACGTTTCGTCCCGAGAAATTTCGTCCAGATTCGTTTCTGGCTGGACTAGGTGTACGGCCGGGGTAGTTTACTAGGTTGGTTGGTTTCGTGAAAGCGGGCAATCGTATCCGTAATCTGGAATTTTATTGAAGCTAGTTGGAACCGGTCGTTGGGGAAACGTTCTTTTTCGAACGTGCAATTTTTCCATGCAATTTTGTTCCCGGTGGTTGAAAAGTGAAACAAAGAGGCTGGATAAATGGCTGTTTTATTCACTGGAAGATGGACGGTTGAAAATTTCCATCGGAGACATTAATTTTACGAGGCAATGGAATACACGAGCTATCATTCGTACACAGAAATCTCTGAAAGTACACTGTTTCATCGTCTATGACGTTTCTAACAAAAATCATTTTTACTAGCAGCGTTAAATGAATTTTGCAGATATTTTCTGGGAGACAATTGTTCTATTCGGAAAGAAAAAAATAATTAGAAGATTCTGTTGTTCGTTAAAAAATAATTTAACGAATTTTGGAAAACTTTTGGATCACGACTTTTGATGTGTGTGAACACCTGTCACCGTACGATGTGCAGATTAAATTTGTTATTCTTTTTATTACTGCAATTTTATCATTAGTATTTCAATAATTTATTATATCCTCGCTCGATTTTGAACTACGTTCAAAATCACATAGATTACAATCAGTGTAATAATTAAAAATTATAAATAAAATTATGCAGATGATAGATTGAAATTATTGTACGCTTCAGAATCGTGGTAACCATATATTTGACGATATTTACGAAATGTTACAATATGTAACATTTAATATTATCGCGAAAGGACGAAGGAAGCTGAAGCGATTTCAAATACCGAAACAATTTAAAGATTTGTTTGCAAGAGCCGAATTAAAATTTTCCAAGCGACGAGCAATCAATCCGAAGCGCGGAATATCAGTGAAAAATTTACGTAACAGGAAATTCATCGGCGGCAAGGAGGACTGGAGGCTAGAAGCGGCAATCAGCCACGGGCGAGTGAATCGACGCAAGGACATAATTGGCATCCGCGTTATCATTAGCCAGGGAGCCTGCTACACGCATAAATATGCATGAAGGGAATTAGCCCCGACGGGAAATTGCACCGTGTCGATCACATTGATTCGCCAGCTCTGTTTACACTTTTAATCGACCGAGAAACCCTCCCCCCTCCTTCTCTTCCATTCGTATCCAACCTGTTCAAACTTCATCAAAAATTCCCCCTTTGAAACGCGAAACAGAAGAGAGATGGACGAGAAGCGAAACGTGAAAATGAAGGACGGATAAAAAGAGAATTTTACGTCTGTACGTTCTTTATTTTACGTCCAAGCCTGGTCAAACCAGCGTGATTTTAATACACGAACTACGAGTTCTTTGGTCCTCGTTTCACGATCAATCTGTCCAATTTACATAAAAACTCTTTTCCAAAGAATAAGCAAGAGAAATAAAAAAGAGGCAAGTTAAAAATATGAACCTCAAATCTTCTCTTCGGAGTGCCATGTTCAACCTGCTCAAACTTCATCAAAAGTTCTTTCTGAAAGAACAAAACCAAAATAGAAAAGGGAGAAAAAAACGGAATTTCAATTTCTCTCTCCTTCTCGTTTCGTGTCCAACCTGTCCAAACTTCATCCAAAACAAAGTAGAAGAAAAAACAAACGTCAGATAGTAATATGTAATTCTAAATAATTGTTTTCTGAAAATAACACGATCAAAAATAATTCAAAATGATCATTCCAAGTAACCATAAACGAATGAAATCTAAAAATTCCGTTTTTTCTTTCCAACCACTTCAAACTTCGTTAACAAAATGTTCAAAAAAAACTAACAAAAAAGAAGACACAGTTTAAAAACGTAAAATGTAAAATTCCTTTTCTCCAGGACGCTTCTCCAACAAGCTCAAACCTAAAAACTTTCTTTAAAAAAGAAACAAAGGAATAAATACAACCACTCGGAGAAACTGTAATTTCAAACTGTAACCTAAATCTAGACCCTGTGAATCGCGAACAATGCGACGAAGCACAGTTAACAAAATCCAACATTAAAGAAACACTGGCCAAATTCGTCGTTAATGACCTGGCCAGTACGCTTCCGCGTAAAATCCAGCTAAAAGAGCCAATTAAGAGCAAACAAACGATGACAAAAAAAAAAGACCGTACACGCGCACGCAGTCTGCTTGTTAAAGTAAAATATTTAAAAAATGAAAAAGAGAAAAAATAGGAAATATCGTTCGCTGAAAAAAAAAGGCACGATCACAATACAGGAAAGGGACAATACAACACCCTCTTCCACCCCCTAACGTTTCATGTTCGTTTTCACGGTACAATACGCGACCTTTTAAAAAATTCCTTGCCCAGGCCATTATTCCCCGTAACGCGTTACTTTAACGTTCAAGCGAGCCGTTCATTATATTAATTACACTGGAAACGTGCGCCAGGGCCGCTCGTTAACCCTGCAGCTCATTTGATAATACGGAATCGTGATATTATATACCGTGAGGAGAGCCAAAGAGAGAAGTATAAAGAGACGAAACCGAGACTCTGAAGAGGAACAAGAAGCATTACACCGCTGCCAAAAAATCTTACATTTTTCTAAGATTTTCTACTTTTATTCGAATTTTGCATTCTCTCTTCGTTTACTTTTTATTTTCCTTTATTTTATTATTTATCATCTTGTATATTTTTGTTTAATATTTTATATATTATATTCTTCTATAGATACTCAATATATGTTATCAAATTAAATTAAACGTTGATAACGTTAAATTATTAAAAATTTTTATTAAAGGAATACAAAACAATTTCTGTCAAAGAGAAATTAATCTTAATCAAGATTTGGTAAGTCAGTTTTCTGATGTTGTACTATTGTTCTACTATTTTCTGTTACTATTTCTACTTATATTTCATTCTGCTCTGGATATATTCTACACTGTTCAGTACCCAAACGTAAAATGCGTCAAAAAGATCAACAGTCTACTGTCAATTTTGATAAAAATTCCCTAACCATATAATCATTTACATCATCATCAGAAAAAATAAATTTTCTCAATTTAACTTAATTTCTCACGATCGATCAATAAATTCCAAAATTCATCAAAAACGAACGTATTCACTCGCAACTTTTCGTTTTCTTCGTTCATTACAACCTTAAATTCCCCCTCCCCTTCACCAAGAAAATAACAAATCGTTCAACCGCTGATCATCGCGTGACACAAAACGACTAAGGAGCTAAAGTTACAAAACCACTCGTAAATCTTATCCCACGGGGGGATACCTCTCGTTCCCCATCTAAGGAAAACGAATAATTTCCCCGTGAATTGCCAATGTCGAACAACGCTCTTTTTTCCTTCTTTCTTTCTTTTTTTCCCCTCTGCCGGCAGTATTGAACCAATAGGGACAGGATCTCCTAATAAGCGATACACACAGCTCGAAGGAAAAGAACGAGTGCGCGATCTCTCGCGAGAGAAAACCGTATATGGCGACGGGTCTAGGTCGTTGGCTCTGTTCAAACTGCGCGGAACACGTTCGTCGTACACGCTGGAAACGATCGTTGGGGAAAAAGAATCGGAATTGTTGTTGGCGGACGATCGGCCTTCGTCCGCGGCGAAAGGGAAACGATTCGCTTACGGAAAAAGGGGAAAGGACGACGCGACAGGCCAAGCCGAGTGTTCAGGTGTGCGTTCACGGCTCACTAAGCCCGTCACGAGCTTCCGTACGCTTTGCAAAAAGTCGATTTTTATTTCTCCCGCGTGCAGAGCATGTACAGAGTGTCCCAAACTTAAATGCCAAAACTTCGGGAGGTGTACAAGCCTCCCTCTTTTTTCCCGTCAGGCCCCGCCCCTGCTTCCCCCACCACGCCCGTACTAGCCGCTATTACGCGCACACTTGGTTCAATTTCCTAACTTTGCCGATCGACTTGAAATGCCATACTTTGGAAAATTATAAAAATTGAAATGCACCGAAGTAACAAAACGTATTTGCCCTAAAATAATTTGTGTCTTTTAATATTCATCGTATTTACCGATGTAAAAGTAATTTTAAAAATGTAAACCTGCTTCGAGTTGATAGTGCCATTGGAAAGGGAAATGTGCCGATCGCAAAAAAATTAAATAGACGTAAGATGATGGACGATAAAATAAGTGTAAACAAGTATAGTGCTATATGGAGCAAGGACATTTTTTCTTAGTTTTGACATTTAATTTTGGTACACCCTGTATAATCGTTATTTAGACAGCTCCACAACCTTTGCAACCATTTGCTAAAGTCATTTTAAAACGAATGTACAGCGAAGAGATAACTGCACGTAGATTTTGGCTTTGAGCATTAAGCTGCAGCAAAAATTTACGCCGCAGAGATCAGACTCGGGCGCTATTTGAAACAACATTACTTGAAATGTTATTTCAAGCAACGCGTGTCATTTTATTTCTGCAGTTATTCTCGTTTTCGAGATACAATTTTCGTTATTTCGTTCTTTTAATTAAGCAACCTAAAAAATTAAATATCCCAAATTTCACATCGGCAATCCAACGTAATTACATCTGTGAGTATATACATAACTATAGTTATACTGATTCGATTTAATCGGTAGTCAAACAAACAAATAACTTGGGCAACACCCACCAGTCAGACAAACGTGTAATAAACGAATGGATCGTCGTCGAAAAGTCCAATAAATAAACAGAGGCGTAAA
Organism: Melipona quadrifasciata; assembly: GCA_001276565.1. Classification (NCBI taxonomy): domain Eukaryota; kingdom Metazoa; phylum Arthropoda; class Insecta; order Hymenoptera; family Apidae; genus Melipona; species Melipona quadrifasciata. The sequence goes on along the minus strand of KQ435760.1, from coordinate 633,030 downwards.
AGCGAGAAACGCGCGAGAAATCGCGATCAAGATTGGAAAAATGGCTCTCGAGCCTCGTATTACCGGATGCAAAGTCACGAAGAGAAACGGGAGAAATCGGTTTACCTCTGGCGTGCTGACGACGAAATCTTATTTCCCCGGCCGCGGAGAGATTCGAGGCTGAAAGAGGAGGCCGATCCCGTTTCGTCGAAATACAAAAATACGAAACGCAAAACGCGCGCGTTATTCGACCGAACTGGCGAGGCTGGGCGCGCCAGTTTGTCTCGTTGGCTCGTTCAAACGTAATGGAACGACTCGACATCGGGTGGACGATGAATTATTCAACTGTGCCTCGGTAGACTTCGGGTAGAATAAAATTAAATAGTGTATATATGTATATATGTGGAGTGGAATTGAGTCAGCTGATTGGAATTTAAAAGGCATTGGGAATAGATATTAACCCATTAAGAGTCAAGTGAGAATTCAGTGATCGATTTTGATTAATTTTTTCTTCGATCTCGATCGAATTGAATGGAGAGCGAGATCCAGCGGATCCAACGCGCGATAAACAGATTTCTGCCGCTTGGTCGAAAGAATAAAATTCATCGCGAACAAAGCAAAGGTGGAGAGGGGGGGACAAGCGGAGTGCGAAATGTCTCGCGACGGTGGCGAGCACAAGCACCGACTTTAATTAAATTTCCCTCGGACGAGTGATAAATATTCAGCGTTGTAAGGAATTCCTGTCGGTCTTAAACGTTCTGGAAAACGGCCTCAATAAAACGCGTAATTTCACCGAGCGATCCCCCAAATATGTATAATGCTACGTTGCGCGTGCGCATCGCTGCGAATTAAAACACGCTCTGATAAGCAGCGATAAGCCACACACACACACATCCAGAGATGTGTTTGATCGACCAGAGTTACTCGCCATCTCTCGATTAACCCCTCCAAGTATTTTACAAAAGTTTTCTCTCGATCCGTGAAACGTTTTATGGAGATTTCACAAAAATTTCGGAATCCATCGAAGATTGGAATTTATTGAAACGAAAACTACTAAAAATGACGAAAATTGTGATGAAAATGGCCACGTTTGTAATTTTTTTTTTAGAACAGCAGATATGAAACACTGTGTTTTTGAACGATTTTTGTAAAATACGTATAGCACAAATATACATATACAGGGTGATCCTTAAACTTTCCTTCATTTATTCATTGTATTTTAAAATACCGAATTTGTTAAAAATCGAGATCTGAGCGCCAACAGTATAACTATATTATATCATCGAACGATGATATGAAAAAAAAGACTATGGGATAAAAATAACCAGAACTGATTGCGCTCGGGAGATCTCGCGTTACAAGCCACGCGAAAACCGATTCCCTGGACGACGCGAAACGTTAACAAACGACGGATCGAAGCAACGAATAATCCGTATCGAATCGTCTTATTTTCAAACGACTGTTTCTCTCTCTCTCTCTCTCTTCTTTCTCTCTTTCTTCCTCCCTACGATATTTCCATCCGAGATAGAAGCTATTTCTCCGAAAACCACGGTGCATCGCGATGATACACAGAGGGAAACGTATCGCCAGCAGGAAATTACATGCGACCCATAACTCCGTTCCCAGGACTTTTTATTTTCAGGGAAGGCAACCGGGGAAACCGGGGAAAGAACGTTTCTCTTTTCGCTTTCGAAAAATAGAGGATCGTGTTCGGTCTAATCTCGAGTCGCGCAAACCGCAACGAAACGACCGGGAAAACTTGGGAACGAGATTTTCTTCATCTTCTCGTTTCTTCGTGTTGGGGATATTGTCTTCTTTTTCTCTTTCTTCGTGGAAAAAGTAGTATATGTAATTTTTTAATGTAATTTTGTTTTTGCAAACAGAACTCTTTCGTTTTTTTTTTTTTTACGAAATTACATTTTGTAAAAATGTACACAACTGTGTACTAGCTTTATTTAAATAAGTACCACGAATGAGAAAAAGAACACTTGACTGCAAATAGGAAACATACACGAAACGTATTAAATTTTGGAAAACGTTTCTTTTCCGTCTTCCATTAACTCATTATTAAAAGTACATTAACTGCACTGTTGTATTAAATACTCGACGCAGCTACGGCCAAAGTAAATTAGACAATGATATTTTAGTAACGCAACACTACATGAATGTAAAATGAATTCCACAACGCGTTTCAACGTTACAGACAGACCGCGGATTTTCACAATCCGCGCAGCGTGCACGTGGTATATGCATACAAAAATATGCAAAATATCCAAAATACACTGCTTATTGCAATGTTCAGTAACTGAAACGGAAAGAAGAGAAACGAGAAAATTCTGCATTTATTAATTGTCCTCGTAGAGATACGAATTTATTCACTCAAAGATCCGCAGTCTATTAATAAACACACAAAATCTCGTTCTTTCTTAGACAAAGATCGCGGATTCGAGTCTTTTTATCGATTCCGATCGATCGTTGGGAGACTTTTCCGGTCGAAAATCTCGAAAAAAGACCGAAACGAGGACAGTGGAACGAAAGGGGAGGGGGGAACACGGATTCCTTGCGCTCTCGGAAGAATAAATCTACAAAACCGGTCGATGCCGTTCGCCGGCCGCGCCAGCTGTTTATTTTCCAGATTGCGGCCATTCGTCTGGTCCCCGAAACACCACGGTAAATTCTCCCCGGGCGCAAATGGCCCTTCGTAAAACCCGTTCGACGCCAGATATATTTGTCAATTATAAAATCGTGTTCCCGGCGAAATACCGAATCCAACGCGGGATTTTCTCTAAACCGACCGGATCTCTGTTACTTTCCATTTTTCTCCCCCGCTCTCCCTCCCCCCTGCCCCTACATTAAATAACGTTGTCGCTGTTTTCCTTTCTTTTTAAATCGTTTCTGATGAAATTTGGATACGTTAGGTTACTTTATATTTTATGTACCTCTTGCGTCGTGCTTTGTAGTATTTTTCA
>KQ435760.1:611235-624814 GCA_001276565.1 Melipona quadrifasciata | reverse complement strand
GTACCAGACAACGCCACTCCTACTCGAGGTCTATCCCACGCCCCCTCGTGAATCACGTGACCCAAATCAACCAATCGCTAATTTTCGTTGCATTAACGTTGCACCTGAAGAGGCCCGATTTTCTGGGTTACCCCTGCTAAAATCACTTTCAACATAAAAACTGCCTTTTCATCATAACTCTGTTCAAATTCACACTTACGCGTTCAACTCTCACCAATTTCTTAATTTTAACCTTCGGGTTAACAAGACGTTCTGATCGTGAGAAACAGCAGGGAACTCGAAGGATTATTCCGAGTAAGTTTCACGGCGTGTGACTTGGCAAACGACACGGCAATGATCGTCTGTCGTTAAGACAGAAGGAAAAAAAAACAACCAGCCGCACAGCGAAATAAGGTGAATTGACGACCAGAGGATACGTGTTCGCGCATGAATCCAATTTAATGAGGCGACGCTGTGTGCGTGTAATTATCTATTCGCGACACTGGCTGGATCCAGGCGCTCGTGTAATTGCCTAATGACTCTCTGTCAAGGAAAAAATAAAGCGGATTTTTCGCGTGCAGCCTTCTCCTCTCTCTCTCTCTCTCTCTCTCTCTCTCTCTCTCTCTCTCTTTCTCTTTCTGCTTCGCTGAATCGATTTCTCCTTTGACGAGAGATTTTCCCGTCTACCGTGAAAATCTTATTAAAGAAATCTTGAGAGAGAAAAGATGTTCCGATGAACAGAGCCAGAGGCTGTGTGCGCGTGTGTAGTTAAAAATAATACGGGCGTATCTTTTGTGGTTTCCTGATAGCAGAGAACAGCGCTACATAGTACGTACTTGCACTTTCATATTTTAATACTGTCTTTAATAGGGTCTTTATAACAAGAATTTCAGGTTTATTCACGAGACGACTAATTAATGAATTAATTGATCGACCTAGCTATTTGAAGATTAATTGATCCTTACTAGTTCATTTGAAACTGGGACTGACAGTTATTATAAACGAGTAAAAATCCTAACAGTAAGAATCTTCTGGTAAATGTAAAGAATGTGTGCACGTGTTTGTTCGTGTGTACAATTGAAAATAATACGGACGTATCTTTTGTGGTTTCTTGAGAAGAGAACAGTACAACATTGTATTTTCATATTTTAATACTATCTTGGCTCTCTACATCCACAATTTCGCTTATTATATATATATAGACGACTAATTATTTGTGGCTGGGCAATAGATTAATTGATTGTAGCTGTTTATGCTTGTTTTAAACTGAAACTGATAAATATTACAAACATCATTTGATGTTTTCGTAACGAACGCGCACGTGTACGAAACGAAATGATAAAAATGTGGATATATGAAGATTAATCAAAATTTCGTGCTATTTTAAATGTTGTCGTACATAATTAGTTATTATTCGTATTTTACGAAATAATTATTTTCTTGAATTCTCCGTCGTTATTATGGAACGTGTGGTGATTGAAAAATTACGCTGTTAAGAAAAATGAGATAAATAGAAATTTATAAACTTTATTATACGAAACTTACAAAGCACTGAGAATACTTTTTGCTTCGGATAATAATTATTTTCTTGAATTCTTCATCGTTACGACATTATCAAATTCGAAAGGTATCACGTAGAACTCAAGTTCCACGTTACATACAAAATTCATCTACGTAATTCTACGTAGTAATTCACGAATTATTTGAAAAAAAAGCAAGAGGAACAACCTTACCGAACCTCGGCTCAAAAATACACACAACGTATTTCATTCTCCCCTCGATTTCTTCCTGGCGGCGAATCGCGACGAAAATATGTATACGTATCTACGCCCACGTTCGCCAAAACTTGCGGCCTCAAACTTGTGATCAATACTACATTCCCACGCAGCGGGATTCTTTCTCTCCCTCTGGCGAGAGAGACCAGCGGCCTCTCGCTCTCGTCAATGACCAGACTCCCTCTCGCTCTCGCCGATGGCAATTACACGCTCTCTCACTCACTTTTTTTCTCCGCATACACACAGGCGCGCGCGGGAAGTCCAGCTTCTAAGCGCGAGAACGTAAACCGGCGGACCACGTGCACGCGCGTTTCAAAACAAACCGCGCCGCGTGTTACACTGGCGGCGAGACGACATTACGTTTCCCACCCTTCCCTTCTCTTCGCTGGACCGAGCGTCCGCAATGTGTGTGTGTGTGTGTGTGTGTGTGTGTGTGTGTGTGCTCGTTCAATGGAAAGTTCCACGGTCCACGGTCCAAAACGATCAATTCCACCAGTTGGAGGAGCACGCGGCGCTTGACGAGTCTCACAGCTCGGAGGAAGTCGTCTCTGAATCGAGATCTTTGGGATGAGGCACATCCTCGTCGAGAACGGCGCCTTTTAAGAATAATTTAGGAAATTTTAGGAATAATTTAATTTTTAACCCGTTAACCCTTTGCAGGCAGAGTGTATCGCCGATAACACCGGAAATTTAATTTCCGATTCCAACACTCGGAGATAAAATTTCATTCCCACTCGAATTTTTAGATTTCCGGAGAAATATTTCAAACGTTCGATCCGACCAAAAGGCACATTATGTAACAGAGATATGTCGATAAGTACTTTGAAAATTTTCCAGATTATTATTACTAGTAATTATCACCGATAATTGCATGACAATTTGATGACACAATCTAGCCACGAGCGTTCAGTGACAACGATATCATAAAATGTATAAACACATGTCGATGAAATTCCCGATTACGAAAACGTTACGTAAAATGAATATTCATAGTGTGATAGAGATGAAAACATACGAAGCTCCCCGGAAAACGTGAACTCCCCGTATAATAACAACAGACGATTCAAAACATATTTCAATAATTACTATTACGATAAATGTAGCAATTTGGTAATTTAAAATTCTATATCCTGGATTCCCTCTTTAGTAGGAGTTATGTATCGTGAAAACACCTGTTCAATGTAACGATCATTTTATTCACGCCGAGATCGACCATTTGGGGAATTCTATTATTTTTAATCTTACAGTTTACTTCCTCGATTCCCATTTTCGCGAGAACTTTCGTTAAAGAAGTTTCGATCTTCAAGGTTAATTCACTTCGATCTCACTACGAAATAAGCTAGACTTAATTAATTCGTTAAGTTAGGATTTTTAACGAACGAAGACAAAGTACCATTTCTTTGTTTGTATAGAAATTATATTTATGTAGAATAATTTTTTTACTTGTGCATTTCCTACTTCTTTGATTGGACATCGAGTTGCAAGAAATCAAATGAATCTAACCTAAACTGAGTCGACCTCGTCGCTTCCCAATCCCACGAAGATTAATCTGATATACAGGAATTTTAGAATTTCAAAAGAGAGTTAATACTATTTATTTAAATAAATTAAATAAATTAAAAAAGAAATAAGCCATAATCTTCCTTTCAAAAATTTTCGTTTTAAACTCTCGAAATTTAAAACGCACTTCAAATGCCACGACCTGCGTTGCAGCGGATGTAAAAGAAACTCGATGAAAGATCGACAATTTAAACTCCTGTAGCTTCGTGAAAAAAAGAAAAGGAAAAAATCACCGAAGAAATTTTAGGGGATCGTTGTGAAGAGGAGGATCTTCAATCTTGGAGACCGTGACGGATTTAGTTACGAGAAAAATTTTTCAACGTCCACAAAGACGTTCGAATTTGCGAAATTTCCCGGCATGAAAGTGTCTCTATTTGCCCCATCTACAAGACGATGAAAAAATACATCTTTTATAAAAACGAACAAGCACCGTGAAAGTAGAAGCTTCAAAATGAGCCAAGGTAGACTGCTGTACGAATATAAAAAGAGTTAAGCATCTTGAACAAGTACTCTAGGAAATTGAAAAAAAAATTCAAAAAATGAAGCGAACCACTTTTTTACCGAGAGTGTAAACACGAACACTTTTATTATTGCATTAGATTGTACGATAAATTCGTTCGCCATAAAATAAAGACTTTTGCCATAAAATTTTATTGATATGCAAACATTTGAATCGATACGAAACAAATTACAGGCGCGATCGCTCAGTACCAGACAACGCCACGCCTACTCGAGGTCTACTCCACGCCCCCTCACGAATCACGTGACCCAAATCAACCAATCGCTAATTTTCGTTGCATCAGCGTTGCACTTGAAGAGGCCCGATTGGGTTACTCCCGCTAAAATCACAAATCACTTTCAGCGATAATAATCAAAGAATCATTTATGCAGGAAATATTGGAGTTGAGATTTATGTTTATTGAAATATTTACTGTATCATTAACATTTACTGTACAATTTTACCTCTAAGAAAGACGTTCTTTACAGGTAATAATTATACACATGATTCAAAGAACGTACAAATACACGTACGTATTGTGTACGATATTACAATTTTTTCGACAAAAAGACGAGACTTTCAAAGTTCAGAGACTTCATTCATCGTTAATGATATTGAACTTATACGCAATTTAATGCTTCTGAACAAAGGACTATACACGAAGAATCAATTGTGGGACGCAACATTGTAGATTAGGGACAGGTGCAGAGCATGCACGATGCAAGAACACGAAAACGCATACGTGCAAAACGTACGTATGCACCGAAACAGGTATCGAGAGGGGCGCAGGTGGCCGTACAGCCAGCGGGGAACTTTCGACAAAAGACGCCACACTCCAACAATTTCCTGACGGCACAAAGACGCCCGGGAATCGTTGCACGTCGACCATATGCACGCACGGCCGTCCCTTCTCCGTAAGCTGCTTAACGAGAAATTAGGAAGAAGACTTTTCTGAATCTCTCTCCCTCTCTCTCTCTCTCACTCTCTCTCAGACCGAAATTTTGGAAACTCACATCGGAGAAATAGAGCATTGTAATTCTCATACGTGCTTGATCATCTGATAATTTTTACACGTGCAGAGCATTACGATTGTGCGCTTGATCGCATGAATCAGAGGGATTCATTTGCTCTTTTAATTAAATTTAAACGATAAAGTGACCTCTCGCGTCCGCGTCGGTATTGTTCTGACATTGGAATTTTAATTTTTTCCCTGTCCCATTGTCGCATATTTTCGTACATTTTATAACTCGCGCATATTTATATTTCATTATTTCCGCATTTGTCGTTTGCCAATTTACGAGACAATAGAAACAAACAATTCAATGCGTAGCAGATCTGCATTGCGTTTCAATTAATTCTTTTCATCGAATAATTGCATTAATTAATTTCGTTAAATAATTTCACGACTATTAAAATTTCCCCCGGCGTTATCCTATTCGAGCGTGAAATTCTGTTTTTAGACGGAGCTGCGTGTCTCGTTTCAAAAATTATATTCAATTCGTTCCTTTCAAATTCGAATGCATTATTCTCGCTTCCATTGTATTATTACCGGGCTACGAATTTCCACGCAGATTCATATTTTTAACGGTATAATTAAAAAAGTAGGTAACTCGATAGAAAACTAATTTGCGTAACTAAATGTTGCTGGAAGAACTACACTTTGAATGTTTTACACATTCACGGTTTCGCGTTACAGTAGAGCTCCATTATTTATTTGAAAGAAATTTTAGTCAATATCCGATTAAACAAACTCTTACTTGCCGAATCCACTTATCTCAACCTGAACTCCTGAAAATCAATTACATAAACTATTTGTCTCCCGACAAGTTCACACAAACAGAGTTTTACCGAGCGTGCAATTTTACACTTCAGAATGCCTAAAAATTTATAGTTCGATTATTAACTATTCGACATTAATTGTCAAAAAAAAAAGAAAAAACTGCACGACTTGTACCCCAGTATGTTTCGTCTCACTGAAAGGCCGAGAAGTAACTGTTCTGACTAGAAAATAAAGACTTTTTTGCCAGAAAATTTTATTGATATGCAAACATTTGAATCGATACTAAATGAATTACAGGCGCGGTCGCTCAGTACCAGACAACGCCACTCCTACTCGAGGTCTATCCCACGCCCCCTCGTGAATCACGTGACCCTAATCAACCAATCGCTAATTTTCGTTGCATTAGCGTTGCACCTAAAGAGGCCCGATTTTCTGGGTTACCCCTGCTAAAATCACTTCAGTGATAAAAAAATTTATTTCAAAAGAGTTGAATCGACACAAACACGTCGAGATTGACCGTGATCCGAATATTGAAAACAGTGACATTGTCGAGTTAAACATCAAGTACGTATGTGGCCATCGTATGATTACAGGTGTACTACTCACTTACTGTGCACTCTGAACACGCGTGTTGCTAATGGGCGTAGGTCGCTCGAAATCTTCGCTTTCGTAACACCAGGTTTTTCCAACGCGGCTTTGTAAACAAGATAATTAACGCAAACACCTAGGTACGCGGACGGTCGTCTTAATTGTGCAGCACGGTTCCACTGATCCAGGCGGGGGCGGAAGTGAGAAACGAATAGGAGAAAAAGAAAGGGGGGACGAAGTGTAACGAAGTAATACCGTGGACGCCTTTGATCTCGTCGCGCTAATAACTTGTCAGAAAAGTTAATTAATAGCAGAGTCTCGAGAAGGCCGGGCCAAGCGAGCAAGCAAAGATGATTGACTTCGTTACACATCCCTCTGTTAGACCGGAGATGAACTTCCGCTTTTCCTCTCGCGATCGTCTTTGCAGAAATCCTCTCTGAACCCTCTCTATCTTATCGTCCGCTCTGATTCACACAGTCGCTCGCATTAATGCATTCGAACACCGTTGTGTACGCAGCATTATTCTATTATTCACTATCGTATTGACGCACGTGTATGTCATTAACTACAATTTATTTTTCTTTTTTTCTGGTATTTTTAGGCATCATTAATATTATTGTCATTAGTGTCGTGCGTCATATCACTATTATAATTAATGTCTACTGTACACAGTAGATAGCTCGTGAAAATAATTAGATAGTTGTAATTTCATAATAGAAAAAAATTTAACTTAATGGTTACAATAACTGTAATCATTACAGTAGATAGATCATGGAAGTATTCAGGTATCTACTTTCATGCATATACCCGTGTTATGTGAAACAGTTAGAAATCTCATTAACGTTACATCGCAGATTTTAATGCACGTGAAATAAAATAAATAAAATAAACCGTTCTTTTGGATTGCGTCCATAAAATAAATCATTTCTGGATTTCGTTCATAAAAACTTATATAAATATACATAGTTGACGGTTTAACAACAAAATGAATAAAATTTAAAAAATCTATTACTTACAATTTCTCATTCGTTCGTCCGCTAATATTATTAGTTGGTTTAATGCGCATACTTCCTCGTAAAACGTCCGAATATTAATGCGACCTACTGTAATTCTCACCCACTTCTCGCGCGTTTTTTTTTACATGTTCTAATCGAAAGTTATTGCGAGAGATAGTATATTAAATACATTTACGTTGCGCGAAGATTCAAATTCGAATTAAACTTTAATTAACACTCTGTAAATACGTGTCTACATATTCAATCAACTTTACTTTATTCGGCTATCATTGTAGTATTGCAGTTTTTCACTATAACATTATATATAACATAATCAATCATTTCTGTTAACTGTTACATATTTCCATATTTCACATCAAAGGAAAGAATTCAAAAATTTGGTTGAGATAAATAAAACTCACTATATGAATTCAAAAAAAGTACGATTTTGTTATACGTATATGAGAGTAACAGTGTATAAAATGTCGTTTCTGTAGAGCTAGTAGGCGTTCGCAGAGTTTTTTGATTTTATCGTTAAAAAAGAAAACAAGAAATTGTTATTGCACAAAGCGTGCAGCGAATACAAAAGTGTGAAATGTGACTATTAAAAAACTTCAAGGATTAGAATATGAAATCCTACTATTCTTCCCCGTTCCATTCACCGACTTTAATATTTCCAAACTAAACAATCTTTTTAACGAACAGGGAAACCGTGCAAGCAATTTTAAATTGTAAAACTGATACCCTTTGTAAATCTGAAAGTAACAGTTAATTAACATCGTTCGTTCAGCATGCATATTCATTGTACACTCATACTGCATATGTATCGTAAATTAGAAATTGTTTCAAACAGATACGCGATATTTCAAAGAGAATATAATTAAAATTCGATTTGCGAAATCGACAGTTCATACACACATTATTTTAATGTAATCTGACTCAACGTACGCAGTGTGTCTAGACATTGTTCAAACACTCGAACGTAAATATCTCGCGCGCATTAATACCACATACAGCGAAAAAAAAAACAGAAATATTTTGAAACGAGCTCTCCGCAAGAGGAAAATATTGACGAGAGAGACAGGGAGAGGAAAAAAAACAAAAGGAACGATCGACCGTGATGAAATACGCAACGTCTAGGCACACGCGAGCATCGGACGCCACGAGGAGCGTCCCCGACAAAATCAAGCTTCGAACGCAATTCACTCACCAAACTCCGAAAAGATTCCAGGCGTGGTAGCGTCATTCGTAAATCACCTCTCCTCTCTTTCGAGACCGAGCGTGTCCCTCGCAGGCACAAACTCCTCGCAACGATGAGGCACTCGCGAATATAATACACGGCCAGTGATAGACGGAACACTAGGCGAAACGTCGAATGAACACTGTACGCCGCGACAGATTCACTGATTGCGAGAAGTACGGTCGCACGAAGCGGCACGCGGATGTGACAGGGGTGAACATAACCTTACAACCGGTGTCGCGAAGCAACGTACGTACGTCGGAAGCGCAGCCGAGGATGAGAACGAGACGGACAACGAGAGAAACACCAAGAAAACGACGAAACGACCGTGGAACGATCACCGAGTCCTCGCGAAGGTCCCGACGAAACGAAACGACACGAAACGATTCACACCAGTGGAAAAACCGGACGCCGCTCTTCTTCCACTCTGTGTGCGTATGTGTATGCGTGTGTTGCAAGGAACACGGTTGCAACAAGGACACCGTACCACGAGGCTTCTCGACACAATATCCGCAATCCGCGGAAGGACTGTCGTCCGACCGCGTTCACCCGCGCCCCTCCATCGACCAACGATCGGGAGAGGGAAGCCAGGTAGGACCACTGGTAGGGAGAAACGACGAAGTGACGAGACTGCGCGGCAACGAGCAAAAAGGACAGGCGCACGGCGCCATTCCATTCAGGATGGGAGAAAGTGAGAAGGACGTCAAAAAACAGGAACGTACGTAGGGAAGGGCGAGAGGGTTCCTAGAAGGTAAGAAAGCAATTGATTTCTCTTTTTCTTTATTTTTTTTCCATTTTTGGTGTCTTGTTAGAAAGTTTCGAGTTTATTTTTGAAAGATTTAATTAATCATTCAGTTTAGATAAAGTAGAATATAAGAGGAACTTTGTGGGATACTATAATTTCACAAAATGAATCTTATTGAAGATTATTATTATACTTAATAATTGTAATTGGAAAATTTCGTATCTTTCGAATCATTAATTTGTTCGATTTATTCAAGTAACGAGTCAATGACGTTAAATAAAATTACGGGATAGTTAAATTCGTATACTTATCAAAGTTTATGTATATATAAACTTCCAACACTGTACAACATGACTGTACGTTCAAAATGCAACAATACGAAATCTAAAATAATTCGCAAAAACAGTTGTCGAGCATTGACTGTAAAATATTTGGAACAAGACTTTACCAGAGAATGACACTTATTATATTTTACATTGCAATTTTTGTCTGTTTCGAGCGATTTTCATTAGAATAATTACTGTTAAAGCTTAATATACGTACATACCTTCGTTTACTTAATCACAGTTTCCCATTCCACAGATTGCACAAATGTACAGGTTATTACAATATCCACAATATTGCAAAACTTCATTGTATATTCAATACACACGATTCGCCATACTTTCACACGGTATTTTCTTTTTAATAATAAAAACACATTCAAAGAGGACGGAACATGTTGCACAAAACAAACTCTTTTCTTTATCACATGCGATTTCACACCACGCTTCCAACGCCATGAGCAAAATCTACAGAACGAAATCTACAGACCGAAAGTACAGCCATCAATTACCGCCAAAACGAAGTGATTGAATTCTATTGGCCACTGATCCTTTACGAATCACTTGAGAACCAATCAAATTTTTCTTTAACAACCAATCACGTTCTTTTTTTTTTTTTTTAGTTAAATGAAAAATATTATCTTACCTCTTATTACTGTTTTCTGAAAATATATAAAATTATTCATATATTCGAACGATCCCTTCTAGAAAGAAACGAGTGTTCGTTACAACCAATGAAATCGTAAGAGCGGCGTCATTCGATAGCATGTTAAAAGTCATATGTAGAGTTTATGGCTGGTTGATTGCGGGAAATTCCGGTAAATATTTCTTTCTTGGACGTTTAATAGCGTCGCGCCTGTTCACGGTCAGGTTAACCTACCGGCGGCGTGCTTGCTGGCAAGGGGTCGGGCGGGACTTGGGGAGATCGACCACCGAGTCAAACGACCGGTCGAGTTTGCGCAGTGGACAAAGCGTAACCGCAGTGCAAACTTTTTCCATGTCGAAGGGGCAAGTGACGCGGCTCGTAACTGCGGTAGGTAGGACTCTGAAAGGACCACGGTGAAATTCGACGCGAAGAATCCCTAAAAGGTACTATAATTTCTCCCTTACCAAATATTCCCAATACTACGCTCTACACGTACAGTCGTAAGTGTACAATAGCAAAGTTCAAATTCAAACGGTTCTAGTAACAAAGTTCCAACTAGAAATTCAAATTAAAAGCACATTTCGAAACATATAACATAACACATGTATCTTTCTATGCTAAAATTAATACAGAAAATATTATTAACATTGATATATTGATATAATTCTGATAAAATATAATTCTGATCAACATTGATCTAGTAACTTGCTGAAGGAAATACATTTTCAAAAAATATTCTGTTTCGTCAAGTACGAATGAGACTATTCTTAAAAAATAATTTATAATTAATAAAAATAAATCGATGAATCGTAATTTATAGGTTAAAAAGTATAAATTCCCCCGTAATTTCATTATTTTTACAATCAATTGATTTATAATGTATAAAATTTATTACAGTTCCAGCTTGTTATTAACGTGTCATGCGAAAGAATTTATTACTGTTATTTATCGACGTAGTTTCTAAAATTTAATAATATTAATTTGATCGCGCGAATAATGGGAGAGGGTAACGGCGGTCAGTTAATACGGCACTACTCTGCGAGATTCGATATCTCGGCGCTCGCGTCGCATCTTTCGATTATCGAACGGATAGTTTTCCGAGTGACCGTTTCTCCCGCGAACCAGCGAACTCAAGCGTGACACGATTTGAATTTGATTTTTGATAAATGATATCTCAGATTAAAGTGTTCGATACATTGCCAGTTATAACAACAGGTATTGTGTGCAGGAACGATAATGCTCGCCGTGTCCATTGTGGCAGAATTCGTTTATATGTCGAAGCACGTCATCCACTATTCAACCGTTGAGTGTCGAAGGTGTAACAAATCACTTCCGCTTGGACTACAAGGCTGTTAACTGTCGTTGAAGCGTGAATCGAAGAAAGTTACGAGGTTTGTGATCATTTTATTAATTTGCACGTTACATAATTGCTAATTCACACGCTTGATCGATATCTTGCTCGTATTAACATTGATGGATGATTTTTTTTCAAGGATTTAACGTTGGAAATTTTATTATACATGGATCCTACAGCAATGTTGTATATTTAAAATGATACCCTGACGATTTTAAAAGCACACAAATTTTGATAAATGTAAATTGTGACATGTGTATAGCTTCAATGCACACGATGGCATAGCTGATATATTGGCGGCCATTTTGTCAAAATTTCGTTTTTACGTTGTAAGATTTAAATTTACGCGTTATAAAATTTGAATGTCAACGAAATTTTAAAATATTGACAGCTTTAAAAAGAATTATTTTTTAAAATAATTAAAGTAATTTTAACATGACAGTAATTAAGATGAAATATTCAATTTAGAATAATTCATAATTATTCGTTTTAAATATACTCTTTAGAATTGTAAAGACAAAATTAAGCTTAAATTATTGACATCATGATCATTTCTTTTAAATAGTTTCTAGAATTTCAATAAGAAGTCAAGCTTAAACTATCGATATCACAATTATTTCTTTGAAATATCATTTTTCTTCTATTTGAATTTTCAAGTAGAACAAAAATGGAAGGAAATTAATCTTGAGAAAAAATCATCTGCCGGAGCATTGTCCGTGATGCCGCAGCTCCTATCTCGTACTAGATATAAAACGGTTGATGCAAACAGATCACATGCTCAACCTTGGTCAAGAATTACAACCTCGTTGAAGTTCGTTTACCTTGGCTTGTGGTTATCTGCCAAGTGTTTCCAATGATCATCTTTCATACCAATATAGATCCGCAAATATCCGCAAACAGCATATTCGTTGCATAAATAATTTTAAATTAATTGCAAATAATTGAGTAGACTCGACTATGTTGTCTTAGTTTTTTAGAAAAGAAAATGAGCACACATATGATTTGTAACTCGAAACGAAATTCAAGTAGATTCCACGCGTGCTTGTGTGTATGCTCGCGTGTTTAAATATGGAATTTAATAAAATTTTAATGCAAAATGTAAGTCAAGGGTTCACGTGGGGCTCGCATCAAACGAAATGCATTTCAACAGAATTTTCCAGCGCGTGTTAAAAAGTTTCTATCAGATAATTTCACCCGTGCAATTAATATTTCATTTAAATATTTACAGCGCTAATGATCATATTCTTTTGCCGCTATTACAATTTTAACGTTCTATTTTTTTATCGTTTTTTTTTTGTCGTTTCATTTACTATATTTGCAATTGTTTCTAGATATTTATCTTTACAGATTCAAAAGCTATGACGTATCTTATATCTCTCATACCTGTATACTTTATTAAAATTACAATCATTTTGGAAATCTCGTTAGAACTGTAACCATCCTCGATTTACAGTCTCATTGCAATATTAATCAAATTTTGAAACATTTTATATATTATACATTATTAACACACACATTTCATATGTTATACGTTAAAAAATCCTGATAACCGTTCGGATACTTTTGCGGGCAATTTCGACTGCACGCACATTTTTATCGCGGAGAAACTTAATAATCTTCGTTACTAAGAAAAATAAAATCGCACGTTGAGAGATTAAAGGTACAGAAACAGAGAACAGAGATGTTTGATAAGTAGAGAGAGGAAATTTTTCACTGGCGTATGAAAGGCACACTGGCGCCGAGAAAAATTGGAGCAGAGCCGCGTGATTTTCCGTATAATTGGCTCGGCGTGGCGGCGCGCGCGGCGTATCGATACCGAATAGGTTCGTTACGCTTTCTAAGCGGGCCCGTTCTCGAATATTTTTTCCTGGAAAATGCCAGATCGCCTCGACAATGGGCAATTACACGCGCTCATAAGCCTTCCCGATTACGGACGTTCGAACACGTCCCACTCGCAATTCCCTTTGTCCCTGTTTTCCATTTACCTTTTGTACGAAACACGCGGCCAATTAGACCAAGATTCGTCATTAATTTTGCTCACGTTCGCCCCCTCGAAAACCAAAGCGAGTCACTTTCAGTGGTTCGAACTTTTTCA
>KQ435760.1:597743-610639 GCA_001276565.1 Melipona quadrifasciata | reverse complement strand
TGATAGAGTATCAGTGTTTGTGTACGACATGGTTGTCTATCGTTTCCATGACGGAATGGCAAATTGACACAGTAGGTAACGGAATTACGGGATCGTGCATGCATTAAGATGACACAATCAAGACTGATAACGTTAGGCAAACGGGGGATATTAATGGAAGACGCAAACGTTTCCTCGTAACTCGCAAACAAAACACGGCCCGCTTTTATCTATCTTTATGGCCACTATAACTCTCCTCCGAATTACCCTGGTACATTCATATTATAAATCAATGTCTAACAATCTAAATTTAAACCGGCTCGTCCCTCTGTATAAAAATCCAATAATTTACGCGCGCCAATTTAAAAACTCTCTATTTACACACGCGTACGTGATGAACAGTTTAATTATTCGATATTAATAACAGCCGCGTTAATTATTGCACGATGAAAAATTGAAGTGAATTGTTGCACGTGTATTTCTGGAGAAATTATGAAATACGAAGGATTTACGACAGTAAAAAGAATCGCAAAATGCATCGGCGCATCATAGTTTTGCGACAATAATTTCAATCAACAGAGCTACGAAAGTTCTTGTCCCTTGTAAGATTTCGTCTGAATAGCGTAAAATGTTGGCTCTCCTTTGACATTCCAGTGAAAAGACACGGATTTCTCATTCTTCTACGCGATTTCTACAAGATCCGCCCAAACAAGATAGTTTATTATTCAATTCATCATTTTCGAAGCACGTTATTCGAACAATATCCAAATCTGTATGAAATGAGGGTGGAAGGGGAGGCGTGCATTAAGGAACAGATTGAAAATTGAATTATTGAGTGGACGCTTGCCATGTAAATCATACGAAAACGTTACCTCGACCTGTTCGCCAACAGCGTGACGTAGTTTCCTCATTTTCTTCCGGCGAAACACACATTTGTTTCCTTTTATTCGTCTGATTTTCTGACCCTGTTGTAACGGGGCTATTGCGCCCAAGGGAAACCGCCCTCGTCTGAAGACCTGCCCTTCATCTGACTATTCACGAGAACCGTAATTCTATGCTAATTGAATAATAAACGTTGCAAACTGTTTGCAAGTGAAGGTTCGTAAAATTCCCTCGAGAGTGAATGGTGGTTCCAAATTCCATGGGGTTGGAATCAATTAATCAATCGATTTTGGTTTTCTACACGAACTAATTAGGAATGATCAGGGATAACAAACGACTGGGATAACAAACTTTGTAAATGAAGATTTGAAAATTCTCTCGAACGAACGGTGGTTCTAAGTTATGGCGAGTTATAAATTACGGGGTTAGGATTGATTACCCGTCAGAGTTAATTTTGATTTTCTAGAGAAATTAATTAGAAACGAGATGGATTATTTTTAATGAGCTTCTTGTTCTCTCAATTTTTTAAATTTACGATTCATCGTTATTGTTAAATCATGAATTAAAAATTAATTTTATAAATTAAAGTTCTCTCGAATCAACGATACTTTTGAATTATAGGGATTTTTGTTAAATACGATTAGTATGGATTACGATTCAGAGATACATTACTCCTAATGAAATTTGACTTTTAATTAGAGACGACATCGATTATTAAATTCGTGACTTTTCATATTTTATCTAATTAAGATTTAAGGAATAAGATTATGTAGTTAAGATTTGAGGATTCAATCTTCCATTTCTACTCATTTCTTTTCTTTGAACTTGAGTTGATAATTCATTATCTCCTATTGTTTAATTCATAGTTCATTATTGTCAAGTATGAATTTCATTTTTCTCAGTATAACTGTAAAGTTAAAATTAATTGTTGCTCGATTTTTTAAACAAACACTTCTTTTTAATAATAATCGGTTTTATAAAAAAATTAATTGGCAACTGATTGGCTATCGCGTTTCAAATTGTAACTCGTAATTTTTCGCGTTTGTTTTAAACGTTGCCGGCTTTTTTGTCGAGTATTCATCAGCGCCGATGAGTCGATTCTATCGAACCTGTTTCAAATACGACGTGCTTTGTGCGTTTCTTCTTTGTTTTTTAAATGGAGCTTCGAGCTCGTAATGAGAAACAGAGTGAAATTCATTTTTTCCGCTCGATTTTTTTCGCATCGTCAGATATAACTATCTCTGGAAATAACTTCTCGCGCCATGTTGTCAAAGTTTATGCCCCGGATCTCGGAATATATTATAATTAGATAGCTTATTACATTACCAAGATTCAATTACACAAGTTAGACTTTTTATTTATTTCCGTACTTGCCCGACGCCTGAAGATAGACTACTATTAATGCATCGTTGCAACACAGTTTTTAACTCGGTTCTTCTTCTATCTTTGTCAAAAATTTCCTGAAAATTGAAAGCTTCTATGTTTTTGCTTCAAATTTCCTCGGGAATTTATTCTTAATAAATTCGCGAACTTTTTAATTTTTATACTTCCGTTTCAAAGTTTGCTAGAAATTTTTACATTTTTATTCTAATATAAAATACAAAATACCTTGGTAATTCTTTTTTTAATAATTCATCTCTTTTTTTTTTTGGTTTAATTTCTATTCTTCCGTTTCAATATTTTTCCTAGAAATTTTTATACTGTTATTCTAAAACACCCCAGGAATCTTTTTTCAATAATCTAAAAAATTTTTCATTTTCGTACTTCCATTTCAAAATTGCCCCGGAGACTTCGATATTTTCAGTCCGAAATTTCCGTGTTCGCGTTTTCATTAAAAAGTTTCCTAAAAGAGAGCAAAAAGCGAATTCTTCCCGATGAAAAGTTAATAAGAGAGAGGTTCAACAATCGAACAAACGTGGGACGTTAATTTCCATTCGATTATATTTTTCCATCGTCGACGGGTAAACACATCTATAAAAAATATAACAATTATGTACAACGACGAACAACGAATCGTTAAATCGCAACAGGCAACGCAGTGCCCAATGCCGCAAAAACTTATTAACAGAGTATTCGAAAGAAAAGAAGTAAAATCAATGAAACGCGTGGTTCCCAGCACTGATTGTTTATATAACGACCACCATGTTGTACACGTTGAATCGTTCAAACACAAAATGGCCGAGATTCACATAGCCTGTATGCAATAAAATGTTTTCTTCAATAAAATGACAATGTCGTGAATGATATCGTGCGCGAGCATCGACGCTGATGCTTCACGGGCGACGATTTCTCTGAAATATACAGTCTTGCGATTTGGTGGATCGTTCGAACGCGATACGATCGAGAAAAGCTGAAGTACAGAAGATGCAAGATGGCGGCGCACGATTCATTCGATCGGTACACATCCTTCGTTTAATATCTCGTGGTTTCTTGAAGATATTGCCGATCGACTCGCACCCTGGACATTTCTGATTTTGCCCTCTACGATCTCGTATCATGCCTAAAATACAAAAAAAGAAAAAAAGGACATCAATTTCAGGATCGTCGATAACACAGACTGTTGGTCTTACCAATTCAGCGACAAGAGTCAATAATTCTTTAATTACTCGCGACAGTTTATTTGACAATGCAGACGGAGGAACGATTAAGACGGATAAGATTTTATTTCGGGCGCTTTGAATATTTGAACGTGAGATTAGGTTAGGTATACGTATGCATTTGGATTTCTAAAGTTGACTGAAGATAATGTAAATCTCTGACACCTGGTTTAAACAACATTTTAGTGAAATGCTCTTCTTCTGTTTAGATACTGATTAGGATCAAACACTCGGAATTATAAAAAGGGAAACAGAGAAAGCAAGAAAGGAAAAATTTAACTCTAAAATAAATGTCTCGTTGGAATATCGTGGTAATTATTTTAGAAAATTAAATTAAAAATTAACACGTATAGTCAATAATTTTCAAAGTTAATTTTCTCGAGAACGAAACGCCGTACGAAAAAAAATTCTGGTTTACACTTTTAATCGAGCCTCGAGCTTGAAAAGAATTTTACTCCCTCCTTTCGACTTATTTCGAAATTATTATCCTGTGTCTTTCTACCGAGATTTTGCACAATAAATATCGAAACAATTTCGCGAGCCAGCTGCAAATATATACACACATCGCAACGATAACAAATGTCGGAGTATTTGCATCCCTGTCCCAGAACCCAACTGGGCCATCTTCCAGGAAAGTGACTTAAACCTGATTCAGAATATTCTTCTAACAACGCGGCGAGGATAAGAAGTTAAACGATATGTCGTGGCGAGAACGGCTTTCCCCCTGATCCACGGTTAGGGTTTCCATCGACGGTAAACCGAGAACGTTAAATCCCACCGCGTCGTAAAACCAGTTTCACCAAACTTCCTCGCCAACGACGATTTATCGTCCGACCTTTACGGCCAGCCCTTACCGGAGATAATCCGGCATAGCGAAAAATCTTGATGCACAGCGTGCATCGCGTTTACATGACAAAACCTTAGTCAACTAAACTTTCGCGGCTTCGGCTTGGAATCGTCTCCGTTCATCGCGATTCTTCGAGAAGTTACAGAAATGTCGGAGAAAGAGAAAGGTTTGAAAATTTTTGAGAATGGAGAGACAGTTCTGGATGTACCTATTGGTACGTGAAACTATTTTGATGTGTTTGAACTGTCGATTTGCGTATGAAAGAGGCATTTACTTGCATTGAAATCCATTCGTGAATTTGGGATACTTTAGAAAATCTTGTGATTGAAAGAAAACAAAAGACGATAAAGAAATTCTCTTGGAAGAAGTGCACTCGATTTTTTATTGTACTTGAAATATTTGTAGTATTCGTTTTCTGTTTACAATTGCAAGCTATATTTATCCATACCATTCCTTTATTCGTCGTGGATGAATCATGTATGTCGTTTTAATATTTTTAAAAACAAAACATCAAGAGGCGAATGAAGTTATTATACGATTTAATAATTTCTTGATTCTTTTTTTTTTTTATATATATATAAACAAGTGATGAATTTTGGAATTTTACGAATAACGTTAAGGAGTTTGAGCAATAAAATTATTGATTATAATTTAGTTCAGATTTTTATAATATCGTCGCCTTCCATCAATTTCAGTTGAACATTTTCTGCCAACATAACAAACTGAAGAAAGTTAAAATATAAGTTTTTAATAACACGACACGGACTGCGACTAATAAACGAAAAAAGACAAAGATAAAGATTGATCACTCTTTTTGACTTCAGTGCAGACGAAAATTTTGTTATCCTTTAATACGAGACGATCCAAGGAATTCTGTGGTGTACAAGCGTTGATGTAACAGCTTTGATCCAACCTGATTTTAGTCTACACAAAAATACTTCTATCCTCTAATATTAGGGGATCCAAGAAATCCTCTGACAGATCTACTACGACTTAGAAAGAAAATTTTCAGTGAGGCTTCAACCAAGATGAAGGGAAGATTCTACAATACGAGATGAATTTAATATATCAAGTCTACAAAGAATTAAAAGATAGTCGAGTAAATTCTGACTATCTAGGAATATTAAAAAAATGAACGCAAAAGAATTTGGGGAAAAAAGATATTAAAAGATAATCAGGGAAAGATCAGTGATCTGCTAGAAATATTAAATTCTCTGCTCACGTAGAAATATCAAATATGTGAATAATGAATTCATCAAATGTATAAAATTTCCAAAGAAAATTGAAAGACAAAATAAACAGACATTGAAAAACGAATGCAAGATGAATCTAAGATATCAAATTTCCAATAAAGTTTAAATTCAGATCAAGAAATAAATATTAAAATATATCTTTATATCACAAAGATACCTACAGTGATACCTAGACTGAACATAACATCAAAACTAATTACTAAGAAAATTCTAAACTGTACTAAACGCTAAAAATACTGGACTACACTAAGTACTAATAAAATTCTAAAATATAATATACTGGCTACAAATACTGGAGAGATTAAAACACACTAAATGTGCTGAAGGCTAAAATACTAGACTACACTAAATGCTAACAAAATTCTAAAATATACTATACTACTGGAAACACAAATTGTAAGTACTGGAGACAGTAAAATATACTAAATGTACTAAATGCTAAAATACTAGAATGCAAACTAGAAACCAAATCCTGAAAACCAAATGCTGAAATACAACAAGACACAAAGAGGCATACCTCCGCCTTCTGGGTGGCGACGCTGTTCAAAGCGACAGCCTCGGCAACCGGCTCCTCCTGCGTATACTCGCTCACGCCGAAGATGGTCTTGTACATGTACGACGATAAAAGGGCGCCACCGATCGGCCCGAACCAGTAGATCCAGTGATGGGACCACTGATTGTTCCACAGTGCCGGTGCCAACGACCTGGCCGGGTTCATACTGCAACCTGTGTAAGGTCCGAACGCGAGTGCAAGAGCAGCCACAGTCAGGCCGAATCTGATTGGCACCGAGTCCGTGTTTCTCGCGTTTCTATTGTCCCAGACGGCGCACGCGACCAGCATCAGTATTGCAGTGGAAATGCCCTCGAGTACCAGGCCCTGGATCGCGGATAACTCCGAGTGTAGATCGGTCACGCAAAACATGTCAGACTCGTTCACAGTCTTGCTCGTCAGATGACCTGTTGGAGTTACCATCTGCAACAATTAGGGTTTTGGTTTGGTTTTTCAGCTTTTCTATTAGAAGGAGAAGTTAATGCAGATTTTAAGATATTTGATTGATTTTATCAATGAACAAGTTAAAACACGTTCGTGTTTGATCAAATAATCTAGCTGAGAATTAATCGGAGGTCGATGCGATAATGTGAACAATTGAATGATTTGCAAAAAGATTAATTGCGAATTAATGTAATAAATTACAGCGCGTGTTTCGACGATTTGGGTGAAATTTAATTGAGAATTAATGCAACAGATTGTCCAATCTTATAACTGGAACGATTTATCTGCAAGCTTGAGGATTGAAGTGACGGATCAGCCAGCAGTAGTTTTATTGCTTCGAGGATTGATGCAATGAAACGTCTGTGATGACTTAATCGAAGTTTATCTCTCTCTTTCTCTCTCTGACTATTAATTAGTCAACTTGGCAAGAGTTGATCTATATCGTCAAATTACGAGTTTGTGAATATAAATAACAGAAATTTGGAAAAACTTATGTACTTTGGGGAAATTTAGAAACTTGAATATCCTAAGAATTCGACAAATTTAAACACACTCTAAAAATTTAAGAACTAGAAACATACAGGATTTCACTTGAAAGATAAGTTTAAGTACTCTAGAAATTAAATCCAGAAAATTCAACGAAATAGCGAAAAAGAATCATGCATTGAGGTCATTGTGAAGGATCGCTCATCAAACAAATTTTTCTATATTTTTACGTACTATTGACAATTTGTTGCATTTTCTAAAAAAAAAAAAGTATCTTTATTTACCCACCCTATGCACGATATAAAAACGTTTTGAAATAATTAAAATGACTCCAGGTTTATTACGTTTACAAAATTGTAACAGTTTCAACGTTTAGTCTCCGAATGTTGAAACACGAATCACTCATATATCACTTTTTCCAACTTCCTTGTCCTCGCTTTCTTCAAAAGCAATATTATACTTTCGTTAACGCGACATCAGTCCGATCTAATCGAGTCGAAGCTCTGTTTGAAAACAAACACCCGCGATAAGAAATGTTTGCAAACGTTCCTTCTTATCCAGGTTCCTTCTTAATCAGCTGTATCTTCCCGTGTTTCATTATTCTCCGTAATTTGTTCAACGATAAACTGAATTAGAATATCAGACAGATTTATAAGAGAATGTTATTCACCTGTCAGCCTTGTTATTTCTTAATCAGCATACGGTGCAGGACAGACAGGAGAAAATATCAAGAAACACAAAACAGAGAACCATAATTTCTATTTAACCGATTGTGGCTTTTGATGCAATTTGATATTTTTGTGAATAAAACCAAGAGCAATTTTCAGCTACGAAATTTTATAACGAGAACTAAATATCTTCGATGATATTTTATATATTTTTGCACGCGCGTATGTGTGCATTTTTGCACCTCTAAATTTCTCACAAATGCGTAAAAATTCGTGGTCCAACGATTAAATTACAAAGATACGAACCTTCAGCATTCCGAAACCCAGAATTCCACCGATCGTTTGAGACAACAGATAAATAAATCCTTCGGGAATAGTCTTCAGTCCAAGCACCACCGATCCAACCGTGATGGCGGGATTAACGTGAGCAACACTGATGTGGCCGACGGACTGAAAAAGGGGGAAAAATTTTAATTTCAAACGATCGAATATCTTGAGATTCACTTATGTTACAAATCTTCGAAAAAATTCAAAACATCGGAAAGTTTGAAGTCAAGAGGGACTCCAAAAATCGAAAATTGATTTCTTTACGATAATGGAGATTTTCTAATAGTTAACTCGACGATAGATCGTTCGATGCGAGAAAGAAACTCAAATGAAAATTACAGAATTTGAGTATAGATATAGACCATCGAAATACGTGTTAAATATAAAAATACAAAAACGATGTACATAGAGACTGAAATGATGTAAGAATAAAAATTTCAAAGTTGAATTAAATTTGTGAAAATATTAGTGGACACCAACTTGAATCACGATCATCACGGCGAGGCCAAAGGTTAGAGCAATTTGAAAATGCGAAGGAACAACGCCCAGGCTTCCAACGCATCCCATACAGCCAATAAATACCAGCATCGAGGTTCCAATCACTTCCGCTAAGGCTGTGAGTACAGTGTTCTTCACAGCGCCATCTCCTTGTACCAACTTCTTGAAACCTGTAACATGAAACACCCTGTAGATGATCTTGTACATCTTTAGATGATCTTTACTTGATTTTTTTCTATTTTGTTATTCAACAACACCGCCATCACTACTGAGATCTAATTTAAAGTGAAAATTACTATTTTAGTAGATACAGGAACTTTCATTTTATTATATAATGCAGAACTCTACCAGCCTAACCTAGGTAGAAATGGATTTAACTACAATGTTGTTTGTTCATTTTGTTATATAATGTAGAACTACCAGTCTAACCTAGGCAGAAATAGATTTAACTGCAACGTTGTTAGAAACGAGACAATCATGAGAAGATATTCTGGCGCGAAATGAAAATTACTATTTTAATAGATACAGCAAGTTTCATTTTATTATGTAATGTAAAGTGTAGTTGAATTAAGCAGAGGTGCTGTAATTGTGAGAAAATATGTGGCATCTTGAAGTGAAAATTACTGTTTTAGTTGATGCAGGAAGTTTCGTTTTATTATGCAATCTAGATAGAGTTAGATTCAAAGCTAAATCTGTCGTGAATGATTTAATTGTGAGAAATACTTTGTTGCAAAGTGAAGTTAAATTGTCAACCGCAACGAAATGATTTAAACAGAAATGATAAGGGAAATAGTCTAGAGAAACGATTCCCAAATTTCAGTGACTACAGACAGTTTCAGTTTTCTCATCCAGACATGGGCTAATATTTTTCTCAATAATTTCTGCTATAATCTAAACTATTTTCGAAAAAATAAAAAATATTTAGAATAATTCCCAAACTAAAAGTCACTGACTCAATTAATTACAGGTAGTTTCAATTTTTCAAACAGATAGTCTAAATATGGATCTCCATCTTCCCAATAATTTTTATTATAAAATAACCCAAACTTCAGAACGTGTCATCCTGGCAGAATAATTCTCAGATTAAAATTCCTAAAATCCGATCGACTACAGTTTTAATGTTTCTCTTGCATGCCAAACACTTTTCCGCAAACATTTTCACAGAACTCTAGACGATAGAAGGGATTCGCCTCTGTGGTAACTTTTCACCTCCCCGTATGGAAATGTTTCTTCCCGTTTCACTCGTCAACAGGGGCAGCAGACATTTTCCACGACGTCGACGACGTTTATCATGTATAGAAGACACGCCAAACGACCCGCTCGTAATGGTGTTCTCGAGATCTGAGTCTCGACAGGTGTCAACAAGGACAGAGACGTTTCCGTCGTGGCTGCCTGCTCTCCCGGCGAGTGAAACACACGGTGATAAAGATGAAATATTAATAAATCTATTTTTCTGCCCGTTGCAACATGTTCGAGGGCCCAAAAACTATTGAATTATGAATTCCTTCGCTGTCCCTGGTATTCTCGGAAACAGAGAGAGAGCTTGGACATTCTGAAGAAAACTGGAACAGTTGTCAGATGACGTTGTTACATTCGTTGTTTTCTTATTTCCTCCAGTTTTATTCATTTTTTTTAAATTTTTCCGTGGTGACGAAAATTCTTCTTCTCTTTAGGGAGGGTTTTTCAAGTTCGAGTTAAATTGTTTCGTAATGAAGCGTTAATACTGTACTAAAATGAAATACTATAAAAGCTATACTACTGTTATATATTTCTATATAGTATATAAAGGAAATATTACATTGTATAAAAAAGAAAAAGAAGAAAAGAGAAAATAGTATTTTAAAATTTTAGAGTAAAACGTTTTACTCGATAATTATTTAAAATTTTATCGAAAACGAGAGATACATTAGTATTACTATTTATCATGTATATTTATGCATGAAGATAAAGGCAAAAGTCATTGAAAGTAAGCACTTATCTTGTGAAAACGATTGAATAATAATAAATAACGTTATATGGACAATTAAAGGCAATTAAAGATATGTAGAAACAACACCTAAAAATAAATAAGGAATGCGTATTTTACCATTAATGGTCTTACCGCAATTCCAGACCATTGTATCGATACCTAGAACTCAGCACGTGTACACTGAACCACTTACACCGATGAAATAAATAGTCTGAACGACAACAGGCTGAACGTTTGTTCACGAAAGACAGCGTGCACGTTGATTCTGTCGACTGCTGATTAACCACTACTACGTACGACGCAGCATGAAAATTACTCAGCCGAGTGATAGTCCAATGTAAATACACCAACATCACGCAACCGTGTTATTCGAAACGCAAATATCGCCAGTTTGATCGGTATTTTTGTAATAGTTCGGTAGCTGTTGCGAGAGATTCTTTTTCGTCGTTTATATCAGTGTCCTTTAATTTTGAAGCATCCTGTAGATCGATTTTTACGAATTATTTTATTATTTGTTAGGAAATGAGAAAGAAATTTTGAAATGCTTTTTTTTTAGTCCAATATGAGGAGATAATATTGATTTTTGGGGACGAAACTGGTTTTTGAAACGTCCTGTAAATTCTAGTTTTACTACCTTTCTTGTTTTAATGCAATACTTCTTTGTAGTTGTAATTATTTGTAGAGTAATGATATTGATATATGATCTGTAGTATAAGTTAATAATATATATATATAATAGTAATATGGTAATATATTTATTAGTACTATACTACCTTAATTAATATTTTCTGTTTTTTAATAATCCCCAAGAATCGTGAAAAGTCTAGTTATTCACTTCCCATCCAATGGGACTCGCTTTTTTAAAACAACTATTAAATTTTATCTTGTAGTACCATCACTATTTCTGCTGTCTTTAGTAAATTATTTTTCTTCAATTCAGTTGTCTTCCTTTTTAACGACTCACATTTACATCTAACAAGTAGCACTTCTTTCTGAAACATTTCAATTTTTCACAAGTAAAAAAATCCAACCATTTTCAATAAATTCTTTTGTTTTTTGCGAAGAAATCACAGAGCGTCATTTGTGCCTCATATTTGAATCAATATGGAGGGCAAACAAGATTTTCTTTGAAATTCCCTACTATCGATCGTGATAAATGCATTTTTACGAGTCGAGAGAACATAGAGTTTCAATGCCGGTGAACAATTTATTCGACGTCACTCGCATTAGACGATCGTAATGAGGATCGATCGTAAATCAGGACGTCACGTTGCCACGCGCAAGGTAGCAGCGCGCATGCATTTACGAGAGATAACGTCAGATGCAGGAGAGATTCAAAGTCGCGAAGCAAATCACTCAACAACGTTGGTCCTTCTGTTGTGCGAGTTTCGTAACTCGCGTTGGAAACTTTGCGATATCAAACGCTTCCGTTCTGTTTCTACAGGACTATTCACACGCTCTGTGCTCCAATTAGAACAAACGAATCCTTTGTAACAGCAAAGATTTTACTTTGGAGGTTAGGAAATTGGTCATTCAGGATTTCAGATGTTTGACTATAGAATGCCTCGAAATTTTACGATTAAATTTCTCTACACAGTGTTAATTTTTCAATGAAAGTTCTCGTTTTTGAGGTTAGGAAGTTTAACATGCAGGGATTCAATCGCTTGAATATAGGGTGTTTCAAAATTGGAAATTCCAATTGGATTGTTTTTAGAAGGCAGCCAATTCCTTTTCCAAAACTTTTTCTTTCCTTTTAAATTATGTCCTGTATACAGGACGTTTCAAATACATGGGAACAAAACTTGACAAACATGTTACATTTAATCTAATAATAACTCTTGTTACTTCTGTGCTGTATATTTCAAAGCAAAGAATTGCAGAGTAGCCAGAAATAAGTACGAAAATCTAAATATTAGAAATTCGTCCAAACCAACTGGGATAAAAAGAATTCAACTTCCAAGATTTGTCAATTGGCGCGAGAACAAATACGAAAATTATTCAACTCAAATAGATCGAGTCTTGCAAGCGCAATTTCTCGAAATTGTGCAACGAACAAAACAATTGTCGCAGAAATAAATATACACAGCTGTAAATGTAGAAAATTGTTTGAACCAAGGATGAAAGACAATCACTCGACTTTCAAGACTGATAAAATAAATTCGTGGAAAATAAATTGCACGCAGGTGAAACTTTGGAAATTCGAAGAAAGTGATCGATCGTATGGAGCTGCGTGGTGTCGATAACGTTGGAAATTGTTTCCCTTTTGCCGTTGCCGACAATTTTCGATAATTGTTGATAACGAGATCGCGGATCCACGTGCACCGCCATGGATCCAATTTCCATGGGTATGGATATTTTCATCGGGATCGGATCGATACCGATACGGATAGACCCAC
>KQ435760.1:584719-597690 GCA_001276565.1 Melipona quadrifasciata | reverse complement strand
CGCCGGCATTCATCGGCTAGAGGAGCGAATTCGCAGATCCGCGAAAATACCAGTAACCCACGTGTTTCGATAGGAAAAAAAAGAAAACGCGTTTTTTTTCTTTTTTTCCAAAGCCTATTCGACTCTGCAATATCGACCAGAGTCATGATTATAAATGGACTTCTAATTAACTGTGAGGGTAACGTATCTTACTGAGAAACATAGTATTCTGTAATATATTACATTAATAATATAGTATTCTGTAATATTATTATATTAATAATACTGTAGCATTACTCAAATACTGACAATATTGCATAGTGTTATATATACGTATATAGATGTAACATAGAATAGTATAATATTGCATATTTAGTATTCTACATTTAATATAGTGTTCTATAACGATTTTTTATTTTGAAACATACTGTAGAACAGTACAGTATGTGATATGATAGCATAAAAATTATTCTTTTAAATAATAAACTAGTAGTAATGATTGTAATTTAAACAAAAGGATTGTGAAATATTATCAAATGGATTATTGTACACAATCTTAGGAAATTAATTCTGATAATAGTAATAATAAATTCCTATCTATTTAACGCTATAGTAATTTTTCATAAATATTGAAAATTTATATGGATGTTATTAGCTAAATTTTAAAGTTTATTTCTTTTTTTTTGTTTGTTCTTAAAATAGAACACTTAGTTATTAATAGCAGTTACTCAACAGCGAAGTAATAATAGTATTGTACAATAGTATTTTATTTGTGTATCGAGGATAAGATAAAAGTTTCGGATGCTTAGTCAAAAAAAAACACTAATTTCCCAAATTGGATGATTCAAATAATTGTACGTTTCATAATCTTTGCAGTTAATGTTGAAGTTACGTAAACACGATGATTTTTAGGAATATTTTTTCCTCTAAAATCGAATTACTTTTTCTACAGCACGTATAAATATTATATCTTTTATTATAAACAATGATCATACCATTTGTTTGCAACGCTTTCCTTATAAATAACAAATTTACAAAAAGCAAAAGAGAATGAAAAATTGGTTTAAAAAAATATAGTGATTTACATTAGATTTTATTTTACACTTCTGACCCTTGGTCATGGAGATTAATAGATTTTATTAATAATAAAATTAAATTAAATCAAATTACAAATTTACAAATTATATGGTCCTCAATAGCCAATAATCACAATAATTCAAAATTTTTTAATACTGATAACTGAGATCAAACAACTAACTTGGTCAAAACAACTTTATCTAATAGATGGAGAGACAAGAGAGAAATATATATTATGTACTTATTTATCTTGTATCAAAAGATGAGATGTAAGAATAATATTTTTGAAGCAATTAAACGTTAAGGTAGGTCGATCTCGATGATGTGTTTCGCAGCAAACAAACCCAATCCACTGTTATTTCATCTCTTATAATTTATGCTAGCCACCTTGTTTCGTTTACTTATTACATAGCTATATTTCTTGTTCACTCGACATTCCAACCTCTTCGATCCTCTCTAGCGGTAATAGATGGAATTTTTTCACAAGTGAATGACAGATAGATGAATACAGAATATAAAAAAACTGCACGATTTGTATCCCAGTACGATTCGTCTCACCGAAAGGCCCAAAGGCAACTGTTCTGACTGGCAAATGAAGACGATTTTTTTTCCATAAAATTTTATTGATACGCAAACATTTGAATCGATAGAAAACAAATTACAGGCGCGATCGCTCAGTCGCGAGGTCTACCCCACGCCCCCTCACGAATCACGTGACCCAAATCAACCAATCGCTAATTTTCGTTGCATCAGCGTTGCACCTGAAGAGGCCCGATTTTCTGGGTTAAAATCACTTTCAGTGATAATAAGGGATTAATTAGTACACAATAAAATTTACAAAGAAAAATATTTTTCGAGTTAACGAAAAAAAGACACGAATTTTCCTTGCCTAAAAATTCTTCAATATTGATTAGTGTTAGTACTAATCACTTTTAACGCACAAACAATTTCAACAAATTCTCTCTCAAGTTACAAAAGATAAAAAAAAAGAAACGATCTAACCTGATCCCAAACTCTTCGATACAAAAATTTCCAAAATATAAAAACAGCGAAATAAAAAATTCGCAAACTTCCTCGCTATAACATAATAAGTAAAACATAATAAGTAAAACACTAAAGTACTAAAAATAATAAAGCTAATATTCCATTGCGACGTCTAATCTAAAAACTCGCGGTGAGCGAGTTGATCCAGTGACTCGGTTGCGGTTAAGCAAACAGAGCGGCATTCCAATCGATCATCATCTGTTGGGCAAACGTTTTTTAGAGAGTGTCCTCGAGCAGCGTACGATCGCTAGACAATCGTCTAATTCCGCAGAATCGGCGCCGAGAGATTACGCGGCAATTAGTCGGTATAATCTGCCTATTAGGGGGATGAACGCCATCGGATATAGAGCACACCGTGTTCGTATTGACTAATGGCTCGTATCGGCACGGTCAGTACAGCCAATCTAAGTCCGCCGTCTTTGTTCCACGTTCCAGCCGTGTTCCCGATGAAATTTCACCGATTTTCCACTTATGGAATCGGGATCTTACGTAGCATACGGGCTTACGAAAGCGTTCGAATGGTCGTAGAATTTGTTGTGTCTGTTATATCGAACATTTACTCGTAAATTTGGGCGTGGAGAAATGTATAAAATATTCTTGAAGTATGTTTCTAACGGGTAAAATAATTGCTGGTAGTAAATATTTTTAGAATTGATTATTGGCGTGTTTGGAAAGGAAAAGGTAAACAGGGAATATTCTTAACGATGATTGATTTTGAAATGCGCTAGTGGGAAATTTGAACGCAATTTGAACGCAATTACTAAACTGTCGATTCCTATGGGAAATTTTAAAATACAAAATTGCAGAGAATTTATATAGAGAAAATATGAAATAGAAGAAATACACGAAATATGCGTGTGAAACTGAGAAAATGTAATAAAAATATAATTTTTTAATTTGTATAATTATAAGGATATGATTGTACGATTTTTTATATATAATATTATAACTATATTTTACATGCTTGAGATAATTTAGAAGTGTTCAAATATAAAATATGTATGTAGATATGTATAAACGGTGTACATACTTATCGCATGAAACGTGCCAGAAAAATAAACGATAAACATATGTATACATCGGTTTACGAAACACGAACGAGACAAGGATGACGCGACGAGTGCAAGTGTTATCGTGTAACCCCGAAGCTGATAACGCAATTTTCCTATTTGCATAGACAGGGAGTCGATAAAAGGTGGCCTCACTCGATTTCGATTCACATTTTATGGAAAACTTCCGAGATAAGATGAAATTTGACCGGTTTTCGGTGACCCTCAATAAACATTCAAATTTCGTTTAAATTCAGTCTGACAGTGGGAAAAAAAAACAGAATACTAGTCACGTAGACATTGAGAAAGAAACGATGGTTAAAGAATTCTAAACCACTTCGACGATTTCTCTCATTTCTATTTTGAAGTTAATTCTTTTTAACCTACTTTGTTCCAAGATTACAAAATTATACATTATATCAAAAGAATTATAAAGTTTATTTATTTATCATATAACGAAAAAATTCAGGAAACTTCTTGGAGTTGTTGAATTATTTAGATTCGAGAGATGATGACAAAATTCAAATAACTTAAAAAAGTTCGATCAGTTTGATATTTCGTCTTTGCGGTGGTACACAAAAATGTAACTTAATTAAAAATTTCAGTAATGTAAAGATGAATTTAATTCAAGACTTTTGTGGTATAAGAACAAATTAAAAATTTCATTATTGAAAACCAAATTTAACTAAAAGTTCTCGAAGTGTAAAAAAGAAATTTAATCGAAAATTTCAGAAATGTAAGAATTTGATTCAAAACTTCAGTAGTATAAAAAGACTATGAATAATCTATTTACCAGAGGAACACTTTGTTTGACATTTTACGCTACGAATTTTTCAGCGTGAGAAATGATTCGAAACAAAAAATCGGAACGCCTAAAATTTAATTGATGGCAAACAAAAGGAGATACAGAAGCTTTGTTTGCGAGAATGGGGAGATTACATAAGTCCGAGAAGATCGAGACCAGTGGCGCTAGTATCGCATTGGTCTCCACGCGAACGACTTCTCCACGCGCTTATCCACGTTGATCGATCGCCATTCAATCCCCCATAGATATCTATCCCCTCGTGGACCATTTTAACGAGCGTATCTAGCCACAGCTGTGTCATCACACAAACGATAAGAATTGTTTTCATAATATTCGATAGGCATTGAAGACTAGTGACAGTCCGAGTGAACGATGTTTTTCGACCGATTTCCTCTAATCTGCGACCTGGTTCCAACCAAAACGAAGGGAAATATCGCCTAACCTAGACTTCTCGTGACACGTTTCCTCAGAATAACTCGCATGAACTTGGATCTGAAATGTTAAAGAAACGATAGTAGACTTTGCTCTACCGAAATATTTCTAGGGAAATTTCTTATTATCTCAGCAACTTTCTTTGCTCGATAAAACAGGGTGGCAATCCGTTCAATGATTACCTATCGAAGTTTGAAATAAAAATTCGAATTTATGGCAAAAGAATATAAATTTTGATTTACGAAATATTTGAGACTGAGGTTTGAGGTTTATATAAAGAGAAAATTGCACATAGTTTGGGGATGTAAGATAGAAATTCTAGTTTAAAAAATTAAACTAGAAATTAATTATTTTACTGTTTCAGTAATATTACTGTTGCACCACGTATATATATATCATTGTATCGTAAGAATCTCTGATCTCGTAGAACAATGTAAAAAAACGTAGAATTATTCAAGAATCGCGCAAGCACCTCGACAAATTTTCTCCAATCGCCTATTCTGCGAATCGCGCGAGGCTTGTCTCAACGAAATGGATTCGCCCTTGGTGAATCGGAGGAAATTTTCATGTCACGATCAATTTCGCCGGCGGAACGTGAACTGGGACGAGACCGCGGCTTTGACCTAACTGAAAATCGAAGCAACCTCGATCCGAATTTAAAACGAAGCTAATTTAAACACCATACCGTGTGACCCACCTGGGCACAGCCGTATGGTCGCCGATAACCGGACGAGCAGGTTTTTCGGGACGATGGTTCGTTGCTCGTAAAAAGGAAATGTATTAACGATCGGCAGGGAAACGATGTTCCGTGCAGCTAATGTCGTTGCGCAATCGAAACGTTCGATCGAGCGACGAAGCCACCAGTTATCGGAAGACTGCGCGACTGTTTACTTGTTTGCATTCCGAGCACGTGTCTGATGATTCGCAAACAGGCACGTGAGTCTCGATTTCGTTTATTAGGCACATTTTTCTAGATCTTTCGTTCTTTTTTTTCCCTCCTCTTTTTAATAGTTTAAATGTTTTCTTTTCTTCGTTAGGCGGAGAAGGGAACAAAAAACATAATTGAACAATATATATAATTTTACTTTCCTCCGTATAAAATTATCGATAATTTTAATTTAATTGACAATATTTCTGTCTTTTTTTTTTTTTTCCTTTTAATAGTCGAGGATCATTCCTATTTTCTCTGGTGTACGTAATTTTTAAGAATTAAAGGCTGTTGATTCATTTCGGTTCAAGTTAGTCAACCTTTATGAATTGCAATTTAGAAAGGAGTAAATGACGATGCGTAGGTAATTAACTAGTGTCTTAGATACAACATAGTACAGTTTAAGTTTCCTTTAACTTTTGCAATGTTTTAGCCTCTTCTTTTCATCTCTGTAATAATGCAAATATTCGTATAAGTGTTCCATTTAATTTTATCAAATGATTGAATTTCAAATGATTGAATTTCATTAAATTTTGAATTTCTGAATATCAAGTTAACATGTAAATAAAGAGCACGTTTGATTGACGTTGATAGCTGAAAATCGTTTACTTAAAATTCCGGCTTGTCATCTATCATTATAAATACATTGAAATAAATAACCAACATTTGTTGAATAAATAAAGCGAATAAATACTAAAATCTGCGTTGATGAATAAATATACAAAATCTCCAAACACGTGCAGATGCAACGCGAATAGTATAATACACAGTGTAAACGGTATATAATATAATTTAGAAATTCATAAATGCCAATAGTATAATTCAAA
This sequence comes from Melipona quadrifasciata, assembly GCA_001276565.1. Classification (NCBI taxonomy): domain Eukaryota; kingdom Metazoa; phylum Arthropoda; class Insecta; order Hymenoptera; family Apidae; genus Melipona; species Melipona quadrifasciata. The sequence continues at coordinate 591,549 of KQ435760.1, read as the reverse complement.
CAGTAACATAGTAATTGTATGAAATATAAGTGTGGAATATTTAAAGCACAATACTGAAGGTGAAATAATTTTCTCCATTTTGAAATGTAAAATTGACTCTACAAAGATATTAAATTACGAAAATAATAAAACAGTATATAAAATATAGAAAAACAAAAACAGACTTCGTGAAAATATTAAATAATAAATGCAAAATAGGTTTCACAGAGGTGTCAAATTATGAAAATTCAAAATATAGCCTTCGGATAAATATAGAATTACGAGAAAATGAAATTTCAAACAAAATTAAATTCAAATTGAAGCAAAACGCAAGGCTCCATGAAGACATTGAATTGCAAAACAAACTTCGTCAAAATGCAAAGTGTAAAAACGTAAAACAGACTTTACAAAAACAAAAAAACTACAAAAATACAAAAAATACGAGATTTGCTCGAACGTCCCTACTTTTCCCCGTGAATTATTAAAAAGAACAACAATGTAAACTCAGATACGCGCGAGACACGTACACGTACACGTATATGTTAATTTGCAATTTCAATTTCACGGCACGTGTCAAATCTCAGTTTTGCGAAAACTGTTAGAAAGAAATTCCAACGAACCGACCTCGCGCGAAAATTCCTCTTCCCCTCGAGATTAATCGCTCGTTTGTTAAATTAAACTCGGAAGACAAAGTCGAAAGGAGATTACAGACGTAACCGTACGTCTGCAATTTAATACTTCTCCAATGAATGTGTTTCGCAAACAGGGAACACACAAACACGAGCGCTACGTTTCCAGCGAAACTTTAATTATTCATCGATCGAAACGCGCAATTTTTCGAGCTGCGTGTGACTGGATGTGGTTTCAAGGTCGCGAACCGAGAACGGGGAAATACATACGAGCTAGATTTCCCTGGGAACGAGTTTTATAATACGTATGAAAGCGAACGGCATAATTGCGCCAATGACAATGAAAAATTGACAAATCGATGATTTGCATGTAACTTCGAAAGAAAATCGCGCAAGAATCCACTTGGTTTTAAACCGTGAAACTTCTACCCTTGACAATCGTGAATTTTCTGCCGTCTACTTCTACTTTTCTGTCCCGTTTTTTGTATTTGTTTCTACAAATAACTTCTCAAATAATCTTTAAATTGAAACTGTCTAAAAAAACTTTGCGATTCGATTCGATTTGAACTCGAGACAACGTTATCGTTATTTCTCAAATGAGAATAATGATAAAGTAATCGAAGCGAATTATTTCTGACCAAACCGTTGCTTTTTATACTTATTGCGAATTGCCCAACCCTCACACATTTACAAACGTTATAAAAGTTATCTGTTCTGTGGAAAAATTATGCAGATAAGGAACGAATCTGATGACAAGTAGTTTTCTTCGTGCAGAGAAACGTGTAGAGGTCGAATCAGGGTCACGGTACTTGCAGATTAAAACTGGACACCCTGTATGACCGGTGGTTTCAGTTTTCGATCGATTTAATCGGCCCCCGACCCGTGTCACACGCTCGCAAACAGACAACAATAACAATATTGTTTCAGCTGGTCATTTTTCTTTGATTGTTACTATTGTAATTGTTGTTGTTATTGTTGTTATTATTATTATCATTATTATTATCCTTTCATTATCTCGCGACATTTTATTACTTCCTGTTGCACAGCGAAGAGCACAACTGAATTAACAGTTATAGACAATGGATTCGCTTATGCGTTTACAAAAAAATGCAATAGAGTAATCTTGTAATATGGAAAAATATGTATGATGTAATATCCGAAGTATAATTGTTTCGCGCAATATCTGACAGGGGAAATAATTTTTCATGAATATAAGGTGCAATTAATCACAATAAATGTAATATTATGAAATACATAAATATCGTTAATTATATAATCAAGATTATAATAAATTATGTTACAACAAACTATAGCAAAATATAAAATTGCATGAACATCCAATTGTGAATAATTCAAATCGTTACAACTTTGTGAGAAAAAAAATCCACTTGGTCTCGTTTTGCTCTCGAGTTCAGTTCGTTCCTTTCTTTTCACGGATGACTTTATAATACACTATGTACGAGACGGACGAGAAAGTGAGGAATACTTTTGTTCTTGAAAATTATCAAAATTCAAAATTGTCGGAAGATTTTCTTCGGAAAGTGCGCAATTGATACACGTGCTGTACGATTTTATTGAACTCTGGATAACAAGGATTAGACAAAGTTTCCTTTTCTTTTTTCTTCTTGAATTCACGAATGTAGAATTTACGAAAAGCACGCTTTACTTTTTTAGTGTTGTAACACATATGTATTACACTTTTTCTCTTCTCATTTACGTGCATCCTTGTACTCGTAAATGCACAAACAGACAGTATGTCTAGTTGAAATATTAGTTATGCTACTTGTTACGTAGATTTCTACAAGAAATTCCTGGACGTATCGTCTTCTTGTTTTTAGAATCTGTACGTATATTATCATATTTATAATATCTTCATAGTATTTAACTGAATCATCGACTCGATTGCTTCAAATTTCTTCGCTCGTCAATTAGCAAGACAAATTTCCTCCAAAAGTATAACCGAGATTTCCCATCTCTTAAATTTTCCGCGAATTCTTCGTTTCACCTCGACTCCGTATTTACAGAAGCGCCTATTACACGCAACGAAGCCAAACGCGTCATTGTACCCACCGATCATGCTCCGCAATGCCGATCAATTCTTCCCTCTCGAAATCCTTTAACATCTTAACAAATTCTCACTCGATCTGCTTAACGTGGAATTAACCTAACCTAGTTTACGTTTCAGTGAACTTGAACGACTTTCCGTAAGAATAATTTGCTTGGCACGAGTTATTGTGTGTACACTGTCGCGCAAAAGTTTTAGGGAAACTTTGCGCGTTTTCGGCAAAAATAGTTGGAATATCAACTGAATTCCCTCGTTTATTATGCTTCTCGTGTTATTATACGTGACGTATAGTTTATATACATTGTTCGTCTATTTATTTGTTACATTATTGCCATGTTAATTACTTTCATTGTCAATGATATCTGCTTCGAAATTACTCTTCAACTCCTAAACACCATCCACTAACTTGGCAACTGAATCCCAATAACAAAGATGCAAATACTTTACAATTATACTGTACTTTGCACCAAAAGGAACGTAAATACTTTCAACTGCGTTATATCGTTTTACACCGCGTTACTTCGGGCCAAAGTGACTCACAATCAGTCTTGCCTTACCAGAGACTGAGGAAAACCAAAAAACAACAGAGCAAAGCTAAAATTGTACCACCAAATCCTCAGCCCTCTGACATACAAATCACAGCCATGTGATTTTAACTTTATTAAATATCTGCCGATTTATGAACGATAGTGTACACACGCTCTGTATGTACATACACTTACCCGAGCGAAATCCGCCGGAGGACATGACGCCAGCCGTGTGTTCACACACTCACTCTACTATAATAATACTACGATACTACACTCGGAAACCGCAACGACGACGGTGGAGGCGAGACGAGAGAAAGAGAGATCGAGGGCAGTTTGGCGCGATCTCGATCGATCGGTGGAAGCAGCGTGAAAGGAGAGGAGGCAGTGCACGCTCGCTCGTCCCGATAGTTTGTGAACGGGCACGATCGTACGCACTTTTATCGCGGCCCGTGGCACGTGGTCGCCGTTCTCTCGAACACCGTTGATTCAGCGGGAAACTTCTCCCTCCCCACTTTTCCCCTTCCCACTGCCCCGCCAGATGGCAGGCCAGTCGCGCGCGACGCACTACGTAGATCGCGTATGTACATATAGATGTGTGCGTGCACCTGCGTTTATTTTCGATTGCCGAGAAACTAGTTTATTTTTAAACGCGTGTGCAACAAACTCGCACAACTTCACTGACGACCGTGAACAACGTGGGACTCTGGACAGTTCTGGGCAGGGAAATGTACATAGAGTGTATCTTGCAATGAAATCAAGTCCAACAGTACGCGAAGATTGAATTTTGAAATGAAAATGACGCTTATAATTGTAGGTTTCGTCTTCGATTGGTTGGCATGGCCTCTCAACGATTCATCTATAAAAACGAAACATTTTTGTTTGATCTGAGAATATTGTGGCGAGAGAAATAAGAATGTATAGTATTATGATGCAAAAATGTATCTAAAGTTATGTTCCAATACGTATTTGAAGCTATTTCGGTCAAGCAATAGATAGAAGAACTTGTAACGTTTCATTATAGTATCGGATTAAATTAGGTCAGACACAAGAACAAACTTGGTTGAGTGGATAAATCTTTGTCGCTCTAAAAATTGACCCATTTGTAATAGAATAATATTGTAATTTCATTAGTATCAGATTAGATTAGATTAGGAACGAGAACAAGCTTCATTGAGTCGACAAATCTTTGTCACATTAAAAATGGACCAACTGTAACATTCAGGGATTGACAAAATTTGTTGTCAGTCGTTGTAACCTGTCTAACAATTACCAGGTTAAGTTGCAGTGCATATTTAAAGGAATTTTAGTGAAATGGAAGATGGAGTAAAGGCGAACGCGACATTTGCGAATCACATTTTGAAAAAGAAAAGCATTATTGTTCATTGAGATTCAAAAATATGAAAATCGGATGAGGCGCATGCGCAGTAGGCACATGCGCGTCAAACGAACACGCATCGAACGCACTTGCGGCCATTGTTTCAAACACAGAACATGTATCTTTTAACCAAATCAGTCATAAAATTGCCAGATTAATTAAAATTACCAAAAGAAATTACAATGTAGCTCGAAGATGGTCTTATTTTTCATTTTCAAGTCGAATGGTTAACAAAATGTTATCCTTGGTAAAGTGGTTTAATCGTTTTTTAATCGTTTTCAGAATCTCAGCAACTTAAAAAGTCCACTCTTCGAAACGAAGCATCGAAATGAAAGCACAATGGGAATAATATAATGAAAGGAAAAAGACGAAAATTTCTTAAAACTGTCTATCAAATTTATTTCTTTGTTTCGAAATTTTCATCGACAAATTTGAAATCGCAATATAAAAAATGTAACGAATCCTTGCAATTCTATCACGAGACAAACAAAGTATCGAAAACAGTCTGTCGTCCTTTCTCGCGCGATAGAGTTTCGTAATTTTCACTCGGAATTCTCCTTCTGTTCCTCTTCTTCTCTCCTCGTCGAAAAAAATCACAAAACCACTTTGGCCTGAATTTCGCGCCGCGAGATGCTGAAAAACCAATTAACGCGCGGTCGCTTCGTGGGGAAGTTAAAATGACGAGGGATTGTCGAATACGAATCGTTTTGAAATATCAGTCTACGCAACGAAGTCCTCCTCGCGTGGCATTCGGCTGTTCTCGATCATCCGACGTCGTCACGGCCCTGTCATCCGGCCCTCCACTTCCGTCTCCTGCGACACGATTAGGATTTCTCGCTCGAATTGTGAACTGTAAACCACCGGGATACGATTCTGCTCGCTGGAACCAACAAGACAGTCGATTAACGTGGCTCAACCTATTTTCAAACGTTCTCCTCTCTCGTTTCTCTCGAGACGAAGGAGAAGCCTCGATCCGGTCTCGAGATCAGTTTCCCGGTGAAATCGAGCGAACGTGGAGAAAAATAAAGGCAGAGGCGAATCCTTGCCGCGAGCTGCAGACTTTACTACGAGTCGATTTCGCTCGAGTTTAAGATTATTTTACAATTTATATTTTATATTCCTTGCCGAATATTTCCGTTCGTTGTTACAAATTACAAGCTTTTCCCCGCGTTTTCATCGTCTCTTTGCACGTAAATTTTATATCTTCAATCGTATTTTGCAAAACAAAAATTCTGTGGTCCACAAAAGTGAAAAATTTATCATTTTAAGAATACGATGCAAAATCTACTGAAAAAATAAAGTATGTAAGATATACTAAATATAAATGAAAATTATAAGAATAAAATGGAATATATTCGGATCCCACCAGCATTAAGTAATTCAAAGATCTAGCGTTTGCAAGCGCATGCAAAACCCACCATTATCGTCCATCATCCTGCGCTTCTAATCAAACTGTCCAGGCTCTCTCCTGTTGCAAATAAACAGATATCGATATATTAACGACACGACGATAGTGCCACCGAGTGGACCCAACCAATAGATCCAATGATTACTCCAATAACCGTTCCAAACAGCTGGACCTAACGTTCTTGCTGGATTCATACTGCAACCGGTGAAGGGGATGAAAATGAGGCTGAGCGCCGTGATACAGAAACCAAATCTCATCGGTATTGAGTCGGTGTTCTTCACGTTCCGACAGTCCCACACACCGCAGGCGAAGAGAACTAAAATTCCAGTGGCTAAGAACTCGGCCATGAAACCCTGGAATGTGGACAAATCGGCGTGGAGTTCGGTCATGCAGAAGGTATTTCTCGAGTCTGGTTGTCCCGCGTATATTAGTTCCACTGGAGTTATCACCTGGAGAGACGTAATAAATTGAAGTTTCATGAGTTTATGCATAATGTTTGCATTAAGACTTAAATCTCACGATTGGACTTTATCACCGAAGCTCTCCCGGGACGTATGTCCCGGACATATTAAATTACATGTTAAACTATTAATTTGGAATATTTACCAATCTCTGTTTTATGTATCAGTACTAAAATTGAAATATTTAAAGTATTGAATATTTGGACATATCTTGAACACAAAAGTTTATGATACATTAAAATGTACAATTTAATTTACTAACTGATATTGGTATTAGTCTCTATTAATATAATGAAATATTAGAATACCGAGAATAATTTTTATAGAATAATAAATATCAAGTACTAATATTTAGTAATTTAATATTGTAATTAATATTTCTA
>KQ435760.1:563762-584505 GCA_001276565.1 Melipona quadrifasciata | reverse complement strand
ATAGTGTCAATATTGAATGATGATTTACCCTAATAAGACCATAGCCCAACATCGCACCAAGACACTGGGCACCAGTATAGAGGAGAGTCATGGGCAGTGACTTTTTTCCTAGGATCAGTGCTGCTATTGTTATACAGGGATTTAAGTGCCCACCACTGACATGTCCAACACTCTATGAAGTAAGACAATAGTTAAATAGAAACTATCCTGTGTTATATGTTAACATTATTATAATGTACAATATATTATTATAACATATATATTCACATTATATTAAGAACAAACATTTTCATATATATTTACTCATAGAAAATTGGAAGAAAATGCATAGAATGCACATGACGATATAAAATATCAAAAGTATTCTGTTTATTATAATATTAAAATTCATTGTTCAGTTCCTTCCTCTCTTCTCGTTGAGCTTTTTTTCTCGAAAAAAGACATGAAATGGATTTCCATCCACTAATAGAAACGCACTAAATTCACGTGACAACGTTGAGCTAATTTTCATTCGAACTTTAATTCATAAAAGATGAATTGTTCAACTCGCAGAGAGAGAGAGAGAGAGAGAGAGAGAGACAGAGAGAGAGAGAGAAGGTTAGAAATTTGCAAAAACTTCATGAACTAGTCATCGCGATAAAGCAGTCAGCCACTCTCAGCCAATTTTCGCTCGAGCTAGCCAGCTTCTTTCCTCCCTTCGGATTCGTGGAAGCCACGACACAAATCCGAAAAGCAATGGAAAATTTATAAAATCGAATCGGGGACAGATCGCGGAAACGCAAAAAGAAGGAAAGTTCCCAAAACAGTTGGACGGGGAATGAAGAATTTATACAAAGCGTGTCAACGCGACCGAAATGGGCAACTGACTGACCGTTCTAAAAATAGAGCTTCGATCTAATCGTTGACCCCGTGATTCCTCGTTTCGCTTTGTTAGCAATGGTAAGCGGCGCGATGAGTTTCAAAAGTGCCAAAAAAATAATCAGACGGGTTCAATCGAATCGACCTATCGAATAACATTAGCATCGTTTAAATCCTGAATTAATTGTAACCGATCACGCATGTGTTAAAATTAGGCAATTTTCTAACCACGGTGTGATTCAGATGATTTTTGTCATTTCTGTGAGATTAAAATTAATTATTTTGCATTGAATTTTGACAAATTGTGCAAGAAAATAACGCATATGTAATTCTTCATTCTCAATTGCACATTTTTAATCGATCGAAATTAATTAATTAAAAATTTGAAGATTCAAAGAACTTGAGCAATTTTTCCCAAGTACAAGAAGAACGATGGACATGAAAAACACAAAAAGAATTAGACTGTGAAGATAATCGAACCTTCTCCTCGAATGTACATATGATAATACAGAATATAATAAATACTAATTGATGTCAAAAACAAAAAAAAAGAAAGAAAAAAAACGTAATAACGTCGACATCAAAAACATAGAAAGAACCAGATTCTTCAGAGCCAATGTATCAAGCGCTCAAGCTTAACGTCGAATTTTCTCACCTGCACAGCAATCATGACACCTAAGCCGGAGGTTAGAGCGATCTGCAGCAAGCTCGGATTAATCCCCAAGCCTTCTATGCATCCCGTGCATCCTATGAACACCAGAATCGCCGTGCCAATTACCTCGCTGATGGCAACGGTGATCGTCTCCCGACCGGTTGCATCTTCTTTCATCAAACTGCTCAGCCCTGTAACGAGACGATCGAAAGGGGACTGATGACGATTCTCGAGCGTAAACAATAATAGGATCGACGCGACGGGAGACGATGTACCGATTCAGTTCACGATCGATCGATCAATCGGTATTTTATTTGTCACACGGTTTTACGCTAGCTGTTTTACCTGCGAGGCAGTTTTTTTTTTTTTTCAAGGAAAGTGGACGCACGGTCATTGCGAGAATCTTCCGCGTAAGCCCAGGTCATGTTCTCGATGGAAAAAAACAGACGACGCGAATCAATGTCCCTCTGAAGTTTCTATTTATTTGTTCTTTTGAATAATTAATTCCCTTTGGAAGAATTGAATATTTATTGTAGTAACATTTATTATGAATTCGGGGATTTGATTTGATGATTAATCATTAATCTTATATCGAATTGATTGTTCGTTTATTTTTAAATTAGGGATGATTAATTGATCTTTATTCTGGCAGTCGGTTATACAGAGACCTACTCTCGAACCAACGAAAGATTAATTAAACTTGGTGTGAATCTTTATGTTGCGAAAATTTATGGAACAATTCTTACGCAGTTGAAGCGATCGAGCCGTAGTTTCATTATTTATTAAATAAATATTGTAAAACTGTAAGTATTGTAAACATTTTTTTAATTAAAATTTTCAAACTTGATTTACTCAACTTCATTGCACGAAATTTGTTCGTTTTGTCTATAAAACATAAAGAATATTTAATTCTTTGTTTTATTTAATTCTTTAAACAGTCAAATCGCTAAAAATCGTCTAAAGATTTTCACCGACGATATTTGCCCTAAAAGAATTTACAGATATGAAATATTTTATCAGTGAATTTAAAAAATTATTTATCACGTTCTCTCCCTTGTCTGCAATCTTCAAATAGAAACGCGTTATTTAAAAAAAAAAGAGAATGGAGTACGACGAGATTCGTGTATTCCCGTTGAACGATTCGTAGGCTTGATTGGAACTTCTACTTCTGTTCTACTTATCGGGGATGTGAACGTTAATCTCGGGTCACTGTTACGTATACGTGTGTACACGTAATGATAAAGCTAGTATCAGCGATGAAGAAATCAATAGCATAGGTCAAACGAGCAGTTTCTGGATGAACTTGAAAGGCCAAGTCTTTCATTCACAATCTAACATATGTATCGTGATACATTGTTGATCAAAAGTTCATTAATTTTAGATAAAATCATGTCCTCTTTCTGAGCGAATATTATATTATTAAATTTCTTCTTTTATTATAGTTTACTACTGCAAGATTATTTTATTAAAAATACCGATAATTGTTGGTAAATTATTTATACTACCGAAGCTGTATCTATTTGTGATCAAAGTAACGCTTAAAAAATGATTAAATTAAGTTTTATGTATTTCTTTTTCTAAATATGAAATTGACGAGTGCTCCAAACTTTTGTACGACGGTGTACAACATTTATACTTTTGCTGAAAGAGCTCGGGATACTTTTTATATTTTGACATTCAACATTCATCGCAAATGATTACACATGAATTTTGCAATACAATCGTCAACGTTTTTGCACATACATGTACGTAAATTCACATTTTTCCTATTCATTCCGTATTTTATATTTTAATGAAGAAACAAAATTTGTTTAAGTTTAAATATGTTTATTCTACACGATTGAAAGATTACATACATGACAGTTACAAAAATTGCAAATTAGTAGATTTCACAGTTCTCGAGAAAAATAATATTTTGCTCTAAAAATCTAGATGAATCATCGCCATTAATTATTATCCATAATTCTCTCAAGTCACAACTCTAAGTGAATTTCCTTATGTATTCAACCAGTTATCATTATAATTCCCTAGAATGTATTTGATGAATCATCTCAGACTTTGACAAACTAATTCTCAACTTCTCACTCTGAAACTATTATAAATATATGTACGTGTAGTACATTTTTAGAAATAAAAGAATAGTGATATTAATGTTTTTTCTTTTCTTTTCTTCATTTAGGTTTCATGCACGAAGAATGGCTGCCATTAACAATGGACTACCAGAAACGATCCAAGTAAGTAGATCTAAACTCGTACAGTGCACTTTGAAATGTCTTGCAATATATATTTTTTATAACGTCGCTCAATGGGACTTGCAGCAAGAGTAACTTCTTCCTGTTTATTTTATTTCATCGTTATAATTGATATTTCGTTTAGAGAAACTCTTGTTCATCTTGTTTTATTAACACAATTTTTTTTAAAACAATTAATGTTACTCGTAGAAAGACTAGTTGTTCGTTCATTTTTATTTTACTTTATTTTTATATAAAAAAATGTATATATAATAGATTGATTTTTATCAAATATATGCTTCCAATGAATGTCTTATAGTAACATTAATATTGTAATTTCATGGCAATTTAAATTTATGATCCCACATACTATACATACTTAGACAAAAATTCTTCTGATGACGAGCGCTCGAATACTTTCGTGAGCCTCTGTATGACAATTACAAATTAAATTGAAGACTAATAGCAAAATATATTCTTACATGGAACAGATAACTTGGATCTGTTATCTGGCAATTTCACCCAATATTTTCTTTTACGACGAGTGTCCGAATACTTTCGCGAATCACCAGCGTGTCAATTTTGCTAGGATATTCCCATATGTATGTTACTGTGCATGACGGGGAATATGCAGAGGCACGTTTGCCCCAGAATTACAGCAGAGTTCTCGTGATTAACCGTATGCTGATCGGATATAATTAGAAGGCAACACGTGTCACGCACAATTTCCATTAGCGTCTCATCGAGAGTGACAGTGATCAGCCATTGACGTTTGCCACCGCTTTCAAGTACGATTCCCTGTCGACGAAAGCCTAATTATCGGGAAAGGATCGATCCCCGGTGTTATTCATCCTCGTAAAATCGGGGGATCCCCTTGTGCAACGATGGTCCCATTAAGAACCAAATAATCATTTATTACGGAATCGCAAGTACCTTGACCTTTTGATATTTCACAAAATTATAGAATTTACTTGTTAATGTTAAAACTGATATCAATTTTTAGTAATATTAATGACTATATTAAGCAGTTAAGTTGAACTCCATGGCTAAATGGAATTTTCTGAGTCAAAGGTTACTAGGGATGTATATTTTAAAAATACAGTTGGCACTACATATCTCTTCGACCAAAGTTATTGATAGTTCAGGAATTCATTAATATTATTATTGTGAATATTATTTTTAATATTCTTAATATTAGTAATAATGTCAGTATCTTTTAATATCGATATAATTATGAAACAAGATATTACGTTATTTCAAGATAGATCATTATACAAAATTATTGTATCTCTTTTTTTTTTTTATCTAATTAATTAGACAACCTAGTATAAAACAATCAGAGTAATCTCTAGATATAACAGATATTGCAACTAGAGTATCATAACAGACAACCAGTTATGAAACAGAATCTGGAACATCAATAATCGTGAACATAACGTAGAAAAACTGGTTCTCAGATTCGAGATACCTGATAGCATGCAAATCATAGGGGAAAAAAAGGGAACAGAAATATTTAATAATATGGAAACGAGATTGACCGGAATGAACATCATTCTGATTCACTGTTCAAGCTCTGAATTCGTTTCGACAGACGATTTTGAAATTTCAAATAGCCTCGAGTAAAGAAAAATTCCTATTACATAAAAGTATGATGCGAATCGTGTCTAGCCAACGGTTGCAAAAGATTCCGACCATAACGTAGTGCAAACTCGGAACTTAAGAATGAGGAAGCGACTCGCTCATTTATGGATATTAATGCTAGAGCCAAAGTTCTTCTTTCGTAAGGCTGTGTAAGTAACAAGTAAAGTTAACGATGATATCTAAGCTTCGTAATTGCTTCGGCAGAATTACGAGAGAAAGAGATATAGGTGTTGCCGGTAATTACGATGAAAGTTACCCGAGGCCTTTGTAATTAGGCTTCGAGAAAGTAATGGTCCGTGATTTAGAAAGAACAGTGAAAGGTTGATCTCGTCTGCCTTTCGAGCACGAAACGAAACAAGAAATCGTCCGGTTTCCCCATAGATCGTGGCAATTAATAATTCACGGTGGCAATCGGCACGCCATCTGCTCGTAGTGGGAGCAGTCATTAATCACGCGATAGCGTGGCTCGATAAAGAAGGGAATGGTAACGTCGATAAAAAAAAAAAAACGTAACGATAGAAAGTCTGATAACGATCGATTTTTCACTAACGTAACGTATGGACGGTTAATTCGCGTGAAATACGATGGAACTTTGTTTGTTTAACACACGCACGATCTACACGAGAGTACATGTGTACATATGCAACGTAGGGTTTCTTTAGATCTCACACTTTCGACACCGACACGCATCAGAAATTTGAATTTTTGTTTCACTTTTTTTTTTTTTTTTTTTTAATAAAAATAGTGTGCTATATATGTTTATACTACATTTTTCGCAGTAGAATTTTACATCATTTTCAATTTCAAATAGTACGAGTGAGTAGTATTTGGGTGATATAGTGGATGACAATTTATGCAATTATAGATCACTGGAATTTGGAATATTTCATTTGTGTCTTAAATTCATTGTTCGACACAGAAAAATAAATTCCGAAATTAAATAATTTAATTTTAAACTATCTTTTATTGTTATATATTATCTTATATTTTAAACTTAATCTTATCAACCTTCAACAATTATTTTTGACCATTGAACCGATCATAACTATTGGAATTCGGTATTTTGAATTATTTAATTTTGGAATTCTTTTATTCAATTCGAGTTTTTACTAATCTCCATAGAAAATATATACATAGGAAATTACTCTATTCATCTATAACCCGGTGACACCACTTGAGAGTTAATCGTAAAATATTTATTATTTTGATTACTGATTAACTTCCAAATTCTCAAGAATCTTGAAACAATGATCCCCAACTCATTCGTCCGACATGATTATTTGATATTTTCTCCCTAATGTTGTATGTACAGCTTAGAAAATGTAGCGTTGTACCACGTGATTTAGAGGTTGGCCGGGCATTAGATATCTCGATGCGGTGGAAACTGAAACAATAGAGTCCCTCTCGAATTAATAGCGTGCCGAGGGAATTGTAGTAGAAAGCGCGCACGGAATTAATTTCTGTCTCGCCGCAGTTTAGTCGTTCCACGGCCCGTATACCACGCGATTCGACAAGAGCACGCGCGAAAGCTCCCAAGATCGAGGACTACTTCTTGCACGAGCGTTCCACGCTCCAATTAACGTCGCTTCCGCGCTTTCGGCAACACGTTCACCTGTGCATCTCCTCGCTCGATAAATTCCCCGAATATCTGAATAAGAAAAAAAGGAAAAAAAGAAAACAGAAAAAAGAAACCCTCGTCCCGCGCAATTTCATCGCGCTTAAGTGATTTTGATTTTGAAGCGTTGTACAAGTTGGCTCTGTCAATATGGCGACGTGTGATCGAGAATAGATTAGATTTAGGTTTTCGTGTGAAGAAAATTGACGAGCTTGCAAGTATTACGTTAAATTCTAAATAGCATTAGCTCAAAATGAACTTAATCCAACAATAATTTTGATAGTTACTCGAAGTGAGAATAAGATTAGGTATCAATAGACTTAATCACTACTCGAGTAAAGACCAGTTTCAAATTATCGGACTATAAATATAAGAAGACGCAATTAGTCAACTATAGCCATCGAAGTTCCGTTTTCATCAAATTCCTCCGACTTAAAAACACTTGAGGTTAACGTAATCAGAAGATGTAATCAGAAGATAGCTACCTTCGAATGCGATATCTTGTTACGAAATGTCTGATTGAGAACAATTTGATCGATCTGTTTCATTTCGAAAACACTCGAAACAATCAGGCAAACATCAATGAATCTAGCGATTTTTATCGTTTCGATTGTGAATTAATCGCACGGATCGCTCTCTGTGTCTCACACAGTCACACGAGTTACAAGTATGACAGTGGGTCAAGTGTGCGGTGAATGTCCGCTGACCAGTCTCCAAAACGACACAATTCCACTCTTTTTTTCTCCTTCATCGACTGGATTAACGGTATCTAATCGAACCGTATCGTGTGTCCACCGTAACAGCAGAAAATTTACTGTTTTGATCATTCGAAGCATTTTCTTAATTGAGGCTATGTTTAACAAGTAACTAAATATTTATTCTGTGGTATAATACAGAGTGATTTACGTTTAATTTAGCTAGTTCAGTGGTTCTTTGTATGGGAAAGTCTTTTATGCGATAATTAGATTTTTCTAAATAATTCCTAGGGAATTTAAACGCCATATTTTACAATATATTATCATCCTTTTACAATTTTTAGTTTCACACATTAAAATGTATATAAAGTTTGACTGAAATATATGAGAAAATACAGTAAGATTAGAAGATATTCTAACTTCAATATGGCGTCTACCATAACAACATCTACTATGTTAAATTACTATAATTATATATTTATATTCATATTTATACGTTTATATATTTCATATATCATATAATTATATATCATAAATTTATATGTACGTCATAAATTATATTATAATAATCAACCTTAACCTAACTTTTCAAATATATGCGATCCCATATTTATTTTCAGTTAAAAGAACGACTTTGAATATTGTAAAAAAAAAAACTTCCAACTTGTAAAACATATTTTCACGCAATCTTCCTCCGCACAACGTAGACTCGTTACGCTCATTATTCTCGTGCTCAAAGACAATTTAGCGAGGTTAGGTTCGCTTCTCTCCCAGTCATGCTTATTAAAAAGCATGCATCACGTGCAGCTTTCTACTCAGATCGTTCTAACGATGATTAACGCGTCATAAAGTTGATTTTCACCGAACAAAATTACATTTGATAATACGGAGGATACAAACACGAATATTCGAAGGACAAGAGATTCGAATAAAATTCTCGTGGAGTCTCGCTTATCGATGACTTTTACGGGCCGGAAAGAAAGTTTCGCGCGAAAGTATCTGGAACGTGGAAAACGAGGGAAACCATAGCGATACCAGATCGGCTCGATATCACACGAGCGATACTGTTTCGCACTGTGATTGCGTTTCGTAAGTGGGACAATCGTGAGAATACGCTTCGTGAATGCATTTGTGTACATAAATCAGGCTAAACAATCGAAGGTGGAGCCTTCGGACCTTTCGGACTTTGCTACGTTGTTGTTGTCAACTTTGTGTAGTATCTTACACAAAATTTGCCTACTTGTAACAATTATCTCAGATTTTTAAATTGGATTAAATTACAATCTAGTAACATTTTTCTAACCTAACTTGCGAGTAAACGAAATTTTGGTTATAAAGCATTTTTCTATGTATATGTCTTGCAAAATATTTTCAAATTTTGTTTAAATGCACGGTATTATTATACAATTTTCGAGAGTGTAATTACATTATGCAAGAATTGAATAGAGAGTGGTTTCTATAGAGAAGTGATTAAATTTCATTCGAGATATTAATTAGTAGTAACTTGTAACTGGGGTCTGTAAAATTTCTCTAGTAATATTGGTTTCATTGTGCAATAGGGAAATTAACACGGTTAGTTCTTAGTTTCCGTAACGGTGTTTGTAGAAAGGCTCGAATCTGTTCACTCACCGTGGATCTTTCTTGTCACCGTGGGAAAGAACCAGATATTTTTGACCTTTCTTGGGAGTCAGTTTCACAGAATTATGCTCACGTTTGATTCTCACAACAAAATCTCGAGTTTCTAACAATTAATCTGAGGTTGATCTTGAAACAATAAACAATCCAAGACTAATTCCAAAGTTTAAAAATGAGTCCAAAATTAATCTAATAACAAATTTATTAAACCTCTTTTTAGAATTCGTAATTAGAAAAATTTTTAAACCCAAACAACAAATCTGGTGATTTTAGGACAGAATTTCATGTAAATATAGTGGAATCGTCAGAGTTTGAGTCAAAGTAACCAGTCGATTTCATAATTGCGGCAATTTGTAACTGGCCGCCGTGCAAATTCGAGCGACTGGCAATGACTGTTCATTAACAGGCTGCTAATTATCTCGCACTATGCCACGTGACGCGTGACCGCTCGAATGGAGCCATCTTCCGGGTTATTGTTCACCGCAGAGGTATTCAAACCGTCTTTTGACGTCTGTAAACATAATTCACCGTGTGCCTTTATTGTCTTTGAAATCGTTTAAACGAACCATTCGAATATGAAGATATTTAACAGATGGATATTCTCCTGGTAAAAATATTTACTGTCATCTAGGGACATTTGATGACAAATTGTATTCCAGAGGAAACATCCAGGGGAAGTATCCGAATCGAATTATTGTTGACTTCCTTTCAATAACATTTCTATTAAAATCTACTTATTTCCTCGACTTGGAAAAAAGAACTAGGTGAATTATTAAAACTTTGCAAAGTTGTAACTGAATTTTCCACTAGAATCTTAGTTTCTCGGATGAATTGAAAAACTGGTGCACCTATTCACTTTGAGCATTCTTCATACGTTTATGATCCTGTGAAAACATACATCATTAAATTTGGGAAATCGTCGTGTGTAAGAAACGCTCGAGTAGCTAATTAAAATATGAAAAAAACATTCACGATCAAAAATTGATTGCCTTAGAAATCTGTAACACGAAATATCTATTGAAATAAATATCTTTTCCCATGCCAAAAAGAAGAAAACCTCTTAAAAAGAAAAAGAAACATTCCAAAATCGATTTTAATCTTGACAATTTGAATAAGAAATTATAAAGAATTATAAAGTTATGAGGAACAAGAGTTATAAAAAAGAAGAAGAAGAAGAAGAAAGAAATATAATGAGAGGAATAAGACGTTGCTCTCAGCAACGTAAATCGTTCGAGCGCAATTATTTCAACTCATCTCGCGATGAGTATGGTACGTACGATCTCCTGTCACTAGACTGTCACGTGGCCCGTTTCACGTGATGCACTTTCCGACCGATCGGCGAGATCTCTGGTCACCTGATTTCCTGAAATGCACGCCGCTTTGCTGTCCCGTGTACTTTCTTTTCTTTCACCGGGGGAGAACCAGTGCCAGTACGCACCTTTCTACGCGGACTACGATCGAATTTTTATCCACAAAGCGAATTCCTCTAGTAGAGTTTCATCGCGGCGCGATGCCAGAAACCCACCAGACCTCGTCCGATCGTCCTTTCATCTCTCTCCCCCCTTCCCTTTTTTCTTTTTCTTTTTAATCGTCGGGTGAACGAACTCTCGCGGAATTAAGACTTTCGTCGTCGTTTCACGCGATGGAATGAGTTCTCACGATTGTTGTGTACGGAGGAAAAATTATTTTATAAAATCGAGACTGAAAAATCGTTTGTTAAATGTCGGTTGAAATAACTCCTGCCAATTTTCTATATAATCCCGTATGTTCGATTTAAATTAAATACAAGTTAAGTACTGTTTTATTAATAAAGGAGAAACTAGCGAACTTTTGTATTCCAAATTTGCTTGTATAAAATGAAAAGTATTTGAAATCTTTGCTGAAGTGCAACAAGTGTAATTTGGAAAACAATTGCGTTCCAATTTGCCTCCGCTTTATAAAATTGAAAATACAAGTAATAAAACTGTTCTCTCTTACGATCTGAGCAGATGTTAGTTACAAGTAAATATTCTTATTTAATTTCATAATGTAATCTATTTTAGCTTAATTTTCAAACAATTCTTATTTAAGCTTTACATAAAATTTCAGCAAGCATTTCAAGCTCGTTTCTGTAATAAGAAAATTTCGTGCAGAATAAAATAAAAATATCGTTAGTAAGTCAACAAACAAATACTGATTCTTTTTAGTCTAATATAGATAAATATAACATAATGTAATAAATGATCGACTAACTTCAACTAATCATCAGAAATCACCTCGCGAGACGCGTACGAAATTTTTTATAACGTAAATTCAGTTCTAAATGTGCAAATAATTTTATGAGAAATAAAAATGCAAAGGAGGGGGCTCACATGGCGTCTTCAGCTTCTCTTTGGCAGCCTGCAGGCCGGAGCCCGGACCGAACGAGATGCCAACGCTTTTCGGTTTTCCCATTCCGTTGGCGTCGGTGATTCCGCCAGTTTGTATTATCGAGATTCCAGTTTGCTCCATGTCTCGCTCGTTAACGTCGATCTGTCCAAAAATTCAAAACAGAGAAATTTATTCGCGTCGAATTTAACACCAGCGTTGCAGCGCCCCAATTTCCCCGAATTTTCCTCTTTCTTTTCTTTTTTTTTTTTGTTTTTGTTTCGCAAGTTCAAATTACGAACGAGTTCGAATTACTGAAACTTTCGAAGATAAATTACTGAAATTCTCTATAATTGTAAATTAATTGAATTCTCAAATTTATCAAATTCTCTAATTACATATTTATTGAGTTCTCAAATTTCCGAAACTCTCTAATTACAAATTAATTGAATTCGCAAATTTCTAAAATTCTCTAATTACAAATTTCCGAAACTCTCTAATTACAAATTTATTAAATTCTCTAATTAGAGATTAGAAAGTCGCCCCGATCTTTCGAGTCGCCGATTTTTCGAATTTTGTCCAATCTACTACTCAGAAATTTCTGAGGACAAATCTCCGAGTTTTTTTTTAAATTTCTCGATCACAGGCTAAAGCGAGAAATTTAATTATTAAATTTAATTATACTGAATTTCTGAAGACTCAAACGATTCGTTCGATCGTTCTTTGTTGCGAACATCTTCCCATTTCTAATCGCTTTAATTGCTTTCGTACAAGTTTCGCATAATGCTTTAATCGTCGAGTTCTAATCGTCAATATTCTGCTGAAACAATAAGGAACAAGATAACGAGAACGACAGTTTATAGGACAGTTTTAAAACTGCGTAATATGCTTGATTCCTCTCGTCTCTTTGCATTTCTGCACTTTGTGTATTTTCTTGACGTAGCATATCATTGTTGTAATTGGCATATTCATTCTTTGCATTGTCATTGCTACTGCTAATCAGTATAGCAAATTATCCCCGTGGAATGATAACAATAAATAACATTATAATATATAATATATAATAACAACACACGATAAATTATATTCTAATTACAATAAAGTGTCGACCAGCACGTAGGTGAAAAAAAGAGAATCTCCGAATTTGTCGGCGCGAACGATGAAATACACGATGGTGAATGTGTAACGTGGTCTTTCGATTTCGTTATCAGCGAATTCGTAGCTGCATCTATAAGTGGAACTGGGCTGTAAATCGTGGCTGACAGTGCCGTGAAAAATACGAGAAATAAGGCGCACACCGGCAGTAAATCGTCCGGGTGCGACGTTTTCCTCGCATTGAAACACCGAATTGATAAAGAAACACGTTCCTACGTGTTTCCGAGTTTTTCCCGATTCCCCGTTCCACCGATTTTTCCGAGATTAACTCAACGTAGAAGTATTCTCAAATTCAAATTAGACGTATTCTTTAATCAAACTTTTTTTTTTATTATTATTATTATTATTATTATTATTATTTTTATTATTATTATTGCTTTAATTCTTCCAAAGATTAATTTTTTCGCTAACGTGATATTTCGCCACAACAACAACATCGACTACCTAACACTAAACGTTAAAACTGTCGTAATTTTGTAAAATGAAACGGCGGAAAAGCGGTGACAAACTTGGGCTCGTTTCAAAGATCGGAGCCTCGACTTTCGAAGCGCATCGTTCATTTTACTCCGCGACGTTCTCACGCGACGTAACAGATGACAAAGTGAAGACACTTTTCTTCCCACGAATTGTCGCACGTGTGTAAAAACGTGAACAAATTTGTTTCATCGCCGAATCTACGACGAACTCGAAAATCGAGGTCTCCTCGTTTACAAACGAGTTCGAAACTCGCTGCACAATTTTTTTCCCGCCAATTTTTCGAAAATTTAACATCAATCGAAAATGTTAGGATCTTCTGAATTTTCGTCATCCGAGACTGACGTTCGAAGTTGGATAAAGCGACGAAAAACAAATCGTACATCAAGAGGCTCCGATCTCCGAATTCTTCGACGTTTCTACGCACTGTGACAATTCGTAGTATTTTCGAGAAAAAGAGTATCTTCACTTACTCACCCGCTACATGACGTAAAAACGAAAATAGAGGCTCCGAGAGTTTATTGTTGTGCGATTCTTTTTCTTTTACAAAATTATAACAGTTTCAATATTAATGAGAGTCATTGAATGTATATTGTCACGATGAAATTCTCGATCGGAGGATTCTCGAAGTTTGGATTATTAAAGTATCGAGGTTTGAATTGTGAATTTTTTTCGAGACAAATAGGTCATTCTTCCTGTTTAATTGTTCTTACCGTCTCGACTCAAACTTCTCCTAACCCTACAAGTTATGAATCCTTTTTATCACTGAAAGTGATTTTAGTGGGAATAACCCAGAAAATCGGGCCTCTTCAGGTGCAACGCTAATGCAACGAAAATTAGCGATTGGTTGATTTGGGTCACGTGATTCGCGAGGAGGCGTGGGATAGACCTCGAGTAGGAGTGGCGTTGCCTGTAATTTGCTTTGTATCGATTCAAATGTTTGCGTATCAATAAAATTTTATGACAAAAAAGTCGTCTTCGTTTCCTAGTCAAAACAGTTGCCTTTCAGCGAGACGAATCGTACTGTTTTTTCTATTCAATCTGTATATGCGACGATAAAACACAAAAGGTCTTCAACAAGTAAGTTCGAATAATCCCGATCATTAGCGCCACACGAATGATACCGATAACGATAATGCAAGCACAGAGAACATTAATCAGCCGTGCACGATGGCAGTTGCATTTTGAGAGCGCGGATAATTCAATTCGACGGGATGGAGCCGGGCTTATCTAATTGATTGCGAATCCTTGAAACGATTGTGTCAACGAGTGCGTTGTTTCTGTTATTCTGGTTAATGATTCCTCTGGTTAATTATTACTCTGATTGAACACAGACTGAAACTCACTGCTACGCAATGGTTGAATAATTAAAAATGCAACAAGTGAAACAACAAGTTGATAACAACTTGACTAAGCTAGAACTAAGCAAGAAAACTTTTGTCAGAGGTACATCCAAGTGAAAAAAAAATAAAAAAAACTTGTAATGCAATAAATTAATAATATATTATTATTGTTGTTGTTATTATTATATTGTAATATATATTATATTACTGTAATGTATACATTATTATAAATTACTATTGTTAAATTACAATAAACTACACAAGCGTTTGTTCACGGATCTATCATTCGAGTCTGTAAAAATACACTGTTTCATATCGACGTACGTACAAAGTATCTAACAAAAATTTATTTGTACTAGATTTGCTCTCATAAATTGGTCTCATCATCTTATCTTACAATACAAGTACAAGAGAAACAAGGGGGAACTGCTTTTTCGTAGGCTTGCTTTCTTTGTAAATGCAACGACGCGCTCAGAGAATGCACATACGATTTTTTTTTTTTTTAATTTAAACTCGTTGTATATTTTTTTCGTCATTTTATTGAATTCTTTGAACATTGGAATTTTTTTTTATTTTCAATTTCTGTCGTTTGATTCTGACATTCGACGTTCAATAAAATGGTGAGAAAAAATTGTACAAAATATCGAGATCGTTTTGCTTGGTCATTATTTTTGCGATGGACAAACGCTGGTTCATGAAAGTATTTAAGAAATCATCGTTAAATTGCGGATATTTATGCAGATTCATAGTCTCAGGCATATAATTAAAAAAAAAAAAAAAAAACAGAAAGGAAGAAATGAAAGTCAGATATTACTAGCCAGTGAAAAAAATAAACGACGAAAAAACATTATACGCCAAGTTATTTCTAAAAGTCTACTGGAATTGTTAAATAATTTTGTAAAAAAAAAAAAAAAAAAGAATCGCACAACAATAAACCTGGGCTCGTTTTAAATCTCGAAGCCTCTACTTTCGAAACGCATCGTTCGTTTTGTTATAAAATGTTTTTACGTCATGTGGCGGGTGAGTAAGTGAAGATATTCTTTTTCTCGAAAATGCTACGAATTGTCACAATGCGTAGAAACGTCGAAGAATTCGGAGATCGGAGCCTCCTCTTGGCAACCATCCCCGAACACTTGATGTACGATTTGTTTTTCGTCGCTTTATCCAACTGCGAACGTTGGTCTCGGATGACGAAAATTCAAAAGATCCTAACATTATCGACTGATGTTAAATTTTCGAGAAATTGGCGGGAAGAAAACTTGCAGCGTGTTTCTTCATTTTATTTTTGGTTATTCCTTAACCAATTAAGAAACTGAATAACTGAAGAGACAAATTGATTTTCGTTTGATCAGTCTTAACTTTTGTAAACGTAATTATCATGTAATCAATTTTAATCTACAGTGTAATAATAAATAATAATATTTATAATCTATGTAATAGAATCTAATAATATTCATTATCTATTTCAATAACACGAAAGATTGTTCCAATCAACAGATAAACGTGTACATGGAGCAAAAATCGGAAACACAACGTCCGATACTTTATCCAATATGCACACTGCCACACGCTCTATTTTAACTCAAATTTTAACTAATCGAAATACTACATTTGAAAAACAAAAGTACGTAAAGATGTAAAATTTTTAAACAACCAACAAAGATGGAAATACCAATTCCCAAATCGTCGTAAATATACATTTACAAAAAAAAAAAAAAGAAAAATGTTTGAAAATCCGCGTGTATTACGAAATGACTCACAGGTGGGACGAAGATCGATCAGTTGCTGCGGGCTGTGTGACCTGTCGCGCGTGTGTGTGTGTGCGTGTGTGTGTATGACACTTGACGGGACACGGGACAGAAGCACGTGGTTGGTAAGTTGGTAACGCAGTTCGTGACACCTGAGCCGAAAAGGAGGCGAGTTGGTTGCCGACTTTCGCGATTTCTGGGACACGACCTAACGTTCCGTCGGAATGTCGCGTGGCTTGGACGAGACTGAATCGCTTCGCGACTCGCTTCTACCTCTATATGTAGAGACTCCTCCCCTGGCAGACACTCGGTCTCCCGTTACTTCTGCCAAATCGATCCCGACCGGCACAGTTTCGCGTCCTTTCCGACGATACTCCCGCGCGACAATAGCGCAACGACACGCAGAACTCGGAAAGAAACGAGAGAAAACGACCGATCTCGCAGAGATGCACGCTCCGTGAAATATCGTCTACGTGGGAGCCCTTCCCCCCCCCCCCCCCCCCTCACCGTTTATTTTAAAAGCGTGACCTAACCTAACAAGTCACCTTGTTTTTAAATCATTGTATTTAAATTATTAAACTCGAGATTTATATTTGTGAATTTATATTAAGTTTATAAAAGTCATTTTTGATTTATATTATGCTAAATTTATAAGTTAAGTTAAATATTTATGTTACATTCAAATTATTAAATTTACACTATAAGGTATTTGCTTTGAAAAATCGGTGCCAATTTTCACAGATGATTTTTGTTTTTTTTGCACTTGTATTTTTCTCGACATTGCCATTTTTCGTAATTGTAAAGTGACTTATGCCACTTTCAAAATAATGCTTCGAACTGTTGTAATTTCTTGATTTCAGTTGGTCAAATTTTGAGGTGCCTTCACTTGAACAACTCTACGTTAGCTTTTCTTTAAATTGCAACGTGTAATCATGCAAGTCATCTTTTTCTTTTTTTTGTCATGTC
Source organism: Melipona quadrifasciata (assembly GCA_001276565.1). Classification (NCBI taxonomy): domain Eukaryota; kingdom Metazoa; phylum Arthropoda; class Insecta; order Hymenoptera; family Apidae; genus Melipona; species Melipona quadrifasciata. Next base: position 567,146 of record KQ435760.1, on the reverse strand, counting down.
ATGTAACAAGTAGGAAAACAAGGATAATTTGTCAAAAAATTCAAATGCCTCTTAACAAACGTTAAAAAATTTGTTTGACTAGATCTACCTAGAGTCTGAAGATAAAACTTACCTTACGATTTCTTTTTCGCCATTTTATTCGACTTCAAACGTTAGGATTCGAGTGACGAGATGTTAGAATTTCTTGAATTTTTGTCGTTTGACTCTGACGTTCGAGGTTCAATAAAATGGCGACAGAAAATCGTACGTAAGTTTCAGGAGGTTGATGTAAAGGGAAGACCTCAATCTTCGACATTCTAGTAAATCTGATCGTGAAAAAAGTCTTCGTGATTTCGAAGGTAATTTGAATTTTTACAATCTTCGATAACAAAAGTATCTTTGCTTTTCCACCTGCTGCATGGTGCAAAAACATCTTTGGGAAAGAAGAACTTCAGTTTCACGCTTTAAAATAAATTTCACGCATTGTGCCATTTTATTTCCATTTTGTTCCATTTTGATTCACGAAATTTAAAGTATCGACAATTTTTCATCGAGTGTAATATTTTTCTCCACGTATAGTTGCAAACCTCACAGATGTAACACAGTGTATTTCTGGAGATGGTTTTTCGTAAGATACAGACATAAGCAAAAGCTTCCGTGTTCCGTTGCGTGTACTCCAGCTCGAATATGACATCATTTGCATTGTGTTGTGAACTTTTTCTATTTTTCTCTCTACTTTTTCCTCATCTTAATATCTGTGACGAAAATTTTGTGTTTTATAATTGTCGGTAGTTCTAATACTCCGCAAATGGAGTTCGCTACTTTCGCGCTTATACGGGCAAAATTCGCGGGAGCATACAACAGGGATTTGGGCGAATTTTATTCGAGGCAGAGATAAAGTATAACAATTTAAAACGACGAATCACTTTCGGTAGTTTATTACTTCCATTTGATTTATTTAACTTGGGTCGAAATCAGACAAATCGTTTGCAAATAATCTTTCACCTCATTGAGTGAATTGAAATAAAATTGAAAGAAAATAACAAATAACCACAATAGAAGTTTAATGTTAGAAGCCAATGTTTGAAAAATTATTTGGAGAAAAATCATTTACTCGTTCATATAAACTAACGCATGTAAATTTACTTCAAGGTAACATCGAATTAGATAAGATATTTTCTATCAAAAATAATTAAACGATTAATTTGAAAACTGTTTCTTTTTCTTTTTTTTTTTTTTATCTAATACACGATGTGTTTGAAACAGTTACGCAGAAAATTCTAATTTCCTTCGTTTGAAAGGCGCAATTCCGGAATTTCCTTCAAAATTAATCGTGCTCGTTGCGAAGAAACGTTTCACTTGTTCCCGAATATTTCGTTTATGAAACAGTCGCGTTCATTGTAAAGAAACGTTTCGCTTGTTCTGGAATATTTCGTTTATTAGTCGACTAGAAATGGGGAAATGAGAAATTATTCCGGCTGCCGAAATGATCTCGCGTTATTCGCAGCCGCGTGTGTGTTGCTGCATAAACACGCGCATTATGCGGACAATCGATCGACCGAGCGGAAGAATTTTACGGGTCGAGTCATTTTCCAAATGGAAACTCTCGATTCGTTATCGATCGATAATCTCAAACATCTTCGAACAACGCGATGATAAACGGGACTCGTTCCTCGGCAAATTCCCAATGATAGTGCCATATCGTACTACTTCACCATTTTTTTTTTTTCTTTTATTTTTTTAATCTTGTTACATTAATTTCACTAATCGATCGTTTATTGACACTGTTTTCTTTCGTTTATTTTTAATAATACTCGTCGTTTCACAATCGTGTCTTTCACATTTTATTTATCGAATTTCCAATAGTACTGAAATATTACTAGTTTGGGGATATTTTAACTTCCGTTGCACTGGTTAATTAATCACTCGCGTTTTCGTCATCAATCTGATTGCTATTGACAAATTTCCGATCATGCAGTTTATCGTTCTGTTTATCAAATTTCCATCAGTATTAAAATATTACTAGTTTGAGGATTTCTTAATTTCGTTGACAACTTTTATTATTATATTAAACTTTTATATTATTGTTATATTAACTTTCATTATTATATCAAACGACATCAAAGTATTACTAGTTCAAGGATTTCTTTTAATTTCGTTGATTGGAAACAACAAATCATTCGTTCGCTGTCATTTAACTTTATTACTTTTAACAATTTTCGATCGCGTTATGATTTTATTTGTCGGATTTCCAATCATACAATTTGGGAATACTTTTGTTTTTCTAATTTCGTTGCGTTGATTGGGCGAGTCACTCGTTTGTTATTACCATCCTCGTTACTTTTAATAATTTTCAATCGTGTCAATTACTTTCTTCATCGAATTTCCAATAATACTAAAATATTACTAGTTTAGAGATAGAATTCCCAATAATACTACAATAACATTAATTTGGCAAGTTTATTTTTTAATTTCGTTGCATCAATTTGGCGTTTACTACGTTTATTTACTTTTAACAATAATTTTCGATCGTGTTATTAACTGCTTCATTCCATCGAATTTCCAATAATACTGAAATATCACTAGTTCAGTGACTAGTTCCTTCAATTTTCGATCGAGCAAATATTTTTTTATTTATCATTTAGTTATTATTTTCGCCAATTTTAATCCTGGTTATTTGTACCTTATTCGCAGCTACACAAGTTTAATTAATCCAAAAATTTTCTCAAAAGTGCCAACGGTATTTTGAACATAAATATCCCTCGAGGAAACTTGAGGAATAACAAAATTATTGACAAACAAAATTTGATAAAAAACCGTATATATTTCAATTTATACTGGAACAACAGAATTTAATAAGAGAAGAATTTTAGTAATATCCGATCCCTCAACGAGAGGTTTCAACTAAATTTCAAAATTATTCTCGCGTAAAGTACCTGCATGACTTAACACCCTAATCTCCTCCCGAATCTGCCAAGCTTCAATTTTCAAACAAAATAAATTTTCTAGCATCAGAGAGGAACGTCAGACATTTCACCAACCTTCTTAATAGTTCGATTTGGATGAGAAAGGGACAATAAAACTCATCGCAAACGTACGATACGCGTTCAGCGTGCATCGACGTAGAAAGACTCTAACCAACTAAACTAAGATCTTCGAACCATCGCCATATTTACTACGTGACATAACGATCCATTCTCTTCGAAAGTATTCCGCAGCGAAGTTCGCGCTTTTACCAAACCGATCCCTGTCACCGTCAAGTTTCCAATTCCGACTCCTCTCGCCCGCGATCGTTATCAAACTCATCGAACCTTTGCAACTTTTGCCACTTCTGTTTCTCCTCGACAAGTTTCCTCTCGAGAGATTTCTTTTCGAAATTTTTGAAAATCAAACTTTTCATTAAAA
>KQ435760.1:526012-552366 GCA_001276565.1 Melipona quadrifasciata | reverse complement strand
TTTCAATTAATTTCACGTAATATTTATTAAATTCTTTAATAAATTAAAATAATAATTAGAAAATAACAGAATTTAATGAGTGAAAGTAAATTTAACAAACAAAACGAAAATAAATTGGAGAGTAAGAAATAAAATGAAAATTAAAATCAACAATGAAATTTAATAAATGAAACAAACGACTGGAAATATATTTCGTTTTTACCAAAAATAAGTAACAAATACTTCATCATATATATTTAGATGCAAGGAATAATTAAACGTTTCCAAATTGTTTCGTGACTCGCATTTTATACGAATTTATAATCACCGTATCTCAACACACTGACGTATTAATATCGATTGTCTCCCATTCCCTTCGATGACGTTTTTCAGTCAGCACGTGCTTTTTTATTGTAAATATTTACTCGATTAATCAGAGTGGAATACACTTAAACTTATCAATATTTTGCATCATTGTCCAAGAATATGATAAAAGAGTTGAATTTCCTCGACAAGAATTCATTTATTCGATTATTTTACAGACTATTGTAATACTCCACATTATTGAAAGTTTGAACGACTTTGTAGTTGAATTTTTGTATGAATTAATAATAGATTTATAAATTCAATTTTTAATTATTAATTATATAAAAATATAGAAATCACAGTACCATTTTTGCCTTAAATTATGAAACAATAACATAAACGGGTATGAAACAATAAAACTGTAAAATTACTGATTACTGAATAGAAAAGGACGACGAGGGATCTCGCAAGAACATCGTGGGATGCGTACGTCTTCGCTTTAAGTTGCGTGCGTTTTAGTTAATTATAAGATAGCTAATATCTGTAAATTCATTGTGAGCGCATTCTCTACAAAGACACGTCTATTTAACTTGAGACGAAATTAGGGATCCCTTCTTTCCTCTCTTCTTTCGTTCGTTGTTGCTATTGTTACTGTCATTGCACTAGAGTAGAGTTTCCAACTTTCTCGTTGTCAGTGTGTCAAGTCGAGGAACTGCAGCCTCGTCCGAAAGGACGAGGTGAGATTCTTGTAGTCTAGCGTCCTTTGTAATCCGACTCCAGCGGTTCTTCGGAATCCCATTGTGTCGTTGGGCTAGCGCTAGACTACTTGCCTCTAAGTGCCCGAACCTTGATTTGGCACACTGACTGCGAAACTTGTAGACAAACCGCGGTTTCATTTCGCGTTATATCCTTTGTGCCGCACGATGTTGAAGTGTGTTAATAGTTTTGTTCCTCTGATTCCGTTCAAAGTTTAATAAACGTGTCTTTGATACAGAATACGCTGGTACGGCTGCGAATTATTGTACAATTATTGTGTAACTTTCAAGTTAGACAACTGTGTCGTTAGTATGAAAGGCTGCGAATGATTGCATACATATTGTGTGATTTGCATTCGTATGTATTGTATGATTGTATGATTATATGTCTCCTTTTTGATTAATCTAATTTTAATTATCAGGTCCATTCTGAATACAATTTGTCTCTAAATATTTCAATAAATAAGAAATCCTGTTATGAGTTTCCAACGTAAAACCAATCGATGAATTCGTAAAACACGAATAGAGCTGTTTCTGATACATACATAAATACTAAATAAGATATGGAATAAATTTAAATACTAATCTCATGTTTTGATATCTGGAGATACAATTAAACATTTTGCTTGTATCATTTTACTTGTATAATCACAGACGAGCTTTACATTTCAGTATTGAAAGTTTTACGACACTGTAGTAGGTCTCATAAATCATATTACTGGCGCATTCACTAGTTCCCTAACTTACCGTTATTCAAACGTAGAGTGCGCTAAAAACCAGTGATTTTTTAGTATGTAATATTTTAGGTCACGGACCACGAAAGTCCATAAGATGCAATGTCTATTCATATACCTCGTCTGTGACCACGTCGATGCTGCGGTATTACGGTGCAAAATCTGCTTAATCGGTACGATAGGATGTGACACAAAAATGGTAGTAAGATTACGGTAACCTCAAAATCATGGTCGAAAAAATATATTGTTTGCAATGTCTATTCAAATACCTCGTCTATATTTAAACGTAGAGTACGCGAAACAATGACATTTTTACCCTATCGGTATGTCAGAACACGAAATCATGTAACGTGTAATACGAAATCCCATAAGATGTATCTATATCTATCTACACCATCTGTGACTCCCGTACTTATATTTTTAAGATTGACACTCCGACTCTTCAAACATAGATAACATAATATTCGTAGTTAGTCAATGATAATATCAAGGAAACATTATACGTTTTTTATTTTGAAGGCATTTCAGCGACAGCGCCACATGAAGATGCAGGTTAAGGATGTGTGACATGTCAAGTGATGTCTCACCAAATTCATAACTAAATATTAAAATTTTACACTACACCTAATGCATAAAAAAAGATATCATCAATGTTTTATTGCAAGATTCGATAGTACAATTAATCCGAATGATCCATTCAATGATAAATATATCTGATCGATTATTGCAAACGTGTGACAAAGTCTTCAGATCAGCGCCATTTTTGGATGGTATAAGTTGTGTAGTAGAGGAAAGGTTGGGCCACGTAGTTACTTCATGGGAAAAGATTTAAATTCCGTATCTACATCATCAGGCTCGGAATTGTTCAATATTGTAAATACACATTGTACAGTGAAAAATGGTATGTATTTCGGAAACGATGGTAACGTAATTTCATAAATTTGTCATTTGCTTTTGGGTACCTGTTTTTACTATTTCACTATAGCAATAATGACGAACAATCGGACCGCTAATTATTTTGTACTCCAATAAATAATTACTATAATTTGCTTCTAATAAATATACTTATTAATATAATTTGTACAGTATGTGGTAATAAATTGTTTTGTTCTTTTCATTTACTTTCTTCTCTCACTTTTGACAGCTGGCTGACTTATGAGAACATGTGTTGTAAATAATAAAAGATTTACATTGAAAAATGATATACAATTGTTCGTATGATGCCTTTTGTATAAATGATTTTGTGATACTGATAAGATATAAGTTATGTTCAACGTGGGTTTCATTGCGTTAGTTTTCACTGATTCAGAATTTTTCTATAATATCTTTAATCAATAGAAATATTAACCAATAATAATAATAGTGTATGGATATAGATGTGACTATCAGATATTGTATTAATCCTATACATATACTGATCAAAAATGGTATTATTAAACTATAATCAGTAAAAAGAGGTTATTGAAACTTGTGTCAGTGAAGTTAATGTAAATTAGGAAATATACATCTTCAAACATGCTCACTATAGTGCTTTAACCAAGTTTGTTCTTTTTCTTTTTATAGCACATGTAACGTGATGTAATTTCATTTTAAATCATAAATGTAAATTTTTTTAGCCACTGAGATTAGATATCAAGCGGAAACTGACTGCTAGGTCAGACAGGGTGAAGAGTGTGGATCTTCATCCTAAAGAACCATGGATGCTCTGTTCATTGTATCAGGGAAATGTTAATATTTGGAATCATGAAACTCAGATGTTGGTCAAGACGTTTGAAGTATGCGACCTACCAGTTCGTACAGCCAAGTTTGTGCCACGCAAGAATTGGGTTGTTACTGGTTCAGATGACATGCAAGTCAGAGTATTTAATTATAATACCTTGGAACGTGTACATTCTTTTGAGGCACATAGCGACTATGTCAGATGCATCGCAGTGCATCCAACGCAACCATTTATATTAACAAGCAGTGGTATGTGTATTGACCATTACCTGTTACATTTTAATAATGCTTTTATCTATTAATTTTTATTTTTTCCTCTTAGATGACATGTTAATCAAGTTGTGGAATTGGGAGAAAGGTTGGATAGCACAGCAGATATTCGAAGGACATACACATTATGTAATGCAAGTAGTATTTAATCCAAAGGATAACAATACATTTGCAAGCGCTTCATTAGACAGAACAGTAAAAGTTTGGCAGCTTGGATCTTCCACTGCCAATTTCACTTTAGACGGTCATGAGAAAGGCGTGAATTGTGTTGATTATTATCATGGTGGAGACAAACCATATTTAATATCAGGAGCAGATGATAATTATGTTAAAATTTGGGATTATCAAAATAAAACTTGTGTACAAACACTGGAAGGGCACACACAAAATATTTGTGCTGTTTGCTTCCATCCGGAATTGCCCATCATTCTTACTGGTTCTGAAGATGGAACAGTTCGAATATGGCATGCTGGAACATATAGACTGGAATCTTCTCTTAATTATGGTTTTGAGAGAGTATGGGCGATTGCTTGTTTACGGGGCTCGAATAATGTTGCAATTGGTTATGATGAGAGTAGTGTTATAGTAAAAGTTGGCAGAGAGGAGCCCGCAGTCTCGATGGATTCACTAGGTGGCAAGATCGTCTGGGCAAAGCACAGTGAAATTCAGCAAGTAAACTTGAAAGCTCTAGGAGAGGAAACACAAGATGGAGAGAGGCTTCCATTGGCTGTAAAAGACATGGGTGCCTGTGAAATCTATCCACAAACTATCCAGCATAATCCAAATGGAAGATTTCTGGTAGTTTGTGGAGATGGAGAGTATATTATTTATACGTCTATGGCACTAAGAAATAAAGCCTTTGGTCAAGCATCAGAATTCATCTGGGCAGCTGATACAAATCAGTATGCTGTCAGAGAAAGCAACACCACTGTTAAAGTCTTTAAGAACTTTAAGGAAAAGAAAAGCTTTAAGCCTGATTTTGGTGCTGATGGTAAATATAATAATTATTGTTCTACACGTTGTGTACTAGTCACTTTTTAACTATTTTTGTTCTACAGGTATTTTTGGTGGGTTTTTACTGGGCGTTTCTTCCGGATCTGGTTTATCATTCTTCGACTGGGAAATGCTAAAATTAATTCGTCGTATAGACATTCAACCTACACACGTCTATTGGGCCGAAAATGGCTCTTTGGTAGCGTTGGCCACATCCGATCAATATTTTATTTTAAAATACCATGCCGACGCCGTTGCAAACGCCCCCGAAAATTCAGAAGATATTGAATATGCTTTTGAGGTTTGTCATTTCGTCATTAACACCTATACAATGAAAATAATAACATTTTAAACACTTTTGATATAATTTAGATGGTAGCAGAAATGAGTGAGGTTGTGAAAACAGGACTCTGGGTCGGCGACTGCTTCATTTACACAAACAGCGTAAATCGAATAAACTATTTTGTTGGTGGAGAAGTTGTAACGGTGTCACACTTAGATAGACCAATGTACCTTCTTGGATATGTCCCGAGGGATAACAGATTGTATCTGTGCGATAAGGAACTGTCAGTTGTCTCGTATTCGTTATTGTTATCCGTATTAGAATACCAGACTGCTGTTATGCGAAAAGATTTCGAGACAGCGGACAGAGTTCTTCCCACGGTCCCCAAGGAACATCGTACGCGTGTGGCTCATTTCTTAGAGAAACAAGTTTGTATTGTTAAAATGATCTCTTATTTAATAAACGATTTATATGAAAAATTAACATTGAAAATGCTGTAGGGTTTCAAAGAACAAGCATTGGCTGTATCCACGGATCCAGAGCACAGGTTCGAGTTGGCTCTAGCGTTGGGAGACCTCGTGACGGCGCACTCGCTTGCCAAAGAAGCGAACAGCCAGCAAAAATGGCGACAATTGGCGTCTCTTGCTACGCAGAAAGGGAAATTGTGCTTGGCGCAAGAATGTTTACACCAGGCGCAGGATTTCGGTGGACTCCTGTTACTTGCCACGAGTACAGGAAACGCGAGCATGATTCAGAAATTAGGTACGGACGCCGACGATACGGGCAAGAACAACATTTCTTTCTTGTCGTACTTCATTCTTGGAGACCTGGACAAATGTTTAGACATTCTCATAAAGACGGACAGAATACCGGAGGCTGCGTTCTTTGCGAGAACGTACGCTCCTAGTAAAATTTCGTCCATCGTGAAACTGTGGAAAGAGAAACTGTCGACTGTAAGCAAGAAAGCCGGACAGAGTTTGGCCGATCCTGAACAGTACGAAAATTTGTTCCCTGGATACAGAGAAGCGTTAAAGGTGGAACAGTTCCTCCGAGAAGAGAGTGAAAAAAAGATTCCGGCGTCTGCGTTCCCAAACGTACAAGTAAGGAAATTCAATAATTTGAGACACGAGTAAAACGCAGGATTGCGTGCAATTTATGAATTTTAATTCAATTTTGTATGTTACAGCCTAACGTTGAACGAAAACCATTCGAAGAAATGCTAGCAGCTGAACAGGCAAATCGTTTCACCTATAAAATGGTAACAAGTTCTACCGACGAGATGGGAGAATCGACGACCGAGATTCTAACAGCAAGGCTACAGGATCTTGATATTGGTAAGATGATTTCATTATCCACGGGGAAGTCTGATCTACCCGAGAAGATCATGAAGACAACCAGCAGCTCCAGACCATTAACCGTGGACGAAGACGGTCTCGATCTCGATCTTGAGATCGATGATACTATAGATACTACTGTAAGTCCATTGTGTTATTACCAATACGTGTTTCTTCTATTCGTTTTTCTTTTTTCATGCAACTTTCTTTTATCTTGTGCATGCTGTCCGTATATAAGTGCTTCTACCTACACAAAGTAAGTGTACGTGCACAGAAGTACATTTATTTCTTCTTTACTTATTTCACATGGATTTAGTTGCGTTGTGAGATGGGAGTTATTATCAATTGAAGTATGAAGATCGTGGAGAAGAAACGGTAGGTGGGTGAATTGAGGTCAAACACAGCAGCGTAACAAGGGATAGGAGGTACAAAAGGGGGAGTAACTAGACGATGTCTTAATACCCTTAAATACGGACGCGTAATTCTAGAAGGGTATTACATTACTAAAACAGTCTGAAACCAAGCGTGGCACGCACACGCGCGTCTACTGTGAAACGATGTCTGTATGCGTGGCAATATATCGATCTCGACCGATGTATGTGAACACGTTCCACCTATCGAGCAGAACGAACACTATGTTAAATAAAGCAAAGAAAAGCAAACATACATATAGCAAAAATAAACGAAAGAAAAAATCGTAGCAGGTAACGCGAATGTGGAGGATTTCGTACCTTTCGTTTCAAGATAAAAGCTTGATAGCTGTATTTTAAGAGGTTTATATTTTCTTTCTTTATGTAATTTTTCCTAAATATTGATTATCAGGATTCTTTAGTCATCAGAGAACGATGAAGGAGCTACGGGGCCATAAAGTTTATTGACTTTACGCCAGTCATGGTCTTTACAGCCTTATTGCCATAACATTAGTGTACAGTATACAGAATCTTTCTTTGTGTACCCTTTCCTTCAATTACACTGCTTTTTCACGCTTTCCTTTTTTACACAGTAAATATTTCTTTGACAGAATTATCATATATTCCTATCATACAGTATCTATTGTCTCTAATAGTAAAAAATAAAATTACAAAGTAATAATTTCTAAAATGATAGATTTTCTTTTCTAAATTCTTTTCTTTTTTACCATTTGAATGCTCTGACGATAAAAGTGAATGGCAATGAATGAAAATTGTATTTTCTGTTTCAGGGTGTGAATCTTGATGATGACCTCCTCGAAGAAGATTAGCCCGTCGATTGGAACAGTACGTGTATTTCACACGAACAATTTCTATTCTCCCGTCAATCATTCCTCATGAGTCGACCAGAGTCGTTTAGAATCAAGTATTAAGAAAAAGAAAAGAAACCGTCGAAGAACATTCTTGTGCGCGAGTGTTTTTATCATGCATAATATTCAGCCTGTGCACGCAGACTTTATCCATGTACCGAGAATTATATATATTGTAATATAACAAAAGGTTCACATACGTTTCCACCTGTTTCTTTCCAATCCTGAGGTACCTTTTTTTTTATTGATGCTTAGGAACTTAGGGAATTTACAAGTTACATGTTCATACAACAGAGTAATTCAATAAAATTTAATTTTTATTTCATTTTGCAGATAAACATCCTTATAGCTTCTTATCATTCCAAGGAAAACAAGATACAACGAAAATATTTCTGACCTAGAAATTAACTAAAAATAAACCTTCAAAATTCATTCTCACACAGCAAGCAACATCCCAATGAAAAAAAAAGATGATTTGTCGATCTTTCCATATCTCTTTTCAACGATGTCATCATCATCCACATTTTCCATGCTGAGCAAACTTCCCATTAAAGGATCCTAAAAATAATCCAAACTTCATAAGCGAGGAACACGTTAACTCTTTGAAAACCGAATGGTCGACGATTTTCATGCAGGCGTACGTGTCGTCGGCCACTGTAGAAAGAGAAAGAGATACATTTTGCGTGACTGGTACGTGCTCCGACGTCCCCCAGCACGTTTGCTCGAGGAAGGCGCTAACTATCGTATTCCATCTCTATTTTCATTGTGTGGCGCTTGAATCTTAGTGATTCGCTTGCAAGACTATTCGTAGATTCTGAAGAAGACATAGAAGCGAGGAAATGTAGAAAAAAAGTAGCAGTCTATAGAGCGTTTAACATTTGAAGAAATCATTGAAAAGAAGTTGGAACAATTTTGAAAACGGAAATAGGACGAATAGAACGAAAAATTGGAACTGCCGTAACCTCTTTTCGTTTAGAAAAGCTTATATTTATCTTTGTATTTTTGTCATTTTTATGGTTGAAGGCATATTGAGGAACTACGTGTCTGGATAACAAGAGAAGGCCACGAGGACGGATTAATCGCGTGTAAATTTACACGAGACCGGGGAAGTCGGTGCAATAGGCTGAAAAACGATGGAGTAGTAGGTGGAGACAGGGAAGGACGAGAGGGAGTCGGGCGGAAAGATAGCCGCGCGCGTCGTCTCCAAAATAGAATCGGCTTCGTTGACACTCTGCTACAAATTGTTCGCGTCGTTATGCTCTTTGTAAAGAGCCCAAGCCCTCCTTCTTTCTCTCTGGCTGCTCGCCGTTGAAATACTTGGCGATTTTTGCGTTCCGATCTCTGTCCTTTCGACTAATCGACCATTCGACATTAGAAATAAATAAATTATCAAAAGATTATTACAAAAATAATCAGATTAGGAAGAGAAATTATTTTTGTTAATTGTTTGATTTTTATATCATTTGACGGCTAAAAAGAACCGCTTTAACAAAAAAGACATAACTTTTTGAAAATAGATAATAAATTCTCACTATTATAAAGAAATATTGAATATTTTGTAATTAATTTAACTTGTCTGTAATTGTGTTCAAGTATTCCAAAGAATAATGAAAGCACATCTTTCTCTGTAAAATGATTTGATGAACAGTCGTGTTTTTCACCGATGGCTTTTACATTCATTCTTTTTGAGTTGCAAATGATATCAGTTCAGTTGGGTCAAGTGGTCGAATGTCTAGAATATAATTAACTGATTTTAGGTGACATCCCGTGGAGTAAATGGACCGCGTAACATCGGCCCTCCTTTACAACCAGTGTCGCTGAAAATTTATTGCCGTCCGTTCCGTGCGAGGATTACCAGAACTCGGTCGAACGATATCTGACACACTCTTCCCCGTTTCGTCCAGTTAAATCCACTTTAACGACTGCGTAAACGAGCCGGGTAATTCTTAAGGTGGAGCCAAATATAGACCGGCAAAAATCATTCCAATAAGATTCGACCTTTCTTTGCTCGTTCTTTCGCAGAATAAAGACTTCAAAGAAGAAGGAAGATTCATATTATCCAAATCCAATATCCTCTGGGATTTCTCCTCATTTTCCTTTCCATAGGAACACACTGAGTGAACGAATTAAGAACAAGTTTAAAATCGAATAATAATTCATTCCTGCAAACGTTCTATTGTTCCTGATTGATCAAGTGATACAAAACCTGAACTTGATTCTGGTGAGTTCATAAATTTAAAAAAATTAATTTACAAATTAAATGAATCTCAATCTGATGTATTCACTCTGACTTTCCTTTTCCTCTAGCGTTCCACTCTTCCTGATCTACCTTTCGTGATTATCAATTATTATTGGAGGATTACACTCGTTATTAATATAAAATAATAGTGATGTTAGTTAATGATATGGAGGGATCGAATAATTTAACTGGCACCAAGAGGCAACAAGCGTTTCCTTCGTCGCACGTGCGTGGAAGAGGCCGTGAAGCTGCTAATAGTCGCCTAAATGGTCGACACGCTTGCTCTGGCTGTCGCTATATGTCACCTCCGCCCTCTATTTACACGCCACGGACGATGCACGTGCGTGTGAATCCCGACGCGACGAAAACGAAGGAATTCCCGACTGTCTTCGACTGCCTGCAACATTACCTCCCTCATTTGAACGACTTAAAAAATGCAACCGGATGAACCTTTAGGTTTATTCCCTTTGGTTTTACTAATTTCCTAAGCTAGTCCCAGTTGTAGTTAAATCTCTGTGCCATTGCATATTTGAAAATTTGTTTTTTTTTTCTTATAACATACGGCTTTTACAAAAAGCTAGTTTCGTAAAATCAAATCTATGAACATGTAAGTAAATTATTACCTTAAAACTAGTATTTTTGAATTCCACTTCTAATTATTCTATGTTTAAAAAGAAAAGTTGAAAATTTGATAAATCCTTAAACGAAATTCAACTTAAGTCGTTCAAGTCTATTTAGTAGGCGTCAGATACAATTCTTATCCTGTCAATTGCAAAATGGAGGAAATTATTTGCCATTTTAATTGTCAATTCACTGGGCTGATTCAATGGGAAACGCTATATGGTGGTCGTATCCCGTACTGTAAAGCGCCGCGGCCACATCTCTGTAATCTGAGCCTGCAGAGAAACACCACGAATGATTTACCTGACTCCCAGTGGATTCGTTCCGCGAGGAGGGGAACCGCCGATGATTAACGCCAGTGTTTGCTTATAGAGACTGCTTGCGTGAACCGAACAGTAGCCGAGGTTTATGTTTCGAGTTTCTCGCGTAAGATTTAGCTATTGTATATCTTTTTTTTCATCCTGGACAGATAGATACTTTATTATTTCATTTTCTTGGAGACACCATTTTCTTTATACCAAATACAAAATGTTATATAGCAATGAAAAGGTTAGACTTCATCTCCTATGGTAGATAAAGCCTCCCTACCTTTCAGTCTCACCTGTCTCGATCAACCAATGAGAATTTAGGTATCTATCTGTCCTCGTAAAGGTTCTCCTCCAAGGTTCTATCTACCTGTTCCTTCCAACCAATGGCGGAGTAAGAATAATACTGACCCTCCCCCATAGTTTATATTGCCCCATAGTAATAAAATATACGTTCTTCTTCAAAATATAGGAAAAGATTCCGTCAGACAGAAGTTGTTTCAAAAGAAAATTTAGGACAGGATTTGAAACTTCAATTGATTTTAATAATAATCTTAAGTATTTTATTTAATTCACTCTTAAATATATATAGATTATATGAAAGAAATAATGTCACTAATGTTAGAAATATTGTTGCAGTGGCCAATCAATTTATCATTTGGAATGATTTATCTTGAATTGCAAATTCAAGAAATTGCAAAACAATGAGACAGAAACGGACAATAGAAAATTCTGAAAGGAAAATGGAACTTATAAAAACCCTGATGAACGATATGAAAGTATAATGATGTAAGTGGGAAAATCCCTGTCCATTCCATTCATGCCAAGCGTGCTCTTTTCCATCGGGCAAGCAAGATTTATTTTGAGGCGGGCGTGGAGAAGGGACGTGGTCGTACGATCGATTTCCAGACGAAAAATAAAGTGCACGTGCTATTCCTGCGCTGATGCACGTACGGTGTTGACTGGCTGTGCACGGCCAGCCTCTCTTTTACGAAGAATATTAAAGCTCGACTGCGCGTACCGTGTTTGTAAAACATCCTCGTCCACGCAAACATCAACCATTGCTAGCCATTGGCTACTTTTCCCTCTTCCGTTCTTTTTTCTCATTTTGCTAGGGATATTCTGAGCCCAGAGGCTCGTACTGAATCACAGGAAGCGAATATACTTTTGTTCTGAATATCGAATAGAAATAGAACTATCATATAGAGGTGGATGATAAAATTTCTTAGCCTTTTCTTTTCATAAAATTACTACAAATTGAAAAACACGATCCGTGACTTGTAGAAATAAATCATGTATAGAAGATACTTTTTATAATTATACCAAAAAAAATTTTTTCATATAATTGTATTATTTAATAGTATTATAGAATATTATAGGACAAAAGTAAAATTGGAGTTACATTTCATTTAGAATAGAGTGTTACAGTGAAAGGTAAATAACGATCGTTGACGATACTAGACGATAAATAATAGTGATTTATTTTTGACTTTCCATCTAATTACAGGAGCTGCCACGTGTGTCCAAAATTTGGAATAATTCACAGTTAGTTAATCAAGCTACTTAGTACGCTTAGATATGTACACCGACGAATAGTCTTCCAGAGAAACTGCTTTTTTTATTTCTTCATTTTCTATTACGTTATGCGACCTACATGTTTAGATATACATTTATCTTTTGCTTCTACATGGACCTAGTTACTCATATATGTATATAAAACAAAACATCCTCGAGTGCCTTCTTGTATCACGGATGCGCTTTAAACTACGCGTTAATCATTGACCCTGGATCAGTGACCCTCGCAAATTCGTTTTCTCTTTTATAGAAACCAATTCACGAGGCATCTCGCTTAAATATCGAATACTGTGCAGCAGTCGAAAACGTACGAGGACAGGGGTGCAACGTTTATCGTTTCGAATTGAAGAGATTTTTCACACTTGTTTGGATCCAGAATTATCACTACTCTGATTTCTCTTCAGCGTCACCATGGATTCCACAAGGATTTCCAATAAAGGAAAACACACTTTAACATTCCTATTCTTCTCGCTTACCGCTCCGTCCGGATGAAGATCAGCCGAATTAACGTCGTTGAAGCGACGCACGATGATCCTTCGGGATTCTGATAAGACTCTCAGCTTGTGACAACGGTGCAAACGATGAATCGATTCACATGAAGCACTTGGACCGAGACTGGAACTCCATTGGCGCGAATCCAGTCGTAGAAACCCCTGTTGGAGTTGTAGATCCCATCATTCCTGAAGGGACACCCATGCCACCCACGCTGGTGCTAGATACTGCCACGGTTCCCGGTTCTTCCTTCACGTTTACCACTGGAACAAAAAATGCGACACTTGGATCCGTTCATTTTTTTTGTAAATGTGCATCTTCAAATTCTCCCTGAATATATAAAAATCTGCAACGATCATAGTTGTTTAACATCATCAATAAATTAAAATACAAAAGTAAAACTCTGTTACTTTCAGGCCAATAGCATCTGGTAGGCACGGTTTCTTGGGTCATAGAGGCATCATGCCTCCTGGCGAAGCTACTGCCAAAGGAACCACTACCCATAGAACTTGGGGAACTCGTGGTCCCACCTGGAACATCCAAGTAATTGCCTTGAAACGCTTTGCCTGGTCGTCGAGTATTTCGCAAAATCAAATACTAAAAATCTGCTGATTAGAGGAGAGACTCACTTAATGAGGTGCCTAATTGACTGTAACCATTCATCGTTGGTATCTGCATGGACTGCATTGGTTGTAACTGTGGTTGGAGCTGCAGACAAACCGGGAACTTTTATTTATTACTTTTACTTTTTGAATAACAAGAATGTGAAACTTGTTAAAAACTTGTTACTTACTGATTGGCAGTGACTGTAGGAGAGCTGAGACTGCTGAAGACTCCAAGCACTGTAATCACAAGTAGAAATTGTTTCTTAAATTTGATGCTTGATGTTTGAATGAAACTTTAAGATAATCAGTAATAAATAATGAAGAAACTTCGAAGTAATTGACAATTAATAATGAACAAATTTTTAGATAATTAATGATACCTGGTGTCATATCTGGTATACGTAGACGGAGCATAAGATGGCGGAGAGTGGCCAAACAAATTTCTAGGACCTAAATGAACGTGCGTTGGAGAAAAAGGATCGCCAAATAATGGCTTATGATACGGTGCATTTCTGTATGGTCGCTTCATGCGTCTACGCCTTCTGTAGTTACCATTTTCAAACATATCTGCGTACTGTGGATCTGCAAGTAAACGTTACATCGAATGAGTCTAGCAACAATCTAAAAATTTACTTTAAAATATAAAATCAATTAGCTTAAACCTGTGATCCAACATGTCACTTAAAAATTTTGAAAATATAATTTTACAGAGTAATAATAAACATGAAATATCTGCGTCAGAATTAACTTAGCGAGCAATTTGAATGCAAAAGTTAAAAAATTTAAAAGATTAAAAAATTTGTCATTTGTTTAATAATTTTTATTTTATTTTTTATCATAATTTTCTTTTTTCTTTTTTTAATAGATTAAAACAAAAATGTCCACTAACCAAGTGTCCAGAAATTTCCTTTCCTCTCACCGCCTCCGTCACGAGGCACCTTCACGAAACACTCATTCAAGGACAGATTGTGCCTGATAGAGTTCTGCCAGCCCTTTTTGTTCTTCTGGAAATATGGAAACCTGGTGGTGATGTAAGCATAAATCTCGCTTAAGGTTGCCCTCTTCTGAGTACTGTGTTGAATTGCCATGGCAATCAAGGCGACGTAACTGTACGGAGGCTTCTTACTGGCGGAATCATTGTTGCTACCATTTCCATTCCCGGTTCCAGTAGCCGCGGAAGAACCATCTGCCACTGTGGTTGGCGTTGAGGGTGTCGACGGTGTCGAGGGATTGCTGTTGGTGGTACTGTGAAGAACTCCAGTCGGGGATGATCCTTTCTCATCGAGATGATGATGAGTGGAGCCTACAGAATGCATAGACACCGCAGAATTCGGACTGTGCAGATTATGATGAGAATGATGGTGAGCGAGGGAGGCGTGATGCGATGTCAGCCCTCTTGCGAGACTCATCGAGGACTCCAGCTCCTTTGACACACCGACGCAGCCATTCTGCATCTCTGACACGAAGCTGCTCACTGAAAGTGTTCAACATATCGTTTATAATATTATACCTAAAGAAGAGGATGAAGAGATGGATAATAATATTTCACGTAATGTTCCGAAAAGTCAAGTCAAGCTTAAGCTTGAGTGAAGGAGTAGGAAAGGTTAGATGATTTCAATTCGAGACACGGTCTGTCTCCAAGAAATTGTACAATGGAACTGGCGTCGATCGATCTGCACGCTGGCACGACTTCTAAGAAATCTCAGCGCAGGGTAAAACAATTGGACCTTTGAAAAGGAATTCGCTGGGCGACACACGAGCCTCAACGATAAACGTTGTTTAGAGAAATAATCATCTAAAGTGCGCTGGGTGCACTTGAGTGAAACTGCGTCATTCTTTTTCCACCTAAGTATAAATCTATGCCCACTGTTAACTTAAATTAACAGAAACCTTGATAGGTACCACGTTACGTTTATCATTATATAAATCACATCATATCGTACAATTCAATAGTTCATTTATAATTCAGTTCTTTTTTATTTTCTTTTTCTAAAAGTGGTAAACGAATCGTACGATTGATTATCGAAAGCGACGGAAGAAAATAAGTGGAAAACACGGAGACATGAGTCAGAAAAGGAGTGCGTACGTGCATGGCGTCGAATATTCACCGGTGCCCCGCGGCACATGTAACTGGAACTGTAACTAGACACCGATAAGTTAAGCACGCCGCACTTGCACAACAGAGAGGGAAAAACGAGTAACAGAGAAGCTTGGAACAAAAGGAAAAACAGCGGCCGGAATTGAATTTTCGCAAATTCAGTCGGATCGATTTCAAGGAGAGAAAGAGCGAAGAACTGAATATACGAAATTAAGTTAAAAAATAGTTTGTTCAATTTACTCTGGTCTGTTGCAGCCTGCAGTCAATGATCGATTACATTGTTATCAATCAGAGCCACTAGGAACGGAACATCTGTTCCCAGGCTACGCGAATCCAGGCAAACATGATATCCCACTAACGCAGAGCTCCAGGGTATGTGATTTTCAGCGCAGAGCAAGCTTCTTCGTCCAGGACACAATGATATTTTCATAGCAGGTACGTGATAATACATTTTCCACTCTACCATTCGTGATCAGATATTTTAGTTCATTTCGTTAATTGAACGTACATTCGAAAGAAAAAAATTGGAAAAAGATAATTAACTCATCAAGGACTAAAGTTCTTTTCTAGTCAATTCAAATTATTCAATTCATGTTGCAATTATGAGTAGGAATCTCAAGGATTTCCTCCGCTATTATTTCTTTCTCCTATCTTATCTTACATTTATAAAATTTGAAGAAATCCAAATCAATTACGACTTTGTTCAAATTATAAAAATTTTTTACACGTATATGTGTATTAGTAATTATAATCCACTGTTCTATCACCAGTTTTCAGAACTTGACAAAACTAACTTTTTAATAATAATATTATGTTTACACAACTTTTACATATTATTCGACTGCTTGATCCTTGATAAGTAAAAAAGCGGAGATGTATAAGGAACATATACACGATCTGTTATCATCTCGAGAACTTCAGATTAGACATCATCTTTTACAGATCACGTGCCCCAAGTTCGACAAGCGATATCGACCTATGAAAAGTCTATCTAACATATTTACACAGGCTCGTGGACTTCTATGTGTACACTTCCAAGGTGCACAAACGAGCGACGAGACTGCGATAACGTTTGCCAACACACCTGACTGCAACTGGAGATCCCTTGCTACGCGACACCTACGAGACCACATCTGCTCTCGTCACGGGATCCCTTGTTTCATAGTCGTCTACGACAGACAATCGTCCAGTAGAAAACACTGAATATAGAAAAAGAAATTGAAGAACAATTTCCCTAACCTATGCTAAAGAATGATACTGGTAATGGTGTCATGTAAGTAGTTCACTGTACGAGGCAGAACATGTTTTGCAATGGGCCATATGCAGAAAAATGCAGCTGTGTTGTGAAAACTCGTGACGTAACTGAACTTTCGAAAATTGCTGGCCTTCGTCGAAGTATGTTTGTAACGATGATTTAACGACGTCTGCAAATTTAGGAAACGAGTTCGTGAGTTCTTGGAAAATCGGTAATTAATTATATAGAGGTCAGTCTCGTTTATACTGATAACAGGTACCTACGAATATACATTTATATGTCTCAGTTACTGTCACTAAAGTTGCTAAAATTCGTACTAAATAAATTGACCAAATATTCATCTAGACAAATCGTGACAAAGAGTACTGCTTCTATAAAGAAGAGAACGAGAGATAGAAGAGAGGAGAAGAGATGGATGATACGGATCAATTAGACTGAAGCAAAGCCGATCCTCGAGACAAAGGTCGTTGTCGCACTGAAAATCGTGGCATTCGCATTCCTGAAATGCTGCGAGTTCCGTGAGGAATCGGCGCCGATAAGCGAAATACAATACGCCGTGACATCACGCTGCGAATCGCACGTCTTTGTTCTCGTCCACGCCACGTCTTTCTCCTTACTCTTCGACCAAGTTGACCTATACTTTAATTCCAAAAAAGAAAACCTCTGCTACACCTCTTGAACTTACTCTTCAATATGTAAACACTTGCTCTTTTAATATGCAGAAAAAAAGATCATGTGTGTTTTAATTATACAGGGAAAAATTACATGTACAAATATCTTCCTTTTTCCTGAATAAAGTTCTTCGCTAATTAATGAATTAATTGTAACGTAGCAGTAACATGATCATTAGAGTAAGGTGAAAGTCATACTCCTCTAATATCAAGTATCACGGCGATTATAGCGAGCTAGGACAAGCATTAGAGGGCGTCAGGGCACGTGTTCAATGATCCAGCTAATAGGGGGATCCCATTGAAGTAGCCACTCCCACTATGAACAGGCACGTGTCTCTTATTGTAATACCATCAACTGCAAAACATATTTTATAAACTTGTAATGTAACAATATTTCAGATTGAAGTATCAAGTTTCAAGTGAACTGAGCAACTAGCCTTATCATTTCATGAAAAGAATACAGTAACCTAAAGTTACCTACAATTACCTATGTTTTTCCAGAATTCTTTAGAAAGAAAGATCTTTAAAAGGTAGTTATTGATTTGAACTTATCAACAATTAGACATAATATCAAAAGTGTATTGTACTAAGTCGAAAATAATACAAATTCCGAGGATACAAAAAAAACTCAAGAATAACAAGAGAACTGAAATCAGGAGACAAAGTATCGAGATGAAATGTTAACTCATTTCATAACTCACTTGCGTGAGGCAATCGTCAACCTAGCCCTCACGACATTTTTGTCGATATCTTCTCTTTGGTGTTTACAAACACCGAAAATGCGTATGGAATCTGCTGATCTCTTTTTTCATACTACTTTTTCCTTTACATATTTTTTAATTCTTCTGTTTTTATTTCTTCTTCACTATCTTCTTCTGAGATACTTTATACACAGAAATGAAATACTTAAGATGTAATAAAATCCGTCAAATACTAAAATCAGATGATTGCAAAGTACACATATTTATAAATAATATTTATTTCTAATCACAGTTGTAAGGAAACTAGAAGTTTTATTATCTTGATTCATAAAGATGACTTTTCTCATTGGCAATGCAAGGAATTCCCCTGCTCGACGCGCTTTCTTTTATCATCAACCTGTCACGTTTATCATGTTTACAGCGAGTATTGCAGAGGAAAATCTGCTCTAGATCCAGTCGAAAACAGACGCTGACGATTACCTAACGGGAGCTGAGCGATAATATGTATTCAGGGGGCCCGACTGTGTTTCTTTGCCACTTCTTGGTTCGTCATCGAGCATTTATCTCGAATATTCTTTCTCGCGATACTCTTACAATCGACTACCCGTCATTCCGATCGGTTTTATCATTTCAGGGAGTCCAGAAGACACGATAAGGAAATCAAGTACAAATTGTACAGTTCCACTTTGTTATCTGCTTTGGACCTATGTGGAAGTTGACGTGACGCGATGCTGCTTAACACGACTAACTGAATTTTGAGGTGTGAATCCGATCCGATCAAGTTTATGCAAGGACCGGACGAAAACTATGCATCCATGTGATCATTGTGAACGCTCGCGGTTCCCTTATCAATTGAAGATTAATCCAGAGCCGTTACCCTTGTTTACTACAGATCTATTTTAACTCGAATACGTGCGAAGATATTACGTTCACGGCCTGGTTTCAGAATAAATAAACAGGGTCATGTTATCGGTCCAATCCACGAATTTTTGGTTGAAAATCGCCAAGGATCTTGAACCGATCCCCGTAGGGTAAGATAAATAGCTATATTTAGAAGAAGCAAGTGTAACAGTCACGGTGAGTGGACGTAAGAACGACGTTTCGTATCTTATTTTCTTGTAATTGAAAGACTCTAAAGAAGTTAAACTACGATCCCGGCTATAATCGGAGCACCGATTCAAGTGCTCTGCATGATTAAACGTGTCAACTTTCCATGGAGCCTTATCGGAGAGACTTTATTAGCTTGATAAATTTGCACGCATAATCGTGAATACGGCAATGCACTACTTAAACGTGTACGTAGAATACCTACCGAACCGAGACATTCATACATTCATTAACATTTGTGCCTAAAAATATTTTCGAACTTTTTAAGGTTGTATCCATTGTTCACCGTAGTTGCGAAATAATCGAAACGTCTGTTGCGATAGAGAAGGATCTTCAAAGCAAAATTAAGATGGTGGAAGAGACCAAGAAGATATAGAATTTAAAGAAGTAATCAGAAACGCTTTCAGATAAATTTTTCTATGCACGCACACATTGAAATACTATTCAAATGTTACAACAGACGTAAGAAGCAAGTAGCTGTATAATTCACGGTGAGATTCGTGAAAACGGCGTCGTTGTCTCGTATATCAAGCGCATTATTGGAATGGCCGACATTCTCGGATTAGCGACCATAATTCTCGGCAAAAGCACTCGGAGCGGTTCTCCCTGATTCCAAAAAAAAAAAAAAAAAAAAATAGCAAGGAAAGTCATCGGCGATCCGTTTTGTTGCTCTTACAAAAATTCTCAACAACCAGCCACAAAGAGGAGAGGATCCTCTGCATCGTCATTGAGACTGACTAATCGAGCTTTATCTAACCGAATGCGAAACAGAAAGAGATTTTTTGCGACGCTGTTCGCGGATCAGGCCACATGCACATACGCATAACTGCGGCGGGAGATATTGATACCGAGCTTCTTAGATTTCAACGAGGCTCCCAGTCTATCTTCGAGCGATTAGCGAATAAGAAAAATCTGGTAACACGAAACCGAGCGCCACCCGTTTCCTCTTTTATCGTGGCTTTATCTGCTCCTTTAACCCTTTCCGAAACTGCCCTCTTTCACTCACAATGGAAATCATCCTTGATCCGTACGAATCATATTCTCCTACACGTAGATCGTATGCAAACGACATAATAATTTTGTTTTCTTTTTCTTTTATTTTATTTATTACGCGCGCTTGTAAACAAGCAGTCTATGTGCTATACGTATATCTTTTCTACTTTGCAGAATGCCTGGATTCATGCATCAAAGTCACATTAGCATAACAAGATATACATACATATATATACCATCTATGGGAAAACAATGCAGATCACAGCTGATAAACTCACTCCCTCCCTCGAAGCGTGCGCCGTATTACGCGGGGTTATTTTTATCAGTGACAATTTCTAATCCGAAACCGAAGGAAATGAGCCACTGACAGCACTCGGAGAAGCATAATCGAGCCAAAGAATGTAACTAAACGACGCGTGGAGAGATCAGGATGCAGCCTCCATCGATATATCATTCTCCGTTGTCTCTCTCTCTCTCCTCTCTCTCTCTCTCTCTATCTATCTCTATCTGTCTTTTTTCAACTTTCTTTCTCGTTCCCTGGTTGTTCCACCGTAACACCATCTGCCTTTGTCTTTCAGATTACTTTCGGTCGAGACTTTTCATCCTCCCCGTGCGCCGCTCCTTTCATCGTACGGAGAGTCACGCGACACTCGAAGCACCGGTTTTATATTATTAGAAACGCGACTTTCAGATACCGCGAGAGGAATCGTTGGTGCCCGGGACCCCGGGATGACGTCAAGCTAGTCTTTCAAAGACTGTCAATGATCACGTTTTTTTTGTTTTGCAAGATTTGGTCGTACAGCGGGGTAATTCTTTCGTTACGAGGCACTTACCTTGGTGCAGAGGCGGAAGAGGCGACGACGGAGACACCTGGAACGGTTCCTGCTTGATCTTCAACGAGTGGGACGGCTCTTGCATCCCTCCCAGTCCTGCAACTCCCAAACTCCCATTGCCTTGCTGTAGTTCCTGGAATTGTGAAGCAAATTTGTTATCTGGGACATATGCATATCTGACCCAAGAAACATTACTAATCTCGCAAAAAGGAGATTTTTCCCCGGAGAAAACTCAACTTGGTCTTTGACATGAACTATGAATCACACAACACGAGCAGAAGATCGATGATGTTTAGGTAAATTAAAGAACGATTGTGAACCTTTAATTGAAATGAATAACAGGAAGGTGACGAAAGGTGAACGAACCGAGGTCTCATACGACATAAACGACGCGGCACATCCACCGAGAGAGATCGGACCAAAGAGGCTTCTGGCTCGTAGCTGGCAATGTTTGAAGTGCCGTCGCCGGAAGCTTACAAACACCGGCCTGGTGTTGTGACATCGTATTATGCCACGCGAAACTTACGATCTCGCTAGATCGTTAATTTGCGATCCGGCTTTACGACGTCTAGTTTGCACCGATGTACTTGACGAAAATTCATTAAACATTCTCTGAAGAATGTATGTTCTTTCTAACACCTTTTTGTTTCTCTCATAAGCGAATTATTCAAACGACCTTTCTCTATTTATTAATTATATGTATTAAATTTCTAAAAGAGAAGCTGCTCGACCATTTCCATGGGAAGATACTTTCCTTTCTATAGGAAGAAACAGGTCAAAAGAATATGATATTTAGTTACAAAGGGAAACTGAAATATACAATTTTGGAAGAAACAGGTCAAAAGAATATGATATTTAGTTACAAAGGGAAAATGAAATATACAATTTACTCATTTCCGTCTCGGAGGTCATAATTATCCCTATGGTGGCGCTAAGGCTGACAAGTGTATTTTGCGAACGTGTCAAGATACACAGACATTACGCGAGGCATACTACAGAAGTGCATCAGCGGTTGACACTGAGAAACGTTCTCAAGAAATCCGTCGAGTCGGCTAACCAAGACACGTGGCCACCTCGTTAATTCGCTAGACAGCCATTAAATTAAGCTCCTTGGTTTCTGTCGCCATCGGTGGACGCTTTAAACGGGTGAAAAAAAGGAATCGGCATAGTCAGCCGATGGCTGTTCCTCAAAGAGTCGAGACTTTGGGGTGCTCCGATGCATTAATGCACTTGCTAGAAGAAATATTTGAAGAGCTTGCAAAAACTCTGGCAGTTTGAAAAAGGTAGTTGTATATACTATACGAAAGTTAATTGCTCTCTCTATTATAAAAAATATTCAAAGATTCGCAATTCCCTGGTGTTTCTAAAAAGTTTGAAAAATGATGGTTCCAACAATGTGGTTAAAAGTTGATGAGAATCCCTGGTGCTTCGCAAATAAATAACCAAGAGTTAATTTATTGCTTCTAATTTATTGCTCAGTTTATTTGCACTTCAACACCATTAGAAAGATAGAAGGCCTACAAATCGCTCCTGCAAACTAGCAAATGAATGATTTTAGAATCGAAAAATAAACCTATTGTACAAGTTTATGACTGAATTATATTATTGAAACGTAACTTGAGATCTCCGACATAGTATACGGTTGATCACACCTAATGTGCCCTGATAAAAAAAAGTAATAATTTACAGATATTTTAGAATTGGCTGTGAATTGAAGTTACAGGCGTAGGTAAATTTTGATTTTTCATTTATAATTATTTAATTTTCAATGCTTTTAATGCTTGATAATTTTAGATTTATAATTATCCAAAAGACTGTGTGATAAAATATTGAAGAATGAGTGAAAGATTTACTTTGTTCTCTTCAGCAAATGCACCAATATCCAGCAATGGAAATCAGACTGCGAGCAGAAGAGATCAAGCATAGGTCGACGACGTGAGAGGCAACTTCTCTTATCATCGGCTCGATAAAAGCTTCTCTGCTTTTCCTTCAGCTTATCAATTGTTCGTTTATTTTGAATAATTAGCTCGCGTGTCTGCGCCAGACTAATCGTCGCATAATCATCTAATAATCGTATTCTGACTTCGATATTCGTTTAATTTAAGTCAGTGCTGAATCGCTCGTACAACTGGCCTGATTTAGATTATCAGCCA
Source organism: Melipona quadrifasciata (assembly GCA_001276565.1). Taxonomy (NCBI): domain Eukaryota; kingdom Metazoa; phylum Arthropoda; class Insecta; order Hymenoptera; family Apidae; genus Melipona; species Melipona quadrifasciata. Next base: position 529,066 of record KQ435760.1, on the reverse strand, counting down.
TAGTAAGAAGAGCTTCTATCGATTTCTCCGGCTCGCTTTTGTAAATCTAAACCACGTCCAATCGATCCGGCCGGCTGAATCAAGTATAAGTTCATTCATGGAAGAGAGTATTATTCAATAAACTCTACGGTCAACATGTATTTGATTCCTGGACGATTCTCCTTGTTGGAAGAGAATTTTTAAACTATGAATGAGAAGAAACAGAAGAAGAACGATTATGGACATGGAAACGGGAACGGATTGAGAATACTCGGCGAAGACGCAGTTCGTATAATTGCGAAATTTTCGAGGTCACGACCTCCACTTTTCTCTTTTTTCTTCCCTCGCGACGATAAGCGACGCTACTTAAGTCTCCACTATCACTCCAGCTGAATATTCACGAACGTTCATTTGAAAAATCGTGGAAATGTAGAAAAATTCGTTGCCTCGCAATTATAGAATTTACAACTGTTCTCGTATTAATTTCTACGTCTAGTAATATTACTATAAAACCTACGGAACACCGTAATTGAATGGATTATGTTTTACGATCCTTCATGAGTTCAAATGTAGATAAATTGTAAATTAAGATTGAAAAATTACCCCAGCAACGGGAATGACGTGTGAAACCATCCTGGGTTTATCCAGATCGTAATTCATAAAAATGCTGGCCGTTGCAGCTGCATTTATACTATGCTGCACGGCTAAGTCCTCCCAATAAGCGGGCAACCCCTCCACTGTTCAACACTGATTCTTCAAAAATGTTCTAATTAATTTGAGAGAAATTTTCTTAAATTTTCTTCTTTTCAGACGCACTGACACTCAAGACTGTCCAACACTGATCACAAGCTACACCATCAATGCTTCGTGTTACATTTTTAAGGGGAAGGTACCTTGACACGTCAAGGAGTTGGAAATGATTCTTGAAATTTGCTGATACGATCTGCAACAGAAAATAAAGTCACAAGTTCATTTTGTAGGTTGAACATAACATTGTATCTTGAAATTGAGGATTTTTACGTATTTATAATACTCTAATTAATAATAAATCTAGTTCTTCAACAGTCACAAAGATAAAGAAATGTAGATATTTGTAAAAAATAATTTATACGTTTACAAAAAATTGCAAAAATATCAAAAAAAGTAGACTCATGGAGCGAAACTTAATCTGAAGGTATGAATTTTCATAAGTATCCAAGTATTACCAAATAGCTAAACAGAAACAACTGCACTCATAGTTCAAAAGAATCTTATTCAAATTCTATGTATTCCAGAGATCCAACATCTCTACCAAAGAAATAAGCGAAATCTCTGTTCGTGACAAATGTAGCGTGGTTACTCGGTGTTCTGAACGATTCCCAACGTGGAAACTAATGTCTGATTCTCAAAGCCGCCGATGCGACGGGACAAGAAGTTTGACACGACTCTAGAAGGGAATGTTGACAAGTGAGCAACAGCTGAACACTTAGTCGAGCATGAGGAAAGGGAGTATATCCCGGGGGAGTCGTTGAGATTTCCGGCGGCCGCCGACACAGAATCCTGGATACGTCCTCCCCGTCGAGCATCTCGTAAATTTTGACAATAAGAGAGTACGCGTAGCTCGTCTAACTCATTTATTTTCGAAGTGGATACACATTAAGAGCTACTTATGTCGCTTTATCATTGGAATAAACTCGTTAGCTCGGTCTCAGTATCGAATAGCGTGTAATCACGCTGATTATGTCGTCTGAACACTAATTGTTTTTTTTACTAACAATTAACAAGAAAGATAATAGCGTTGAGGAACGATTATAAAATTTTTTAGGCTATTTAGTTCTATCGTAGCGTATTTAAATATATTTATGAGCGTCTAAGTATTCATAATCAGCAGAAGAGAATTTATATAAAATATAGATAATAGATTCTGAAACGTTTGACTTGATTGAGCATTTGTTTAAAAAAGAAATAACCGTACCATAGCTAATATCTGAGCAAAGAAAAAATTAATTGATATACACTGAATTTAATGGAATCAGTAAATTAATTCAGCATTAAGATTTTACCGTTGAAATCATTTAAGATTAGTGTATATTAATTGATCCCTGATTTATGGAGGTGCAGATGGCTGTGTTATGACGTAGTTAGGAGATCTCCTTATCTTCTCTGGCAGAAGGAAGAACCATTTATCTGGTTGTTTACTAAACATCGCGTTGCGAATCTTGTTGATCGTGGAATCGAGTTTACAAACTCATTTTTGATCTTTTAGATACATCAATAATAATACGCCACGAAATCCACCTTTTTACTCTTGTTCACGTAATAATAATAGTAAACGATTTCATTCATGAATAAGAAGATCCATAATCCTGAATACTGAGCATAAACTGAAACCAGAATTTTTACAAATGATGAACTTTGCACATGACGTAAAAGATCACGTAATTAATTTTTTTCAAATTAGTAAAAATGAATCTTCTTAATAAATAAGACGATTTTCACACTAACTATATCTCGTAAAAATTCGGAATAAAGTTGATATAAAAGAAAAAGGTATATCTATGATTTATAATTCTGTAATTTTTATTTCGGTTTTTGATACGTATATGTATCAAAACCGTATATGTATCAAAAATGGAATGTATTTATTTCTATCTATATTTATCTCCGACAACATTTTTTCAGCAAAACGATACAAGATACCAATTTGGAAAACAATTTGAAGATTGCTACTCTCGCAAATTCTAAAGGATCTTAGATTCAAGAATCACCAGCAAATATGCTAATTACATATCGTGAGTCTTTAAATGAATTCAACAGACATTTAAACCGAGGAAAAAAAGACTTGTTACTAAATGATCATAAGAGGTTACTACATAGAATTACTAACAATAAGCTTTGTACGATTGAAATCTTTACTTTCAAAGTTATTAAATAGACATGCATAATTACGAAATAATAAACTCACAGGAAACAAGCGGTCGGAGAAGCGTTGATGGTTCTTCAACTGGAATAAAAGATTCTTGATCACCACACAGGAAGATTTACCTTGTTGAAAACACTGCTTTGATAAATTTTATCACTGTATATCGCGACTCG
>KQ435760.1:515190-525963 GCA_001276565.1 Melipona quadrifasciata | reverse complement strand
AAAGGAGAGCCAGCCGAGATTGAAACTAATTGAAAACGTTCTGAGCGGACCAGCGAGCGTTCCGAAGCGGGTGGAGGCGCGCAGAGGCGGAGTTTCGTTGCCACCGAGCCGTCTAACTTATCAGAGACCTCCCACATCTGGTTCTCCGCCCCCGATGACTGGAACAGTCAAAAATCCTGTTTTCGTAGGCTACTTCCATGTTCTTTATCACTGTTGTATTTTCAATGCAACGTCAACTATCCGCGAACTGACTTTGGGAATTTTCTTTGCAGGATATCCAATTAAAAAATGCTACCAGTGACGCAATGACGAGTGTCAGTTGTAAGTGGAAGAAAAATTATTCATATTGAGACCAGGAAGAGAGCAGCAGTTACACAAATAAAATTTAATAACTATCCATGGTTGTTGACCTGTTCAGATGTGTTATATTTCCACTACGAAGTTTGTAAAGAAGATGGAGTGGCGCAAAACAAATATTGCATTTAGAATAACAATCTGAACGATAATATTATTTATTGACCAGGTTTAACAAGTTGTTGTTGTTGAACTTTTCAGGATACAAAGTGCCTTCAATATAAATTAGATACTTTTACAAGTAAAGATTTTATCAAAGATTAAAAAATATTTATTTAGTCTGAAATATTAATCGGTATAATTTAAACTAATAAAATTATTGTGTATCCAGATATGCTAAAGTCGAAGCTTTTCAATACTAATTCTGCCCAATATAATGCTTCAACCTCTATCGCCGTGGAACATGTATTGCTGTGCTCTACTTTTGAAAAAAATTGGTCCAACACCGAGCCACCAAACATAATTATGTAACCGTGCTCAGGTGGCATTTCAGAAATCACGATTAGGCAATCGTGTTTTGCACGATAATCATTACCTAGAATCCTACTGGAATTAAGGTCGCTGAAAAAAAAATCGCTGAACTGAATGGAAAATGGCCTGGTCAGGATTTTATCGTGTCCGGTCTGATAGAATTGCCACTGTGCCAGTTTTAATCAGCGCGCACGCGTTCATCTGGAATCGATACCATTCTCGAGAGCTTTCATCTACTAGTAAAAAGACTTTGTCTTATCAAAAAGATCAGTTGCTATACGTTCAAATTACACCCTACGTCGATGTACACATATGAAACAGAAATTCATTTTTCCTGGAAAATGGAGATATTCATAAACTGTTTGTGAAATTATATAGTCTTCAATGTGATTGATCCTAAAAGCGAGATATGTAAGTAGTTAATTGATCCATTAGGAACGTGTTTCCGATCAGGTTCCGTTTTTCGTGTTGCAATGAGAGCATCCGGGGTGTTCATTTAACAGGACAGAGGGGAAAGGAAAACGGTCGCCATACTTTGGGCGGAGACTGCGATACAGTCTTGCCTCTTCCATTGGATGAAAAGATCGATCCGGTGCATCAGTTGCATGCGCCTGCTCACAGAACAGTTCTTCGATCCCTCCGCGATTCGTTTCGCTAGCGGGGAAGCACTGTGCCGAGTACCCTTTCAACCCCTTTAAAGCGATACTTGTTTTCCAGAAAAAGTGCAATACCATGCCTCGAGTACCTTTATTGAAAGAAAACTGTATTAAAACATTTTTCAGACAGTTCTGCAGTAGTCCTATATAGTTATGGGCTAGGCAATCCTATTAGTCAAACCCATTATGAGAACTCAGTTTCATTATTAGATACTAATCGTTAATCTTTTTTTTATTAATCCTAGAAAAATTCTGAAATATGTCGAATAATATGAATATATATAAATTTTATAACATTTTGAGATAATTTATTTTAAGAATTTTTAAATTTGTACAAATTATTGCAGCTAACAGATCGATAGTTATTTCTTTTTATTTTGGAAGAACAGAATTTAGAGCTCAGCGATGCATTTAAAATATTCTGATGAAGTTTCTGAGAGCCAGTTTCTTTTCATAACGTCGCTATCGGAATCAAAATCTCCAGGCAAATAAACAGCGACCAAGTTCCCAGCCATGGATCGTAAGCAATATAAACATGCTTGCTTCCTACGTAGGTACAATTCTAAGAAATGGACCTGTGATATATGCCATTGATTACGTAATACGAGGCTACGTAATTTAGGCAGGCAATTGATAACGGCTAGAGAACGGAAAGGAATCACATTTCTTGAATCCTGCCGCTGAATCATTCAAGATACTTACCTAAGTAACATTAAATTATACACCATAATTAATTATTAATCTATAACTTAGTTTATTAATTTATTTACAATATAAGAAGTTTTGTTTAAGATTAAGTTTAAGTTGAAGTTTAAATTTAAGATTATCAAAACAGCAAAAAATATTATATTGACTATTAGGAACACTGATGTAAGTTGTTCATGCCATGTTATATTTTAAATTTTGAAGTTATTATTCTTCTCTCTTAAAATTAGTGTACTAACACTAGTTTCCTAAAATTCTTTCTTCAGGTTCCTAAGATTCTTGTACTAACTTTTTTTTACTATTTAATTTCATTTTTTGTAGACAATTGCTAGGAACAAGAGAGAAAGAAATGAAGATCTAATAGCACAAAATAGAACATCCTGCAAATACCGAAATAGTTAGGGGATAAATTTCTTTCAAACACTAAAAAGACAAGAATTGAAGTAGTAGGAATTAATTAAAATCCTTCCATCAGGCATCCGTCCTTCTATGAATCTGCAAACCTAGAAAAATATTCATCTTTCATTAAGTTTCACACAAACTATTCCATTATATGATTTATACTTACATTCTTGCACATGACAATACTTATTGATACTTATTGATACATTGAATCACCATTCAGATAAGAAATTTGAACGAATAGTTGAAATTTCCTACGTGAAAAAAGAAGAAGAGAAACGACAGCCGGATATTTTTCAATGGTGATAACGGATTGTTGATCGAAGGCTAAGACTCACCGGGCTGGATGTTGTCACTGTAACAGTGTATTGTTAGAGCAGTACAATGAGCGTGTTTAACAATACCGGCGGCCGATCCGGCCGATTGTTTCCTCGCCTTTTAACGTTACTGTTGCCATTAGCCGCGGCGATTGCGATTAATTCGCTGCTAAAACAACGTGCGCTTGCCTGTCCAATTATTGTCACGTGCACGATACTCTATTACAAACGTACCGATCGTATCGAAAAAGAATATTGCCGAGCCTCTAAATAATTTGTTACAAATTATTTTCTTAACTGTACCATTCTGATTCCTTTATCGTTATTCTATATCCTTATGAGCAAAGGGTAAGATGATTGTTTTTACTATCACATAGTTGTTGGAAACTATAAAAATTCCTGTCATTCGTAACAGGTCACGCTTGTGAAGGAACGATAAATTATTTAGGAAATACAATCCCTCGAACCTTTTAAAAATTATGGCTGACCCAACGAGCGCAAGGAAACACGAAAAAGAAGGGAGCTCTTGTTTTGATTAGAGAATGTCAAAGCAAACTGACTCCGCAGCATTGGCCTGCCCTTTCTTCCAGTCTCCCCCTACCAATTTTATTGGCTTTTTATGGTGGTTTGTCGTGACTGCTCGTGGTCACGTTCTACAGTAACTGCATTGCGAACGAATATCATGGTTGTACTTCTTAGCTTGGCAAGAACCGTACGGGATTATTGAATTCTTTCTTTCTAATTAAATTTCGTCTCGCTTGATTTAGATATAATACATTACAATACTATATAATATGATAACACTATAATAATAATATAATACAATACGTATACATGGACTACAAACTATTCATAATAACAATATAAACTTACAAATATTATAAAATATAAAATATATACTATGCTATGACAGCATAATCTATAATTTTCTGATTAATTGTTTAATTGTATCATATAATTTATGTATATTACAATTACTTATAAACTTAACTTGAATGTAAAATAAACATCTAATAGTTATTTAAAGGAATTGTACAGGATAACGATCATGTAATATCACTTATTAATACAAAAAATCCTGTTGGGACCGTAAAAATTCTGCTGTGCCATTGCGACTTGCATCTTTTGTTATTTGTAAGTTACCCTGTACAAAATCAAAAGACAGAGCGACAAATAAAAATTTAGAAAACAAAAAAAAAAGAGAAATTCCTGTAAATTATTGCACTTGCAATGAATCATGCAATTCGTTATCGTGACTGCTCATGATTCTTTGGCAGTCGATAATGCAGTTGATCTACAGAAACGAGATTCTGCTCATTTAGCACCACCCGACGATAGCCGCGAGTACTAAATGGTAACCGAATATTTCGTAACCTATAGGAGCAGAAGACCAAGTTCAAGAGAAGTAGTGGCTACTTTGTTATTCGCTTAGATTAACGAAGGAGAAAGTCAAAATTTCATAATGGATGACAATGATCAAGACCATTTAATCGAGGACGATTATTACACGTTCCTAAATATCCCGAAAAATGTAAGTTATCGAGTCATTTCGAATTGCAAATTTACTTTTCTCTGGTCTAAAGATCAATTTCTCTATCTCCACGTGACACGCTATATCCCTTGGTATCTGATGTAACCGAGCTTCTTTGAGCAACGCAATATAAACTTGTCCAAGAAGTTTTTAAACCACACCATACACTTCTTCATTTTGTTAAACAACTTTTACAAGACAATAATTTTGTTTAGTCATTTTAGTCATATTTTCATGTAGACTGAGCACTGCGCAGAGAAACATGTAATTCAAGATTTCATTAAGATTTCTGTCATTAAAATTAGAAATTGCTCAACAATATATGGTATATTTACTTGCAGGCTACACAGGAAGAGATCAACTCTGCATATCGTACGCAGAGCAAGCTTTATCATCCTGATAAACATGTGGACCCAATACTCAAGAAAGAAGCAGAAGTTTTATTTAATCGTACTAAAGCAGCTTACAAAGGTTTATGCGAAATATCACTGTATTTTGTAATATATTTTATGTTATATATAAGTAACGCTTTGCTTATTGTTGTAGTTCTAAGTAATCCTCATCATAGGGCTATTTATGACACTGTCGGAATTAGAGGACTGAAAACTGAAGGATGGGAGATAGTAGAGCGTACTAGAACGCCTCAAGAAATCAGGGAGGAATATGAATATCTTGCGAGAGAAGCGCAAGAGAGAAAGTTACTGAGCCTCACCAATCCTACTACGAGTATTACAATGAATATCAATGCGACAGATCTTTTTAACAAATATGAGAAAGACCCTGAGGATAGGTAATGCACTGTTACTTTTAATTTTGATATACATGCTGTAAAGTGTATCGTATTTTAAAATGTAGCAGGGACATGCTTTCACGCATAGAAGTCAGTGGAATGTCATTTACACAGTCTATTGAAGCACCTCTTACTTTACAAGACATTGTAACATTATACGGACAGTTAAATACAAGAAATGGTACAGGATCCGGTTCTGTAAACGTGTCAGCAAAGCGATTGCTTTCGTCAAAAGGTTGGGTTGAGCTAGAAGTCGGTGCGGGGAACGGACCAATGATATCGTTCAAAGGTTTTCGTATGCTACCTTATAAAGTGCTGTTCAACGGGGCAACGATATTAGAATTCACTCCATTCGAAATTAAGGCTAGTCTAATAGGCCGTATGTTCATTTTCCTACCATAGATAATCAACTGATGAAAATACTATATAATATCTGAGAGGATTATATTAATTTTAGGACTCACAATGCAATTGGATACCCATACGATGGGAGAACTTACATATAATGCGGGCCCAGAAAGTTCCATGAGTACTAGTATCGTCAGAGATACAGCGAGGACTTATACATCATTTTCTTTACATTTTGGCATTCTACAGTCATTCGTTAATTTTACTTATATATACAAAATGCACGAAAAAGAAATGAAGCTACGTGGCAGCGTAAGGTTAGTACTACAATTGTATGTACATATCCGAAAGTATTTCTAAATTGTATTAGTGTTAACATTTTATTATTTATAGAGCTGGTACATTTGGATTGGTCGTGGAATACGGAGCGGAAAAAAAAATTTCGCGACACACAAAACTATCCGCAGTCGTAAGCGTAGGAGTGCCAACGGGAGTCATGTTAAAACTCAAATTGAATCGTTCTTTTCAAACCTACGCGTTCCCGATTCACCTTAGTGATGAAGTTCTTCCAGCTACTGTGTTCTATGCTACCGTAGTCCCACTAATGACATGGGTTGTGTTGAAAAAGATTGTGATAGATCCTATGGTAAAGAAACGAGAAGAGCGTGAAAAAGAAAAGGAAAAGGAGGTAAACAAGACGAGAATGATGGAAAAACAGAAAGAAGCAGAAAGCGCGACTAAATTGATGAAAGCCACTGTGAGCAGGATAAGGGCTACGGAAGAATCAAAGAAGGGTTTGATTATCACAAAAGCTCTTTATGGAAGATTCGTCTATCCCCAACAAAATCAATACAACTCAGAACAGCAAAGTATACGTAGAGATGAAGTAATAGACGTAACCGTTCCTTTACAATGTTTAGTAAAGGATTCGAAGTTAATCCTTTATGATGCATCTAAGGTACGTTTTGTAAAGCTAGTTAAACCAAAAATAAAAATCGTTTTTGTTACAAGAAGTAAAATTGATTGTATATTTCAATATTGCAGAGTGAACTGCCAGGATTTTATGATCCATGTGTAGGAGAAGAGAAACAATTATTAATACAATATTTATTTCGTAATCAAACACATGAATGTATAGTTAAAGACAATGCACCAGTCAGAATACCTTTACCATGTAAGGATTAAAAAAAATGACTTGTATATCTATAATTGTAGGGTTTACAAAAAAAATTAACGAAAGAAATTGATCTATTTCAGCTCATAAAGTAAATACAACATGACGCTTGCACCATTATAAGAAACCGAAATAAAGTCATCACGATCTATGATGATAGTCTGTATTGCTTCATTGAGTTCTTTCGACTGTTTAGATTAAACTTCCACAGATACCTTGTTGAAGAAATTGAGTGTTCATCAATCTACTACTTTGTATAATAATTTTATTTCCTACGAAATAATCGTTTGCATGATCTTATATAAAGGGAACAGTGAGAGTATCAAATTATTACTTTCACAATTACTATATGTAAAAAAGAAATAATTTGTGCTAAATACAATATTAATGTGAAAGATCAAGGGAAAGGATAGAAAGAGGGAAAGGAGAAAGATATGCCTTTATACGACTATAATAGAGATATTTTTCACACTAAAAAAAGAATTATTCGAAGAATCGATTGTTGATAGAACTGTATCTCTGCTCTGAAATTCATTGATGTATAAGATACTTCCTTCATTAATTGCAGAATGTATATAAAATTATATTCATAATTTTTTAGAAATTGTATTCTCTCATACGTTTCATTTCTTAAAAATAGTAATGCCATACAAATTAGTATGAAAAATAATAATAACTGATAAATTATACGAAATGGTAATTTAAATTGCATTTACATAATTCCTCATCACATGCTTAATTTACGAGGAAATAAATTAAATTTCAGTTAAAAATACATTTGAAATGAACAAATTTATTTAAATATATATGTAAATATACTATATTTGCATCACGCTATTTTTACATATTTACATTTAAGTCAATGCTTTTGAAAACATTTGCTGGAATGTTGGAACAAAGTTGAGCCAACATTGCCATGTCCTTGTTCTTCTTATCAGTTTCTTCAAGAGGTGTCCATGATTGATCATGTTCTAATCTGTAGGAACCCTTGTAAATTTGAAATGGACCAGATTTTGATACAGCCCATTCCTATAATGTAATATAATGTAGATTTTTCACATGTTTTCTTTTTCACTTCAGAAATACAAAAATAATTTATTTACTTCTGGACTAATCATGGAAAAGTAAAGCTGGCCAGTTTTTTTTTGATACAAATGATATACATGTCCGGGATGTTTTACAAAATTACAAGGAACATGATGTAATTTCATGTTCCAATCAGCTTCTGTAAGAATGTTTTCAGCCTGTTTCTTCAGATACCTTATTTGATCCACAATCATCTGCAATTTGTTGCAGGCATTTAATTTAACGAAGTTGTCTGCCTTTTCTATTTCTGCTGCCAATGCAATTAAATCTTGTTGAGATTTTTTGCCCACAGCTTCTGGATCATTCAACAGAATACCTTGTGGTTGAACATTACGCTCTACAAGTGTTACTGCTCACCCATCAATAATGGATATTGATTATTATTCGAACTAGTATAGTAACAATATAATTTAATAAAATTGTATATTCATACCTTTGGTAGATAAATCCTTGGAATCACCCATAATAATAGCAAATTCTTCGAGTAAAAAGATAATTTAGTAACAAAATAACAGTAATGTGATCAAGAGGTTATGACGTTATACATAATAATTCAAATAACTCGATAAAGGATAAGTTGTATCTTGTAATTACAATATTTTCCAAAATTTCGAATCCTTAACAATTGTAGAGAATCAAAATATTTATCATATATATTCACACATTATATGTAGACAATGTAGTGCAGTTGTCAGTTATTGAGGTTATGTTTTGACCGTACGTCACTGTTAAGGCCGCGTTTATATGGATTCATTTGATACATAAATTCTAAAATATACAAAATACATAAAATATGCGTAGATTTAAAAAATGCATAAAAATCATGCATAGATTTTTCTTTACTAGTCCATTTCTTCCAAATTGAGACTTTTCTTAAAAACACGATACCCGTCGTGTCGTCAATTGAAAGTCGAAATAAAATTTCGACCGCGTTTTCAAGCATATAGCTGTCACTGATAGTGAAAAATGTAAAAATTCTTATGAAATTTTTTTTAACGCGGTTGAAAGGGACCGTGTAAACAAGGACTGAACATTTTATGTGCAAAAAGAAGAAAAAAAGAAGATTTTAAATGTTCTACAAAAATGACAGAAACCATTTTATCAATAGATACGGTGAAAGGAACTAAATACAAACTTTCGACAGAATGAGAGGAGTAATCAGTCGTGCACAAATACCTTTTCCAGGTATAGACTTTTAGACAATTCGATTGTAAGATTATTTATGAAGACTGACAAATTATTTGCAATGGAATATGCAACTGTAATCGATCAAGCTGTGAAACAGTTTTACGCAGAGGGAAATAATGACGTTCATTCATGGTTGCTAAGAGTTCAGTCTTCTCCGGAGGCCTGGACTTTTGTTTGGGAACTTCTTGGTCCTTCCAAAGTACGTGGAATTTCTTTGTTTTTCCCGTCTGATAATGATATCTTGGAAATAACTGTCCCGATTTTCATTATAGTCGAGAGAAGCACAGTTTTACGCAGCTACTACGTTACATGCCAAAATTTCCAAGCAATGGGATGAAGTGCCCAAGAGTGAGTATCCTGCTCTGCAGGAGCGCTTAATAAACTTTATAAAGCAGCCGAACATGCCAAAGGTTGTTCTCTCTAAACTTTGTCAAGCGGTAATATCTTCTGTTTGAAATTTATTTTGCAAGTTCAGCTTGTGAAGACAATAAAATAAAACAAAATTCTGTGTTTTCAGTTAGCTGGATTTGTAGCAAATGTCAGTGCGGTTACAGAAAATGATGATGAAGATAAAAATGTCGTAGATGAATTGATGCGAATGTTGTCTTATGATTCTCTTCCTATGTTGGAGCTGTTGTTACGTACGATTTCTGTGTTACCTGGAGAGGTATGATACATACGTAAATAGCTTTTATTATTTTACGATTAATAAGTCTCAATGATGTAATCAGTTTGAAAGGAGGCGTGAAGTGAGAAGAGCTAAGTTACACGAGTGTCTAGTAAAGAGTTGGTATAAGACAACCTGGCTCTTGCAACAAGTTTTCTCCGTGTGCAATCCAAATTCTCAAGACGTTGATAATGACATACATTTACTTGCTATGGAATGTGCATTATCCTGGCTTAAAGTTGGTCAGCTTCCCCTCGATGCAACAGGCCAGATATATGCTCATTTGTTAGCAGCTGCAACATACTATGCGCCAAGCAGGTATACATATTACAAGCATATTTCGTATGAATAAGTCAAAATGATGAATTATTTAATTTTAAAGGAAAGGGCACGACGAAGAAAATGTCAGAGGTTGGGAAGTAGTTCAAGAATGCTTGAATATAATAGTAACTCATAGTGAGCTTATAAAGAGACCACAAACATTGTGGGAATGGACACATAATTTGGTAACAATGGCAAGACAATACAGTGATAAATATTTTTGTGAAATTTTAACTGCAGTCGGAGAGGCTCATAGTAGAACATTTTTAAATACTTTAGTGGAAGAAGGGAATGAAATTCAGAAATGGACAGTCAAAAGTTTAATTGAATTACTTTTGCAATGTTCCGAACAAGAAGGAAGATATCCTACGGATGAAACTCGCAGTTCCATCCCATTTGGATTTTGGTACGCCTTGCAGGACTATCTTCCCACACTTGATCAACCTTACGAAAGTCGTGCTGTGCTGATTTTGAAGCCCGTTTATGCAAGATTAGCTCAAGCATTACTAAGGAAGTCAACGCTTCCTTCGTCTCCTAGCGAAGCAGGAGATGCAGATGAACGGGAGCTCTTCAGGTGTTACAGACAAGATGTGGCAGATGCTTTAGATTATTGTTATAGAGTATTAGGACAGGATTTGCTGGTACTTCTCGGACAGAGATTGAGTCAGACATTAGACAGTTCACAAAAGTGGACGGAGGTAGAATCGACGTTGCATGGTTTTGAAGCTCTAGCAGACAGTGTTGGTATTGAGGAATCCCACTA
>KQ435760.1:498247-513979 GCA_001276565.1 Melipona quadrifasciata | reverse complement strand
CTGGCAGGAATCGACTGTTTGATGTTACCAGAATCGGCCACAGTCAGGGCGGCTGGACATTTCCTTACACATGCTATTATGCAGAGTCCACACCTACAGACGTTCGTTCAACCAATTGGACAACACTTAGTTTGCGTAATTTTACAGTGTGTGGGTACGTAAATAGATAACCATACTTCCAAAAATTTCAAATGTGATAAAAATTTATAATAACAGGAGGGGAAGTACCACGGAGTAATTTGGAACCTCATGCGGAAGTTTTGTTGACGTTGAATAAAACGTGCATAGAATGGACAGCACAGTGGCTTCGTGTCGCCTTCGAGAAACATGGTGCCTTATTCAAAATTTCGCAAGCGCAAAAAGAAAACTTTATTAGGAATGTGCTGCGAGAACGAACGAACAAACGGATGTGCGATTTGTTGCAAGACTTTAGCCTACAAAATTTATCCTTGGTAACTAATTGGAATTTAATGCTGCGCAAGCAATAAAAGTGAATAAAAAGGTAACAAAAAATAATTAACCATATTGAATTGAATAAACGTTACTCTTTTCTATGCAAAATATCTTTTGCTGTAGTTAAAATTGACAAGGGTAACGTTTATCTTTTATATAACATAAATTTTAAATAAAAATTATGTGTATATTTGAAAAAATACATAATGAAAGGAATGATAAACAGGCATATGTTACATAATACATCGATTTTTTTATTCATTCACAGTAATCAGTGTGTTTTAAAAGTTTACAAATAAATCATTTTCCTTTTTTAATGTAATCTACACATTGTAACTTATATAATACTCAATACTGTTCTCCACACAACATCAAGGCATATAAAATATTCATTTATCCTTGTTACTTTATAATTATATTAAATCAATCTTATAGATTAACTTATATACTTTAACATCATTCACGCATATAACATTCGATTTGATATACTTCAAAAAAAGAACGCCAAAAAAAAAATGAAATAAAAATTGCTTGCAATTAAAGCATCAGTATACTTACAAAAAGTAAAAAGAAAAAGTAAATTCTAAAATAAAAGTCACATAATTGAGTATTATATGCATGCTACTTCAATATTTTTGAAGTTTCTTTTCCCATTTACATACATGCACTTCTGTCTTGTGTGGAATTTTTTATTACACAATATCAAAAAGAAATAAACATGTCAAAAGGTTTCCAACTCATTGTCAAATGTTCTTTCTTTTTTTGTTTAAGTTGAATTTTGATTTTTACTATGATTGATTTCTTCAATTTGCGTCGATATGCAAAACTTCGCAGCAACACGTGACTTTTTAGGCTTTATCACGGCCTGTGTATTTTGTACTTGATTTGAACTACTTTGTACTGGCTTTTGCTTTTCGGTCGTGTTGATAGCTTCTACTGTTATCGTCTGAAAAAATTAAGCGCAGGACTGAGTATTTACAAATTTAAGGTTGAAAAGGTAATATTTAAAAAAAATACCTTTGCTGGCAATTCCTTTTCCTTATGTTGTACTGTGGACTTAGGATTGTCTTTGGCACTTTGATTTTCACTGCCTCTGCTAACAGCTTGTTTGGCTGTGACGTGTCTGCTTTTCTTTTGCGCTTGTAAGGGTACGAAAGTTGGACATTTCTTTGTTTCTGACTTTGGTTCTTTCTGATTCTGAGTTCGTTCGGGTTTTGATTGAATATGATGCTTATATCGGTGATTATTATGTTTGGTCGTGTCTTGAGGCACAGGCACACGATCTTTTTGAACCCATTCGGAAAATGGTTGAAGGAGTTTAGGTTCTGGAGAATAATATGGTACTGTTGGTGGTCTTATGTTTTGTGACCAATTACTATTCTGAGGATTAGAGTACCAATGTTGAGGAGGTGGTAAAAATATCTTCATATTTGGCAGTAAGTTAGCTAATTTTAGTTCCTGTCAAAGAAAAGTAGATAAATAAAGTAGAAATAAAGAAAATAGAAGTATACTTAAATAAAACTTCAAATTACTGTATAAACTTTCTTCGCAGCATTTCCTGCTGCTTGTTCATGATTTATACAAGGATCTCCGACAAATATCCTTTTGTCTGGTAATAGAATATGTGCTTGGATCAAATTATTTTCTCCAACACCAAAATAGCTATATCGAGGCATTCCAACTCCACTGAGTTGAAAGTAATTCAATAATTGCGAGCAATACCAATTTGGCGTTTTGTCGTTCTGTCGAGCATGCTGAAATGAAATAATTTTTTTTTTTAATATCTACATATTCATTAAAGAATCGATAAAAATGCTTACATCGAACATTTTTTGCACTAAAGGTGGCGTGTCCAACGCCTTGTCTTCCTTTTGTGAATTATTCGAACATTTATCTGTTTTAGATATTTCATGTGTCCAACGCCTTGTCTTCCTTTTGTGAATTATTCGAACATTTATCAATTTTAGATATTTCAGATTGGACAGATTCTTGAGCGTTGCCATCGGAAATTTTTAACACCGCCTTCAAAAAAGCACTAGGATCTTGTGGCTAAAATACCACGATTGGTAAAAACAGTGCTAAAATACCACGTAACTATACTTACCGAATTCTCGGTTTCCTTTAGAACGTTTGGCGCAGCTTTGTTCGGCTCCTACAAACCGTATATTTAAGATTTTTCAAGATTTTTTAAAAACAACTTAAAATTTAAAAAACTATTAAATAAACCTGTTTTTTGTGTAATTCATTCCATATCGCTTGGAATTCGGATGCCGGTTTTGTTGAAGGTTTCTTCTGCGCGTTTTGAGGAAGCTGCACACTCTTTGCCACTGGTTTATGCGATATCCGAACGTTCATGGAATTCTGCGCGTTGTGCGCGTTGTATTGCTTGAATTTATGACACAGCTGATTCTTCGATATTTCTTCTGTACTTTTTTGAATGATCCATGACTTTGATGACATTGGTGCCTCCACTGGCAAATGATTCTCGTTTCTGTACGATGTAACAGTACTGGCGTTTGCACACGACTGAGTATCCTGAGTGGCAACCATGAAATTCTTCCACTGTTCTGTAGATTCCGTATTCATTTGCGTTCCTTTACTTTGCTCTATTCTTTGTCCGTAGCTTATATTTATAAAATCAAGGACTGACAGACGATATGCACGGAATTCAGAAGATCCATTTATACTAAATCCACCTGAATGTAATATCGAAGTAAATGAAATTGTTTAAATTTATCGCCTCGGGAAATAGAAATTATCCTCACCTATGATCGGTTTGTCGAATAAAACGTCGTACATAGTGTCTGATGCATTTTCCATTTTTTGAATTCCAATTATAGTTCCCTTGCTCCCAAGAGGCACCGTGAAATTATCTTTAATGCAGCAAATTCTGTCTAGCAACTGCGTCTGTGCTTTTGGATCAGGTGCGAGATTGCTTATACGCAGAATAGGCGTATAAAGTAAATATGGTTGCACTTGCAGATCCACGATTTTTCCAACGTTATTTGGTGACTCGAGGTACGCGTCCACCACTTCTTCAAGTTTCTTTACTACATTATTTTCGATGGTTTCTCTACCACAGGCACGACTCTCTATTCCATGAAGTTGTTCCTTCAACCATGCCAATGTATCATTCAATTCTTCAGAACTATATAAAAATATTACAAATTAATGCTCAAAATTACTGAAGATTAATTCGTTAATGAAATTATTATATACCCTTTTGTAAATAGATCTTCTTCTTGAAAAATACACGCGGTTGGATTTTGAGCTAATTTCTCAAATAAAATGGGACATCTCAACATATATCTACGAATTAAGTCGAGAGCCTTGGGACTGTAGAACCATTGACCGTCTTCCCCTTTCCGAGTATAACCAGGTATCTAAAATTATGCGTACAATGATATATATATATATGATATATATGATAAGAAAAAATATCTACATACTTACCTCCTCGTTTTTCTTGTTGAATTTTAAATTAAATCCGATATTGTGCGTACTTTCGTCTTGCTGTAGACCGTTTGAAGACTGTTTCACAAAAATCGTGCCGGTGATTCTGCTTAAAAGTAAAGAACTTATACCCAATCTCTGCGAGGCTATACTCCCATGCATATACTGAGTCTGATAATCTGCCTGAATGTGTTTGATTTCTTCCAACGACGGCTCTTGCATCGTTGTTACAGATACTTTTACTCTTCCTGATTTTTTGCAGACCGCGGATTTGCGTATCTATTTAAAAAAGATCGGAACTCAGAGTCACGTTATTTTACATCACCTTAAAAACATACATTTCCCTTCGCTCCATAATATGGATGTCCCAACATAAAGCATATAGTTCCTGGTTCAAAGATATCCTTGACGGTCGTGTACAACTGTCCGTTATTAGAATGGATCGCGATATCTTTCACTATAGTCTGATATGCGTAACAAGTCGGCGTTTCGTTCCAATGTTTCTCGACATGCACCTTTCCTCTGGAGGGAAAAATATATTTTTTGCCTAGCAGTAGTCGTACGTGAACTAAAAACTTCGTTTCTCCGATATCCACTCCGAGATGATCTTTATATCTATAAATAACAATGATCATAGAATCGTCGAACGTCGAACGACAATTTTTGGTTGACTTACGTTTCTGTTATACGTTTCTTCAACACATGCCATTCCATTTCATTGATACTCTCGTACATCCATTTTATTTGAGAATCGACTAAATTCATCTTCGAGCTCGACTCGGAAACCCCTATTACCAAGCCTTCCTTTAAGTGAGGCCAATTCACATATACTGATTTACCTAATAATTTCGAGCCCATGGTTGTTAAATCGGTACTGGGGTGCGCTTTTATATGAAGGATCATACTTTCTTGTTGCGATTGTCTCTGGAATACTTTCACCTACGAGCACCAATGATATTTCAATAAATTACGACATTTAAACAGTTAAAAAAACAGTGTAAAGAAAAGGATGTAGATAATTTACTTTAGCTTTCTCTAAACTGGCAGTATGTTCTATGTATTGCAGAGTAGAAAAACCAGGATAATATACATCTGGTCTTACACCGGGACACAAGCCTCGAATTAACTTTTCCCGGGGGACAGCAATATCCTCGCGATTAATTAATTGTACTTTCGCGTAACTTATGGTGTCGGGAAAGTATTCAGGCGCTTTATAAACACCTAAGTTTTCTTCTGTGTAAGTGAATAAACACATTGGACCATGTTTGTTTCTTGCCCGTTCTTCTACAGTTAATTTTTGATAATGGGGCGCCATTGCTGTAAAATTTCAATTAGTAATTGGAATTTATCGAAAAGCGAATATACATATTTCTTTACTCACCGCTTAACAAGTCTTTCTCATTTATGAATGGAATAAGTACTACGGCTTCCCATTCTTGCTTCTTGCCATTTAAATCTGTTTCAAAATCTGATGGATAATAATTAATTATTGGAGAGTGTTCCTCGGTTAACAACGTTTGGAACGCGGGCGGTAACAAATCTTTGCTGTAAGTCGGCAACACAGCCAATAATTGTTCGAATGGTAAAAACGGTTCCCCTAAATCAAATTCCAACTTCAAGTCTTTAAAATCTTTTATATCCGAAATATAAGGTGCATAATGATGTGGATAGTACCACGACCAACTACAACATCCGTTGTAATAATAATTTAAGTTCCATTGGATTGCTCTAACGTAGCCCTCGGCTTGTGACCGTAAAAAATCTCTAAAAATATCGATACATAGTAGACATAGTAGAAATTAGGAAACTGAGTTCCATAATTTCTTATTGATTACACTTACTCGTCTATATTTTCATATTTTAGCTTATTTATATAGTAATCCTTCTTGCACTGAACAAATTCCATAGTGTACATTTCAGAATCTGACTTATCATCAGCAAACTCATCGTCATCATACTTCCCTAACGACTGTATTAAAAGATATTGTAGGACGAATATTACAAATATGATCGGTTAGGTATACAATTTGAATAAGTACCATATCCGCGACAGATCTAAGTAAAGCATCGAATCGAAAGCAGTCTTTATCTTGCGTTTTCCTTGGAGAACGAGTCTCCTCGCTAGTTCCTGATCTTTTGTCATTTGGCTTTTCAGTCTCAATGAGAGGTCTCCCTGTTTTACTCTCAAGATACTTCAAATCTGCATAATACTCGGAAAACTGTAGCACGTCGAAACGGCTAAGTCTCTCCATAAATTTCTCGAATCTATCTAATCGCAACGTTCCAGATTCGTTAATGTAACCTGAAATAAATCGATCGTTTTAGAAAACGCGTGAAATATATTGTATTTATACACTTTCTCTGTTTTAGATTATCTGACCATCTAATGTAGGCATTACATCCATATATACATGATACAATACTGACAATGCGCCATGTACAATATGTAAATTTGGCAGATGCGGTATAAAATCGTTTCCTATAAGAAATCCCATTAAAATCCAGTCGTCGATTATCTTTTCCAGATCGTACGGGAAAGGCAATTTTTCTTTTAACGATGAAAACTCATGATTTATATATTCTCTCAACAGAGACAAATGAAACAGACAAAACTTCGTCTCCTCCGGAGTTAAACAGACTTTCCTTTGTTTCTTGCCAAATGTCAATTCTTCTCTTAACAGTGTAAAATGTATTTCATGCGTACATAAACCTAACATTATTAAGTCTGCATCTAAACCGTATAAACAGTGTTTTGTATTTACATCGTAGCATGGTTGTGTTTTCATGTAACGTATGTAGTCCATTATTTTGTGTTCTCCCTCGCCAGGAACTTGAGACCCGCTGAATATAACTTTACACTTTTGCCAAAGTTTGTCAGTTGATATTTTATACGTAATAAAATACTTCAATTGCTCGTCAAGCTTCGACATGAAAAGTGTACCCGGCGTTATACAGTTAGAATCAAATCTCTTTTCGTTGGGTAGGTTTATCCCCTTGAGTCTTGCTTTGGCTTCCTGTATCTCGGCATCTTTTGCTGACTTGAAACGTCTGCTCCTTTGTTGATTGATCTTTGCCCGCGGTGCCACACCGTCAATCGCTATAAAAAATAACTTCTGCGGCTGGATCATGCGAAACAATACCTCGATGTAGCGAAATATATTCTTGAATATGGTCTCTTCTGAAATGCGGAATGTAACGTCCGTGTCGTCTGGATGTGAACACTCGTGTATAATACCGTTCACGTCCAAGTACAAATTATCAAATTCAGGTATCTGCAAATAACATATACAGTTACACGCGTGCTAACAATACATCCAGAAATGTATATCTATTTCACTTCAAATATATTACTCGTATTTATTATTCTCCAATTTAAAATGATTGAATTTTCGAAAATTAAAGGAAAAGTTACAACGAGGAAGAAAAATGATGCAGAAATACATGGAATATGGAAGATACAGGAACACAGAGGGCAAATATTGTTCGAGAATACTTTTTTTTAATTACCTGATAATCCTTTAACTTTTCAGTGAGACAGGGATATCTTTCGCTTATATATCGAAAAAACTTCGGTATACCCATTTTTAATACGTGGAAGTTCCTCGTTAACAATCAGACGTGTCAAAATGATTCGCACTGTAGCGGTAACACTTAACAGTTTCTTTCCTACAAACTATTATACAAAAACTAAAAACGTCGACCATGTAAGTTTATCAATTTTACTCCAATCTATTTCATAGACAATCGGTTTTGGGCAGATGGAATTCTCCGTGAATCTGATTAGATCCGCGTAACATAGCGCGTCGGTGGTGATAATTGTAAATTATTTCCTTCGTAGTTTGAAACGGACATTTCGAAATTTAACATCAAAAAAGAAAGAAAAACGAGCATTCTCAAACATTCGAAAATTTCTAAGTATCGCCCTATGATCAGAGACAATTTATTCATACAAATTTTTTTTACGTTGTATACAACATTTGTCACTTTAAATTTTTTATTTTTTTCATAGTATAGTATATATCTATCAAAGGATGATCGAATTTTTCATTATCAATTTTTCAAATCAATACATTTATCGTCCTTTCTTATCGTCCACAATAAGCATTGTGCAAACTTGCACGAATTTGCAAATTCAATAACTGCACAAATTTCTCGTTTCATCAAGAAAGAAAAAAAAAGGAATAAAATGTTGCAGCTTGTTAATTATACAATTGGATGATCGAGAGATCATTGATTTAATTTGACAAAATCAATGTATACAAAATGTAAGAGATCGTACATTTACGAGAAGAGAAATTTGTCGAAGCAAATCGAAAAATTCGGCTTAATAGTAGAATATGGTAGCATTTTGAAGTTACTATACAATCGATAAGGAAGTTCAGAATGGAAGCCAGTCATAAACAACTTATTTATCTTCCTAATCATCCGCACCGATTATTCGCAATACACGGAAAATCGTTCTAAAGTTTCACGTAAGTACTGCTGGAAATTTTTATTTCAAGTCAACGATTTGCGGTTCTCGTCGGTCGTTTGTTCGTTTTCTGTCAAATATTCGCCAGTTTCTATTTTACTTGTAAGAACTTAACCTTAAATGGCATCGAAGTAACGTTAATTCAATACCTGACAAACAAACAAGATCTCTCATTTGCAAATAAATAAATACCGTTAGGTATTGTGCAATAAATGTCGAGATTTCTACAACATTCTAAAACTATAAAACGTTCAACAATTGCTTTCGTTTGTGAAATTTGACTTGACAATGTCTTCAAAACAACTGGATTTTGTACAGTCTCATTTTCGTCATACTATGCTGATAATAATGCAAACATTTTTTTAGTTTGCCTTTAGTTGCAGATGATCAATGTTGGAAGAATGGTATTGTCGTTCAATTGCAAACAACAATGCAGATGCAGAAGACGATGACGATGACAGTCCGGAGGAGGAAGTGCCTAATTACAAGGATCAGTATCGAAATCTTAAAAGAAAACTAAAATTTTTAATCTACGTATGTATACCTGTTAGCTTCGCACGTATTTCACGTACAATTTTGTTTCATCGTTTGATAATCATTTTAGGAAAATGAATGCTTTCAAGAAGCTTTGAGATCTACGCAGAGGAAATTACTCAAAGTAAATAGGGATAAAAGCTTTTTATTAGATCGATTATTACAGTATGAGAAGGTAGATGCTTCATTCAGTGAAAGTGATGAAACAGAATCATCCGATGAAGAAGTTACTCGTCTTGATACTTCAAAAAGGTGCTTAAAAACATTTCTGTTGAAAGCAACTGTCATTATTTATGTATTGATTTTATTTTGTTTCTAGGAAAAAGATAGAAATGGGCATTAGTAATCATACACCTCATCATATACCAACAATGACAAAATCTCAGCTCAATACAAGCAAAAAGAAAAAACCTGCTCCAAAAGTAACGAAATCGAACAGTACACCTATAGTAAGTAAGAATATGTAATTTCAAAGAACAGTTACTTTAACGATATGTCATATTTTAGGTACAATCGTCAAACAATGTGGTACCAATGTCTTTAATGTCAGATGGTCATATGACCCCAGAAGAAGTAGAAAGACATCTAGAGTCTCGACAAACTTACTTGGAACTAGTACCAGAGAAAGCACCACCTACTGTTCCAACTGAAATGTTCAGCAATGATCCTTCGTTAGACAGGTAAATAGTTTATTACAGAAGTTTCTGTAGAAGTACATGTGATATGAAATTTATATTTATAGCGAGTCTAACGAAATCGGGGAATTAGAAACCTCTCCAAGTAACATGGGTGAAGATTGCCCCAGTGTGGATATGATGGCCGAGTGACAAACGTTTATTCATAGTTTAGTGATTAATTACAAACTGCACATATAATTACACATATTAATATTACCTTATTCGACTAACTTAATTGTATTCTTCGAAACGTAATACAAGTTTTTATACATGTAACGAGATAGTTTGTAAATGACCAACAATTTTCTCTCTCCTGTTCGTAATCCTTATTGCGATTAATATTTATGACGAACAGGAAAAGAATTAACGAATCCCTTGGAATTAACAAACTCAATCTTTCGATAACAATAACACAGTAGTTATGAATTGAAATTATCATGTAATTAATTTTCGCTCGTCTTTTTTTCTTCTTCTGAATATATTACAAATGTTCAGGTTAAGCAAGTAAAAATAATCTATAATGATCAGTCAGAGGAGTTCTGTGGAAAGTGTTCTAGAAAAAATTATAGTAAAAGTCGAAGCCGAATCCTACCAGAAAAATACAAATATTAATTTGTCCATAAAACGGAAATACAATTCAAAACACGAGTCGAATAAAAGACCGAAATTAAATCTGCACGAATCTCTCAATGAAGCGACGCACTGTCGTATTTGCTATGATTCTTCTCACCAATTACCTATTACATATCCCTGCAAGTGTAAGGTTGGCCAAATGTCATTACTGTTAATATTTCAATAAAGTTAGAGAATGAAATAAAAAAAGATAAATTTTTTGAAGGGAACCATGGGTGCAATCCATTTGAAATGCCTAGAACATTGGCTAGAGGAAAGTAACAGAAATAGTTGCGAATTATGTGGACACCAGTTCGAAGTCAGACGAACTCCTCGTTACCACGTTCTACATTCTATAATAATTTGGGTGTGTCTTAATCAACAACAACATCAATTGTATGTTCGCAGTTTGAAGGCTGATTTAGTTCGGAGCATTATTATTACGCCTATGGCGATGGGATGTTCTTACATTTGTATAGTCGCGGCCGATTTTTACGCGAAAACTAATTACGATAACTTTCCCCCAGCACGATGGACAACGTATTTATTATTAGCTATGATGTCCCTGTTACTTTTCTCTTATTTTATATGGATGTACATGGCAATACAGTATCATCAGAAGATCTGGTTTTATTGGTGGCAAAAGACAAGTACAGTAAGAGTTATATTGAATCCTGAAAATATAACTTCAATAAACTACAAGTCTAATATATCACAAGTTTAACAATTATTGAACACTTAAACCCCGATGTAACGATGGATTAGGATGCTCTTCTTTTGATCGAAATCTTTCCTCGACTTAATTGAGATATATATATTCGCACCTTGCTTCCATCCGAAACTTTTTTAACCCAGATCTGTGAAACTCAGAAATTATAATTGAAAAAAAAACAGTATAATAAAAACAAATAAATTTTGTGAATTTACTGATAATCATTTACTCACAGCTTCAGTTCCTATCGCCGAAATATTCGCAGCAAACCTGGTTAAATCTTTGCCTTCTACATACACTGGTTGCCCGCGATGAAACCTACGATTTCACCATTTAAATACAAAATTCTTTCACATTGAGAGATAAAAAGTTACCATCGTCTTTCATGTAGAAGCTTTCCATCCTCTATCCTAGTCTCTATCATAGGCGTATCAGAAGGCGGTGGAATATGTTGCGAAGGTATGTTTACTGCATTGTAATGTGGCAATACTGCTACAAATAATGATTCTCCATTAATTTCACAATAATTCTTCATTACTTTGATATTTTCAGTCAGTACCTGGTTTTCTGACAGTGGTCAGTACTTTACCACGACTAATAGCTTTTAAATCGCTTTCTATTTCTTTCTCGTCTAACAAATAGTTTAATTGTGCGGGTGGTGGTTTCCTTCGTTTTTCTACTTTCTCAGGTACAGGATCGTTTGGTCGTCTTCGTAATTTCCTTGTCATTACAGGTTTTACCTAAACGATGAACACAAGGATACAAAGAATACGTAACACCATTATGCTTTAGTTTATACCTCCATTGAATCGCCTGTGAGTTCCATCGTGTGCCGATCAGATTCGATCATTTTACGTTTCTCTTCCATATCGGTCAGCAAGTTTTCCTTCAAGTCTATCTTTTTTTCCTCAAATTCCTTTACTGCCGCTTTTTTTTCTAATATGTAGTCCCGTTCTACCCATTCTGTCAAATAATCACGGGAAATTATGTTCAATCGTAATCTGTAAATAAATGACATAATTAAAAGAACACAGAGCATAATAATGAACTGTACTCAGAGTGAATTTTATAGTTGGAGAATATGGACCTTTCTTTGTACTGAGCTTCCAAGCGCTTCAATTTACGATTGTACTCTGGATGCGTGCCATCCTTTAACTGCTGCAGTTGTTTCTTCAAACTAGCTAACTTATCCTGGTAAACTCTGGAAAGATCCAAGTAAAATAAGTCATCGTTGGTTGAAACGTAATTATATAAATCTCTTTACTTACTGCTCCTTTATTTCCGTATACTCTTCAGACTTGCCAAGATCCGTCTCGCTTGCCTCCTCTGTATCTGAAAATTCGCAGATTGTCCACAACATAATAACTGCGATTGTGTTTCTAATTTAACTAATTGTACCTTCGTCACTTTCATCTTGTTCTTCACCATCTCTGTCGTCTTCCAAATATTCATCATTATCCTCGTCAATATCATAATCGTCTTGACCGTACATAGTTGAAAACGGCGAGTCCTGATATGACATTTTATAGTCCAATGATCATTTCTTAGTATTTCGCTAACGATACTAAATATTCCAAACTAATTTGACAAACGCGCGATTGTCTCCAATTGAGGTTAGATCTGTTAATCGTGACAACGCCGAACAGTCACAATCTTCGTAATATTCAAAACTCATTTCGATAGTAAAACCATTGTAAATTACTATTATTGATAAAAAGCATCGTTGCACAATGAAATTAGATACGATTCAAGATCGTTATGTGTATATCGTTTGTCGTAATATACAAACAAACATCTGTATACAGTCGGTCAGCTGTATTATTGAATATCACCGAGACCGTGGTAATGTAGTGAAAATTTTTGATCCGTCATTTCACAATCTCGACTGGTACAAACAACGTTTATCGAAAGAAATATTTATAAACAATCGCAATAATTTAAACAAAACTCAAATTTAAGCATTGTACTTAAGGTTAATATACATGAAAATGGCAGAAACTTGAAAGGAATTGTACATTTATTTTTCAAACAATTAAAATTCATTTTGGGTGAAAATAATTTTAAAGAATAATTTAGGTAATGTTGGAGAATCGTACATTTTTGTATAATCACATTTGTTTTGCGTAATTGTATTATATTTTGATTTAAATGCTATTGGTAGGACATGCAGCTGGTAACATTTGAAGTCTTGATTTAAATTCTGTTGGCAACACTTTCTAACGTACTTCGCAGTTGTATAATTACAGTTTTAAAATGAATGCACGAGTTGTGGAACGAATTTAAATGTAACATATTAATTTTTTTTTCTGCATGTTTCTAAATTACATCGTTTCCGGGACACTCTGTCAGATGATACGTTGAACATACGATATCCAAGTTCGTATTAATTGTCATTGCAAATACGTAACGAGATTATTGAAATTTGGCGGCAACATAACCTTATGGTAACCTTAGCAGGAAAGTTTATAAATGATTTTTACTTATTTCGTCTATTTTAACGTCCTGTGAAAAATATGAAAGAACTAGGGGAAGTTAGTTGCGAGGTAATTCAATATTCCCAATAGGGTTTTTCTACTTTTTTCTTGAAAATGCATCGCTTAATTACTGCAGTATTTATTTCTGTCATGCTATCAAGGATGCCACTCTCGATTTAATAACGATGTTGCGTTTACGTAGGTACGCAACGTTATAGATATTCAGCACTCTATAACCAAGTGTTTAAATAATGCAGAAGGAGATGACAGTGGACCATCAAATGGTTCACAAATATATAATGGTTCCGATGGTGTTTATGGAGGTTTTCTAAATGATGCCACGTACGCTTGGTTAAGTTACGGTTGT
The DNA here is from genome assembly GCA_001276565.1 of Melipona quadrifasciata. Classification (NCBI taxonomy): domain Eukaryota; kingdom Metazoa; phylum Arthropoda; class Insecta; order Hymenoptera; family Apidae; genus Melipona; species Melipona quadrifasciata. Next base: position 500,226 of record KQ435760.1, on the reverse strand, counting down.
CACTTGATAGTTCTTAATACAAAAACTGGCGAAAGTACCAGTTCATGGACCTTTCGAGCAAAAATCACTTGTGTCTGTCAGTTTCCTGCCCAATGTGGAGAACTGCCCTTACTTCTTGTTGGCTTGGACAATGAAGCAAGCAGAATTAAAGATTCTGTGGGCTTATTGTGCATCTTTGATTGCACTTCTTCTCGTGTTTTAAGAGCTATTAAAGTAGGTATAGTAATGTCACAGCGTTTAGAATAAAATGTTTGATGTTAATGTATTATATACAGATGCCAGCTGGTGTAGAACAAGTTTGTATTGTATCTGGTGGAACAGAGTGGGAAGAGTTTAATGACAAAAGACCGGATAATATCCTTATGCAAATGGATGGCATAGCTTGTGTAGTATTACGCAATCTTCATCACTTGATGATTGATCTTCAGAGATCTACTTGGGAAGTACCTGATTTATCTGTTACAATGGATGAAATTTCTCCAGCCGAGATAGAGTTTCTAACAACGAAAAATTCTTTTCATAGAGACAATAGCAAACACATGACTTGTAATTTGTTAACTCAACGTGAGTACAATTCAAACAGTATTCCGTTCTTGCTGTGTCATTATTCTATTTTGATATACACGATTGTATTTTTATATTTACAGGTATAGAGAAACACATTGGTTTTAATAGAGAAGATTTTGAATCAAATGCTTTTCTAGCTGAAAAATTAACGAATACCATAATCAGTTCAACAAAAATTGGTTGTTTAATATCAGGATGTCTAGGCAGAGTAATAATATGGCAGAACGATGGCTCCGTGGGTTGGATTAGCACACCCGTGGACGAAACTATGATAATAACCCATTTAGCATTATTAGAACCAACCGATGATCCTAGACCTTTCTACTATTTATGGGTCGTTTTTCAAGACGATTCGTCTAAAGGACCTCCCCTCTTGAGAATGTTTGCCTTATTGTTCGAACGAAAATACTGTGACAGAGGAACCAATTTATACTTCAATCTGGAAGCAGAACCTGGCCTTAAATTCGAGATCGAATTAGATCCTAAAGACAGAGTGGTTAGTTTGTCTACAATCGAAAGAGGAACCAGTCTGGACCAAACGGAGTCAGAATGTAGAAGAGGTGAAGACAGTCTGCTTCTGATTTCAACTGCAAATAGAACTTTGTTATTTGACTTGAATCAATGGTACAAGGAGCAAATGCCTCAAACCATCAATGAATGCAAGAATCCAAATAGTATATTGGCCTGTTACAATACAAGCCACAGGACCTACAATATAACCGGCAATGAAATAATAAGTTGTACCTATATTCCTCATACTCTGCAAGAATTTCCCAATAACAGTTCAAACTCGTCGGAGGAATTATTTTATCCAAATTCGTTGTCTTTCGAATGGATAGAGTTAAGTTTGTCGAAATTAATATTTTGGCACACTAGAGGTGTTCAAGCCGAATTACTTCGTGAAATTGCCCTTACAGGGCCTATTATGTTAACGCAACCATCTGAAATATTTCACAAGTGTCTCTCCGCTGGTTTGACTCCGTTCAATACAGAAATTTCATTTTCCAGCGATCATAATGCTCAGAGAGATATGTTATTGTCCCTTTGCTTGGAGCAACGTTGGGCGACCTTTTTGATCAGGTGTGCCAAAGAATGGTCAGACGGAAGTGCCGCGTACATGTATCCAAGTTTCTTAAAGTGGGGAATACAGCGCGCGTCTTCCATAAAAATAATTGCTGACCGCCTGTGCATTCCTTTGTTCGATCAGTCGGGTAATAACATAGGCGAATCCGAAGTGAAGACATTGAGATTCTGTTACCAGCAATTGGAATGTTTGTCCAATGTAGTAGCCAAGTTACCTTTCGAAACGAGCAGTTTGATCAAGCAGCGAAGAGCATTGAAGCGAGTATCTATGTATTTTCAAGTGCTGCTATGGTTTTACGACGTGGGTATGTTACCTGAAACGGAATATG